>MJUT01007487.1:555116-580670 GCA_002080005.1 Gigantidas platifrons
TGTCCATTCTCAAGTTGATGTTGCCAATGTCTCTGGATTGTCCATTCTCAAGTTGATGTTGCCAATGTCTCTGGATTGTCCATTCTCAAGTTGATGTTGCCAATGTCTCTGGATTGTCCATTCTCAAGTTGATGTTGCCAATGTCTCTAGATTGTCCATTCTAGACTGTCTCTTCAGTTTTCTCTATTAACATTTATCCAGTAATTGAGAATTTATTCAATTGGATTGTTAATAAATGCTCATTCATGGTGGTATTTGTGTTTTCAGTAAGTGATGGTTAATGGGATTGAGTGATTGTTGCTTAACGACAAATGAGCAATTTTTCAGTTATATCATGGCGAGAACAAGTTACATTCAATGACATGGTGATGATGTCCGCTTTGTACTAGACCAACACACCTAGCTGGATCTTTATAGTGCTGGCGGACTGAAACCTGTCGCTCCACTCGGACACATTATTCTGAGTATTACTCCTTAATACTGCTTGCTTAGAGGAGAAACATCAAATACCAATTTTATATTCTTTGGTTTGATCCGCCACGATCTACCACACTCGAGCAAGTACGCTAACCATTACACCACAGATGCGGATGAGAGTTAATAGGATTGAAAATAAATATTAGTTATGGTGGCATATTCATGTCACTGTGTACAATATTTTTGATTTGATTTATTGTGTTTAACGTCACTTTCAGCTATATCATAGCGACCAGTTTTAGTGGTGGAAGAAGCCGGAGTACCATCACAGAGTATGGGCAAGCAACTGGTAAACTTTATCACTTGCAGCTGGGAGTCGAGCGCACCCTTTTTGTAATTTACAAAGCCGGGTGCGAACCCACGCCGTATTGGTGATAGGCTTGTATCAGTTGTTAGGTAATCCAACAACCTAACTCATTGAGCCACTCGGACCCTTCAATATTTTTGAATTATTGGATTGTAAACAAATGTTAAGTTGTTGCAACCTCCATATCTTGGATGATCTGTGATTTTCTTATTTTCTGACATTTGTTTTACCTGTTCTTCATAAAAACTATTAACATTTATATTTTTGTGAACATATTTTTATAAGGTTAGATACCTTTTCTTTCCACCAACTGAACAGAAAGCAGTATAGGTAATTTCAATAAAGTGTTATTTTTATAAACTTTGAATGTTAATTGATTGCCATGATCAAACATTTGTTACTGGTACCTTCAGGATCTTAAATTAACATAGGAGACCTACAAACATTTGTTACTAGTACCTCCAGGATCTTAAATTAACATAGGAGACCTACAAACATTTGTTACTAATACCTACAGGATCTTCTATTAACATAGGGGACCTACAAACATTTGTTACTAATACCTACAGGATCTTCCATTAACATAGGGGACCTACAAACATTTGTTACTAGTACCTACAGGATCTTCCATTAACATAGGGGACCTACAAACATTTGTTACTGGTACCTCCAGGATCTTCCATTAACATAGGAGACCTACTAACATTTGTTACTAATACCTACAGGATCTTCTATTAACATAGGGGACCTACAAACATTTGTTACTAGTACCTACAGGATCTTCCATTAACATCGGGGACCTACAAACATTTGTTACCAATACCTCCAGGATCTTCCATTAACATAGGGGACCTACAAACATTTGTTACTAGTACCTACAGGATCTTCCATTAACATAGGGGAGCTACAAACATTTGTTACTAGTACCTACAGGATCTTCCATTAACACAGGGGACCTACAAACATTTGTTACTGGTACCTCCAGGATCGTCCATTAACATAGGAGACCTACAAACATTTGTTACTAATACCTCCAGGATCTTCCATTAACATAGGGGACCTACAAACATTTGTTACTAGTACCTACAGGATCTTCCATTAACATAGGGGACCTACAAACATTTGTTACTAGTACCTCCAGGATCTTCCATTAACATCGGGGACCTACAAACATTTGTTACTAGTACCTACAGGATCTTCCATTAACATAGGAGACCTACAAACATTTGTTACTAATACCTCCAGGATCTTCCATTAACACAGGGACCTTGTGAGAAAGCAGTACAGGTAACACATGTTCTATCAGGTACAAAATGTACTTTGTTTAAATCTCTGTTGCTAACCAAAAGAATTTGTTCACACACTGAGAGGAGACCCAGGCAGTAAATAGAGTTAAAGAGACCCAGGCAGTATATAGAGTTAAAGAGACCCAGGCAGTATATAGAGTTAAAGAGACCCAGGCAGTATATAGAGTTAAAGAGACCCAGGCAGTATATAGAGTTAAGTGTTCACTTATGGCAGCATACATATGTACAGTTGATTGATTGATTGGTGTTTTATGGCAACTTTATCAGGATTTCAGCTACATGTATATCGTGGCGCCATATGTAAAGTAACTGTAACTTTATAGAGTTATAAATAACAACAAATGTTCAGTTATGATGTGATTTATTTGTAAAGTACATTTTAAAATTTTGAAGCACTACATAAACAGATATAATTGTTGAAAAATTCTGCTGAGGAAGGACAACAATATTACAGACACATATAAAATTGTATTCATACACACAAAAAAAAATGAACCTGCACAAAACCAAACTGTCGTGTTCAATGCAAATATGTTTCATAGAAACTTGATATTTATGTATTTTTAATCATTATGAACACTTTATATGGCAACCTCATCATTTAATTTACCCTTGTTTTAAACACTATTTAAATATCAACAGAATACAGTAGTAGTGAAAATAAGATTGTTCAAGCGAGAAGTGGTAAATTGTCAGCAAAATAGTACCAGTATTCACCAGTGTAAATTACAAAAATACAATAAATTAACTTTTTTATTTATTACAAGATAGTTTGTAACACCCCCGCCCCCTCCCCTCTAATGGGAAATAAATAAAAGTAATAATTTGACTACGCCTTCACATGATACTGATCATTTACCAAGAGTGATGGGGGCTTTTAAAATGATCAGAAATGAAGATTTAAAATATGATATGATGTAACCAATGAAATTTGACTTGTCTTGAAATATCATCCTATGTCACTGATCAATGATAAACTGTTTACATAACTATAAACCATGCTTTTATTTTGTTGTAGTGTAATAAACTAGTTTTTGTGATGGCATACTCTTAAAGAATCCCCATTTGCAAAAATAAATTTGAGCTTGATATAAATATTGATTGTTGGTAATGGCAAGAAACAGAACAGAGATCAGTGTTCCGACAGTCAATTAAGATGGTTTGGTTTATGGTGTTTAACACCACTTTCAACAATATTTCAGTTATATCGTGGCAATCAGCTTTATTGGTGGAGGAAACTGGAGTACCCAGTGAAAACCACCGACCTGTCGCAAAGAACTGATAAACTTTATCACATAATGTTGTATCAAGTACACCTCGCCATGAACAGGGTTCAAACTCACAACTTTAGTGGTGATAGGCACTGATTGCACAGGTAGTTGTAAATCAAACTACCATGCGATCACGACCATGATGGTCCCTGTTGGTGACTGAAGAAGCTGACCAGAGATCAATGTACTGACAGTCAATTAACACAAACAAATAGTACCACTACATGTATATAAACCCAGTTTTTAACATAGAGATAAAAGGTAAATTAACTGGTCCGTGTATATATATATATATATATATATATTGAAAATAAAAGTTAATTAAGAAACTGACCCTTAAATATGAAGATTGTCAAAAGCATAACAAAGTTGTGATATTAAAAATCATTTGACTGTCATTTAACTATACTGAGGTACATATATAGAAATCACCTCACCCAACTGATCCAAAAACCCTTCACAAAAAAAAAATTCCAAGCTGATTTAATAATGTGTAGATACGTCAGTATCTAAAGTTTAGAATGAGATGATAAAACTTGTTATGGTCCAAACTTAACTGACAAGAGTATGGCACATTTTGTATGATCAAATCAAAGAAATATTCATTACAATGTAAAAAAATGCCTGGCGTATTAATTTTGATAGACATGTCAAAAATATGACAAATTACCTTAAACAAGACCACATGAACATCTTGAACACTATGTATCGGTCACTGCGTAACCACTATGAATGGGGAATAAGTCTCCACTATTACATAAATATCACTCGAGGAGGAAAAAAGGGCATCAAACAGGGGATAAAAGCAGGTGTTCATGCAATTGCGTTTGTGAGGTTCATTACAAAACTCAATTAATCAAATCAATTATCAGACAAAGGAATGAATTCAAAATATATACAATGCCTATACAAAATACACTTTTCATTTACACACAAAAAAAACAAAAACAAAAGAAATTCATTATTTTTTTTCTTTCATGATATGCATGAAATAACAAAACAAAACAGAAAAATATATAAAAAGATAAATAATATCTGGAATTGAAATAATAATGACGTAAAACATGAAGATATTAAGAACAAGTTACTTGTACAATAACTGCTGGCATCTTTTTTAACTAATAGTCAAATTTCAATTTGTTAAAAGTCAAAAGGGACAGATGATAGTTGTTCGTAATACACTGTAGTCTAGAAGTCAAATTTATCTGGGATAAATTAAGCTAAAAGTGACTATAAATATTCCAACATTTGATCATGAGCTATATATATCCTAAACCTAAACTAGAGGCTCATCTGATCCTTTACCTTTTACCTAATTTTAAATTAACAATTTAGTGTGTTCAATCAGGTTTGTGCTTTCTGAAAATATATTAATTTTAGACTTTTCCTCCTGTGGTGGATATTCTCTAATTTCTGATCAAGATGAAAACACATTTTGTAAATACAAATGCATAAACTTTGTTCGGAACCATCTTGTATTTTTTTGGTACAGTTTCTACAGGACCATCCAAGGGACATTCCAGGAGGATTCTTTTGTTTCAGAGAAACAGACTTGCAAAATATTTTCCATAAAAGTCCAATGTTATTATTTTTCCTGTGTTGTGGCAAGGACGTAGAGTCTCATATACGTCCTTGGTTGTAGCCATCTTGCTGATCCATACAAAAAAAATGTAATTTGTAAAGACAATCCAATAATGATTCATTTACAAATTAGATTTAATCAAGTTGTTTCATTTAATTTGATATTATAGTTAATACTTATATCTGTCATTTGTTCTTTATAAAGAATGTTATCATTTACTTTTGCTATAAAAATACAGGAAACTTGTTTTATTATCTCCCTTGTATTAGTAGTTGTTAAAGGGAATGGAGATAATGTAATCCAATTTAAGGGAGACAATTTTAATCATATTTCCCACTCTTCCAAAATAAGGTTACCATTTAAAAGAAATTTATGAGATATTTTACCAAGAAGACTACTGTACCATATATATATACAATATATATCTGTTGAGATCACAAATTACACAGAACTGATTGAAATTGGAAAAACAAACTAGAAATAATTGTACAAGTAACAAGACTTAACACACACCAATGAAATGATGATGAATAAAAATGATTATCATAATGAACTAGTATTGATAATGTTATCACATGTGTATTCAAAAAGAATAAATTTAGCATTGAGTATACAGATGTATTCAAGTTGTAGTCAACTCATTATACAGAGATATTGCTACAATAATGTGATATTGATATCTGTCAAAATAATTCTTCTTTTTTTTTTGGTATCCTATCTTGATGGAAAAATTTGCTGACTAAGTACCAAGTGAAAGATTTCTACATGATATCTTGATTAAAATAGCCTTTCTTCATTTGCAGAAATAAGTTTGCAAATGGAGTATATTGTCTAATACAATTTCAATAAATATTAAAAACAGAGATGAAAGTGCTCACTGATGGTTTGGTTTATGGTGTTTAACGCCAATTTCAATGCCGTTCACTGATGAAGAAAGAGGAAACCCCCCTATATAGCATTCACATACCCTCATCATTTTCCAGCTCCTATATAGTATTCACATACCCTCATCATTTCCCAGCTCCTATATAGTGTTCACATACCCTCATCATTTTCCACCTCCTATATAGTGTTCACATACCCTCATCATTTCCCAGCTCCTATATAGTGTTCACATACCCTCATCATTTTCCAGCTCCTATATAGTGTTCACATACCCTCATCATTTCCCAGCTCCTGTATAGTGTTCACATACTCTCATTTTCCAGCTGTGTGAACCAAGTTTGACACATTTTAGTTTCAAAATATTTTTTTTTAATAGGAAATCAGAGGAAAACTTTCATCTCTGTTTAAACCAACATTTACAGATTAAACTTTTAAAACTAAAAAGAGCAACAAAAAAATTGTTGAAAATGAGCAAGCTTGACAATGTGGGTCTTACAACCTCAGATTTCAGATATACATGTACAAGTTTGGGAGCTTTGGTTGTTCTACTTCTACCAAACATTGACCACCTTAAACAAGTTGAAGATTATGTAGTATTTGTTATTCAAGCAGTCAAACTATTGCAAATGTATGTGTGTTTGAGGTAGTTATTCTAAAAATATAAGTTGTAAATTTATTCATCGCCTCAAATACCAAAAAAATACAAGTACAGAAAACTAGACACAAGGAATATTATATGCATATATGTCTGACAGCAATGGAGCAAGTTGTAACATTAATATCTATGGAAACAAATATACTAGATTTAATTTTCTTACATGATAAGACAAAATAAACAAAATCTCTACTAACTAAAGAATCTAATACATATCCTACAGAACCTTATACATATCCTACAGAACCTTATACATATCCTAAAGAAACATATGGGTTAGGGTTATGGTGTTTAATGCCACTTAAAAAAACATTTTAGTAATATCATGGTGGTCATTTAATTGGTGGAGGAAACCAGATTAACCAGAGAAAAACACTGACCTGCCGCAGGTCACTGATAAACTTGATCACATAATGTTTTATCGTGAAGAACCTTATACATATCTTGTATCTGAATAACATTATATATGCTTGAATTCATTTATTAGTCAAATAGTAGAAGCACAGGATTATGAGTGCTTAAAACCACATCACGTCAAATAATGTGGGAAAAACCAGAATACCACAAGAAAACCTTCTCTGTAATTCACTGACAACTTATAAGATACAGGCAGACTGTAAAAATTACTGGTATTAAAGTAACCAGCACATTACAGGTTATAAAAAGTTCAGATTAACATGACAGATGTTGTTAAAATGTACTACAATTTAAAAGGAAGACTTTCTTATGTTAGATACAGTGTTTCCATGTTACAATAATATTCGTTCAAAAAGGAGTTTTACGTAGTGTACTCATTTATACTATTATTCGTGTCAACCTTAAAAATGACTTCATTCAGGTTTTCCCCCCACAAATGACTATACACCAGTAATGTATTTAACTTCCTAGGATGTAAAAAGTATGGGTCAATGATGATCATTTCATGAAAAAATCTAATAATTATTTCAGGGTGTATGGAGTGTTTAAAATATTTTTTTTGGTCTTAATGCTTAGAAAACATGATTGCTTTTGCAGTAACAAATCTCAATACGCTTTGACTGTCATTTTAAAATTCTTTTTTTCACTAGTGTCGACTAGAAATTATTACTGTTAGGTGTTAGTTCCTCTGAGTATGTAAATAGTCAGTCAGTTAGTGAATTTCCCTGAGTACAGAACTAATTAAGATTGATTTGATTTGATTTTTGGTGTTTAATGCCACTTTCAACAATATTTCAGCTATATCATGGCGACCAGTTTTAGTGCTGGAGGAAGCCGGAGTACCCGGAGAGAACCACCGACCATGGGCAAGCAACTGGTAAACTTTATCACATGCGGCTGCAAGTCGAGTGCACCCTTTTTTGTAATTTACAAAGCCGGGCGCGAACCCACGCCGTATTGGTGATAGGCTTGTATGAGTTGTTAGATCCAACGACCTAACTCATTGAGCCATTAAGAACATGGTAACCTAGCAACAATGTACACTGTATAAAGGTATCAGCAAAAGAACATGTCTTGACTGTTATTGATTTGGACAACTTCTATTCATAAATATAGTTCACTCTCAATTGCTAAGTCACTGGATGACATATATAGTCCATGATTGCCAAAAATCACTGGATGACATATATAGTCCACGATTGCCAAAAATCACTGGATGACATATATAGTCCACGATTGCCAAAAGTCACTGGATGACATATATAGTCCACGATTGCCAAAAATCACTGGATGACATATATAGTCCACGATTGTGTTAAATAAATATAATTGATCCATTATTTCTAATTACAGAGATATGGACTGAATCTACTGATAAACTTGGCGTAATAAATTCAACAATAATTAAAAATCAGTTCAACTTAAGGTGACATGCGAGTGGCCGACATGTTTACTCAACAACAAACGCATTGATCTATTTATGGTTGACCCATTCTGAATGGTTACTGGTCAAACCTAATTACGATAAATTTGAGGTCAATTTTTTTTTTTTTACGAAGCATAAAAATGAGGTCACGATCATGTGACAAGTGGCTTGTATTGATAAAATTAAAGTTGATTTATCATGAATGTTCAACGGGAATTTGATTAGGAAAATCATGCGAGGTTGACGAGCAAATGTATCATAGAAAGCTCAGGTGACGTAACCGTGACTGCATGTACACCACCAGAAAAAAGGCAGATATATGATGAAACCTGAGAACTCAGTCACAAAACTTTGATATTGTTAAAGTCGCTGCCTTCCAAGTCTATCATAGCAGAATAAAGAGGCATGTAGCAACACATATGTTGTGAATGTCCCTTCTAAAAGCAGTAACTCCGACAATAAAACCGGCGACGAAACTACAAAGTTGTTCAACATATCTACTTGAGATTGAAGTAAAAGATTCATAAATATGGTGTACATATCTTATTGTTCTCCAGGAATAAATGTACAGTACGAAACACACACAAAAATATTGTATGATTGCTATGCAGTGATATGAAACTTCAAACAAACATACTTACTATATAAAAATGAGATTAAGTTGATATTTTGTTAGGTAAATTATATTGCTCAGCACATACACTCTAGTGATTCGTACAGTTGCTAAGATTCTTTATTAAAAATTAATGAATTTTGGCAAACGATAATTTTCAATACAGTTTCTGTTGTCACAATTTTGGTGCAAATATGATTATTAAAATTGGGATTGCGGTCGAACTATGCCTACATGTATTAAAAGTATGTAGGTTTTGACTAACTCCAGTCTATCAATCTCCCAAATAAACCTGACTACTGGCCAGAATTTATTGTATATATATAATAGAGCAAAAAAGTTTTGCTTAAAAAAAAAACGATAGTATGTAAAGGCAGTACTATTGAGAATACAGTTGCTTTTTTTTCTTCAAACATGTATGTCAGAAAATGAGAATTCTTACTGAAAAAAAAGAAAGAGTGAATATAGAATAATGGGAATCTTGAAGGCAGAGACAGACATTATCACTATTATCTCAGTAAGTTTGATAGGATGACCTGGGATAATTAGGATCATGTCTGTCAACGCCTTCAGAACTGATGTTATTGGTTTTATCCATGACGTCATAATGCGCATAAAAGTTACAAACTGACCTTAACCAGACTTTATCAGCGACACACATCAAAGGGAAAATGTCCAATTTTCCGATAAATGTAAATATTGTTGAGGTATTAAATGATTTTCTAAAAATAAAAATAATTAACAGTAAGTTCCCAATATATTGTATCAAAGTTAGAAAGGATGTTATGTAAATGAACGTGAGAGCCTATCCAAGTTAAATGTAGACACAAATTAAAATAAAGGAATCATATGTACACATTCCTATATAAAGTTTGCTGTTTATTTGCTGTGATAATATATACATTGCAGGGAAACATTAAAAAAAAGTTCCAAGTTTCAATTTGATCATGAAAATTTTGAAAATATCCTTAGCAACTGTATTTACACAATAAAAATATAATCAAACACACTCTTCTAAATATAATTCTAATGCCAACAAAAACAAACCATTAATAAACTTGATGTAAATTCTTGACTATGACACAATACACATACGATGTAAAGCTTCACAATAATGAAAAATGAAAAAAAGGATAAAAATTGTCAATATTACTATAGAATAAAGATTTGTTTTTATATAATATAAATATTACTTTAAATAATCATAAAAATGTTTTTATTGAAACATCCACTGCCCAATTAAATGCGTAATATGACTAGGTCCAAGATATAATAAACCTTTGTTTCACATGCATTCCCTTCTAATATACCCCAGTACATAAAATAACTAAAATATTGATATTTTTTGGTAAGTGCTATTGTGCAGATCGATGTTACAGGTATTCTCTTCACAAGACAACCTTGATTACTTTTCTCCGATTCCAAAGGTAAATGGCAGATCTTGCAATGAAAATGGGTTAAATATCAGAAAAATGACAGCACCATGAGATATAACATGCTATTCAGCCATCCTATAATAATATCTATAACCCAGTAACCAATAAAAATTTAAAGAACAAGGTGTGAAATGTGTAAAAAGGCATTTAACACTGGAACATCTGTGTTTTACTGCTATTTAAAAATGAATAAAGCTTCAATTAAAGATTTCCTCAAAATAATGAAAATTCATCCTCAAAGGACAGAGTGTACAACTATACATAACATTACACAAGAAAATCCAAAAAATACAACAAACATATTTAATACATAAAAACTTTCTCTGAAAGAAAAAAACACACACACACACATATATTGCACTTTAAAAGTCTTATGATTCTCTGAAAACTGCGACTCAGATCTACTAGTCTATTTAACTGAATTCTAAAACCTTCAGTTTATGAAAAAAAATTACGGTAAGGAAGGATAAAACCTTATATTTATCTCTGAATATCAAAAATTGAATAATAAAAAAATTCACAGAAAGTGAATGGTCTGTGTAATTGCAAGTATATTTTAAGCAAGATCAAAGATTGAATTTTTTTTTTTTTTTTTTTAAACAATTGTGGGATCATAAATTAAGTTTGTTCAAAAATTGTTCTTTTTATATATATAAAAAAAAATCAAAAACAAAGGAAACAATAAAAAAGTGCTCTTTTAGAACAGTATCAACTGCATTATAAATACATAGGAATAAGACTGACAAAAAACATGTTTTTACAAAGCTATAGTGGTAAATGACAAAAATCTAACAAGTTCAGAGAAGATTAACAAATAGTCTTCACTAATAAAAAAAATTGGAAACAATAAATTCTAAGACCATATCATTCCATAACCCATAAATATCTTGCATATTATAAAAAAATATTTTGAGGATCTGGCAAACCGGTGCCAAATAGTACACTCTATATTACTTTAATTTTACAACTGTCCGATGTCAAAACTTTCCAATGGAAACTCTATTTTTTTTTGTCTCTCTGTTCACACACTCTTTCAAAGATACTCGTGTGCTTTCAAATGGCACAAAATAGCATCATATTCAAGATCTCAATCATAAGGCAGTGTCTGAGAAATCCACAAGTTCATCAATTTCAAAATACGTCATTCATAACCGTCTACATTGTCAGTAGACACAATACAATTAATTTGTATATAAATGTCATATACATTTCTTTTCAATAAACAGACAGAATTTAAATTTGTAATAAATATAAATTTTAAGATAAAACACTATGAAAATCTAAAAAAATGTTTTAAAGATATAGATTATTACATAAAAATGACAAAATATTTTTTTTTTGACTTGTGTACTTCTGTCAGTACACTAACAAGGGAAGGGATTTTTAAAATCGTCCTTTGCTGTTTAAATACTGCTCTTGCTCCCTCTGACAAAAGCAGAAACATCAATGAGCAAAAATGGAAAAGATTTCATTGACAAATAAATTGTGCTCCATCTTATTTATTAGGTGCAGAGGAACTTCCTGACCTATGAAGATGGACGTTCTGCCATTTACCATCTTTCCGTTGCCATACTCTTGTTTCTTCTGCTTGTGTAGTCACTGGTAAACCAGTTCTACAAGTAAAAAAAATAACCAAAGTGAGCAAGCTATTGCAACTTTTCCCATTTTAATTTTTTAATTTTTTTATTGTTAAGATGTCTAACCTGAACCTACTTTAGGACCAGCTTTTGTGTTTGGAATATACAGGTTCTCAGATTATACAGGCTATAGATTAAAACTAAGGTTCTCCTCCCTCAGGCATAGGTGACCTTAGCCGATTTTGGCGATCCTACTTTCAAATTTCAAAAACTTTTCAAATTATTTGGCTTTTGAACATTTCGACTTTTAGCGTACCTGATGAAGGTTATTCCAGAAATGTGTTGTGCACACTAAATTTGATACCTATGTTTTAACTATATGAACAAAGATTTCCTACATTGGGGCTTTATTTTTTTAATTTAATGTTCAGTCTAGACAGATTTCACTGCAGTGATTCAGCTAGGCACCGGTCTCAAGACATTTGCCTACCTATTTCCCAAATTTTAATAATTAGTTTGATTATTAAAGAAATTCCTGAAGAAAATTTGATAAAACTGGCAATTGTGCAGAAGATTTCAAAGTCTAGCTGATAAGCTTTCTATACCCTACAAGATTCTGTCTTACTGCAACAAAAGAAATATTTGTGACATTTTAAAATTTGCTGTGTTCTTTGCAGGAAATATTTTATTCCTAAGAATAATTCATTACAGTATGAATAGGCTATAAATATATAAAGTGCAAAATTGAAAACAAGATATTTAAAAAGTGAATTATTTCAAGCTTACAGTAATTTTGACAGTTGACCCAAATTATGGTTACAAACAATATCATGTTCTGTTTACAAACAATATCATGTTCTGTTTACAAACAATATCATATTCTGTTTACAAACAATATCATGTTCTGTTTACAAACAATATCATATTCTGTTTACACAAACACATGCTTATCTGTTTATTATTACTTGTACAAGACACCCTATCTGATTTCTGATCAATAAAATATGAAAGTACATGGTCAATTTTTATTCCAGAAGTTTTTCCAAGAAGCTTTTAGGGCATAAGTGTATTGTATTTTAAGCTTTGCCGACAGAAAAACCCAGATTAAAGCCAGCTAAGTTTACAATACTTTAGTTATCTCTATCTTAATGCAATAAAAAACAATTGTTTTGAATCAGCTATATAGGTTTAGGCTTATGCTGTTTAACGCCACTTTCAACAGTCAATATTTCAACTATATCGTGGCGTTCAGTTTTATTTGTGGAGGAAACCTGCGGACCCGGGGAAAACCACCGACCTGTCGCAAGTCACTGACAAATTTTATCACATAATGTTGTACACCTCGCCCTGAGCAGGATTCAAACTCACAACATCAGTGGTGATAGGCACTGATTGCACAGGTAGTTGTAAATCCAACTACCATACGATGATGACCATGATGGCCCCTTGTTTTGACTGAGTGTCAGACTTACCTATCTATGTATTGTGTTAATCTGATATATGCAATACTGGCAGCATCCTCCCCTAGTAGGTGTACATGTGGAGTCAGGATACTTGTGTTAACTGGCTTATTGTTCTTAGATAACACTAAAACAAGAAACAAAATACACATTATATTACATTTATTCATTAAATGTTCACTACATGTGCAGGTTTGGTTTGTTTGTTTATATCTGTATTGTTGTTAGAGATCTAGTTATCAGAGGTAGAGGGTTGAGATGTTATCAACCAGTTTAACACTGCCACTTTTATATCTGTATTGTTGTTGAAGATCCAGTTATCAGAGGTAGAGGGTTGAGATGTTATCAACCAGTTTAACACTGCCACTTTTATATCTGTATTGTTGTTGGAGATCCAGTTATCAGAGGTAGAGGGTTGAGATTTTATCAACCAGTTTAACACTGCCTCTTTTATATCTGTATTGTTGTTGGAGATCCAGTTATCAGAGGTAGAGGGTTGAGATGTTATCAACCAGTTTAACGCTGCCACTTTTATATCTGTATTGCTGTTAGAGATCCAGTTATCAAAGGTAGAGGGCTGAGATGTTATCGACCAGTTTAACACTGCCACTTTTATATCTGTATTGCTGTTAGAGATCCAGTTATCAGAGGTAGAGGGCTGAGATGTTATCAACCAGTTTAACACTGCCACTTTTATATCTGTATTGCTGTTAGAGATCCAGTTATCAGAGGTAGAGGGTTGAGATGTTATTAATCAGTTTAACGATGCCACTTTTATATCTGTATTGTTGTTAGATATCCAGTTATCAGAGGTAGAGGGCTGAGATGTTATCAACCAGTTTAACTCTGTCACTTTTATATCTGTATTGTTGTTAGAGATCTAGTTATCAGAGGTAGAGGGTTGAGGTGTTATTAATAAGTTTAACTCTGTCACTTTTATACCTGTATTGTTGTTGGAGATCCAGTTATCAGAGGTAGAGGGTTGAGATGTTATCAACCAGTTTAACTCTGCCACAATGTTTGTCCCTGTCCAAAGTCAGGACCTGGATTTTCAAAGACATATGTCATGGTCTTTTTATGTTCCATTGTTTGAGGTGAGAGGCAGTTGTTTGTTCCTTTTGTTGAAATAGATGGAATTGTTTTCATAATTCATGTCTTTTTTTCCCCCAGTAATATCATGGTGACAGTGTTTAGTGTTTGAGAATGTTAATGTTCTGTTTCCTTTTAAAACAGTTCTATATAAAAGACTCACCATGGTCAAAGTAAAACTTGTGAAAATCCATTCCAATAATCAGATTTCCTAAAGTTTCAGGCTCAAAGCATGTTACATGAGGATCTACAAACTTCCTGTAATACAAACATTAAGTACAGGTAATATAAACTAAAATGGATGTGAATTTACACAAAGGTCTACATCATCAAGGAAATTCTGTCTTTTAGCTTACTTTCAAATGATAAATTGCTTCAGATATAATTTTATTTAAATTTTCAAACATAATTACAAAAACATGTAAAAACAAGAAATGTGTGCATCACAAAATACGCCCGTCTATATAAATAGGGTTTTTTCCGCTTCCACAGGGGAATCATGTGGCTAAGTTTGGTCAAGATCCTGTTGTCAGAAATTCTATTTATAATAATAGTGACCTTGACCTTTGACCTAATGACCCCAAAATAAATAGGGTTCTTCCCCTTCCACAGGGGAATCATGTGGTCAAGTTTGGTAAAGATCCAATATACAGAACTAAAGTTATCGTGCTCAAACGATCCTGTTGTCAAAAATTCTATTTATAGTAATGGTGACCTTGACCTTTGACCTAATGACCCCAAAATAAATAGGGTTCTTCCCCTTCCACAGGGGAATCACGTGACCAAGTTTGGTCAAGATCCAATATACAGAACTAAAGCTATCGTGCGGAAACGACCCTGTTGTCAAAAATTCTATTTATAGTAACGGTGACCTTAACCTTTGACCTAATGACCCCAAATAAATAGGGTTCTTCCCTTTCCACGGGGGAATCATGTGGCCAAGTTTGGTCAAGATCCAATATACAGAACTAAAGTTATCATGTAGAAACGACCCTGTTGTCAGAAATTCTATTTATAGTAATGGTGACCTTGACCTTTGATCTAATGACCCCAAAATATATAGGGTTATTCCCCTTCCAGAGGAGAATCATGTGGCCAAGTTTGGTCAAGATCCAATATCGTGCGGAAACGACCCTGTTGTCAAAAATTCTATTTATAGTAATGGTGACCTTGACCTTTGACCTAATGACCCCAAAATAGATAGGGTTCTTCCCCTTCCACAGGAGAATCATGTGGCCAAGTTTAGTAATGATCCGTCATACAGAACTAAAGTTATTGTGCGGAAACTTGTGTGGACGCCCGCCCACCTGCCATACCCAATCACATAATATGGCCCTGTCTCGAGACGGGCGTATAACCAGAGGCTCAGTGGGCTGAGCCTGTGTCACTCACCTTTCATTCTGCTTTGAGGAAACATAATACAGAACCTTCCATAGGTGCTTCCCACCAAGTTTCGGTTCATTTGGCTAAGCAGTTACAGAGAAGAAGATTTTTAGAAATCGACCAATTAAAAACAAGAATGGCCTGTGGCGGCCATGTTTATTAACAGATCGGAACTAAATGAGCAATCTTTATAGATAATCTTCAAAGGATGCTTCCTACCAAGTTTCAATTCATTTGGCCAAGCGGTTTCAGATGAGAAGATTTTAAAAAATCGGCCAATCAGAAACAATAATTGCCTATGGCAGCAATGTTTGTTAATGGATCAGGACAAAATGGGCAATTTTTTAGAGAGGACCTTCCATAGATGCTTCCTACCAAGTTTCACTTCATTTGGCTGAGGGGTTTCAGAGGAGAAGATTAAAATGTGAAAAGTTAACGGAAGACAGACGACGGAGGCCAAGAGATGGCAAAAGCTAACATTGCCTTTGGCAAGGTGAGCTAAAAAGAATTTTTCCATTTAAGTTAAACTAAAGGTTTACCAAGCCCTGTATAACTTAGAGTGCATTTTATTCTAACACAAACGACTATGCGCGTACGCGTTGAGAGAATTTTTTTCTAACATACGTTTGCAAAGTTTGCACAAACTTTGACAAACTATGCAATCGCTAAATGTGCGTCTACAGTTTGTCGTTTATCGTTTGTTGCATTTGTTTCTAATCTCAACGCTGAATCAATTATAGACACGTGGAATGTTCCCGCCAAAACAAAGATGGAATCTAACAAAAGAAGAGATGAGTTTATTTACCAACAACATGTGTATACATATTATCAGGTCAAACAGGGTCAGTAAACTCTGATTAAACGATGTATTTGTTTCTACTTTTGCAGCGTTTAACAAACGACACACAACGCTTGCCAAACTTTGGTTAGAAAAAAATGCACCCTAACTTAATTATCCAATGTTTCAAAACTCTCCAATGTGGAGGAGACAAAACCTGAAAAGGGGCGTATCCATTCTCGGATTATACCTTCCCGTTACGTCACGCAATCAGTATCGTATATTATATCAGCATTGATCAGTTGCAATTTTTTCATTAAAAATTATGTAAATCGTAAAATAACGTGGTAAATATTTATCTTTTGATATTTACAAAATCATTATGACTTATGTTAAGCATTTTATTGCACTAAGTAACGAAGGGAAAGAGTGAGAAGATTTTTTGTGTGTAATTACCGATCCGGACAGGACTACCTGTCAACACAATGATCATCGATCAGTGACCTCGAAAAACATGGGAAAGTATGACAGCATTGGGGACAAAAAAGAAAAAAACATGTGTAAGCACAAAACGAGTTAAAAATGACAGTTATTTAACCTACGGCCAATCACGTAAAACATGAAATTATACATAGAACCCCCCTCCCCTGATACAAATAAACTCCTTTGTTTTATGAAAATGTAACATGGGATGGGAATATTAAGAACAAAATTAGAACGATATACATTTATAAACATTGTATTGCAGTTGATCTGATATTAAAACATAACCAAACGAGCACGATGTTGGAAAGAGTCAGATACATGTTATTTATTCATTTAACATGATACGACTGAGTGACGTCACATGAAGAGGTGTCATGGCCGCTTACACTACGACAGGAAATTAAAAATATTCATATTTTTAATTGGGTATATTAATGTTAATAAAGGTTTTTTTTTTTTAAATAATACGTTATTTACGAATAACAAGTTATAATTAATTGAATTAAAACAACTTTTCAACTGACTGGTCTTTTCCTTTAATGTACAGTGTAGGTTCAATAAGATTTATAATTTCAGAGAAGATATTTCCAACATCGGAGCCTGTTTAGGCTGTTAATTTTTTTCAGGCAGTGCTAGCAATCTTGGATTTCAGCTCAACACAAAATAAGCACATTTTTATGGATTCACTGTAGGAACAGTCAAATCAAAAAGAAGTAAACTTTAGAGTAATGGTTTACAACCAACAGATACTATCTAGTTCATTAAGTCAGTTAACCACACACATTCATTGATATGTTATTGTACTGTGAATGTTTACGATATTTTTATTTCTGTTCAAGCATGTGCTCAATTTCAGTAAACACAATTTCTTTATTGTTAATTTTTGTTGGCCAGTGGTCATCTTGAATTTCCAATCTACGTAAAAATTACTAACTTTGTAAGGGACCATGCAATGAGCATTCATGCAGTTTTGATATAATCAAGTTTGCATTTCTTGAGAAAAAAAAAAATGATTTATTCATTTGCCCATAAGAGTCAATGTTAAAAATATGTCCTAAGAGTCCTGGCATCTTGGATTTCTGATTGGCACAAAAATCACACACTTTGCAAAGAACAACCACAGAATCACTCACAAATTTTTTTTCAAACCACTAAATAGTTTTCAAATTATGCTTAGCCAATCAAATTGTATTATTTGTTCTGGAAAAAATGATGTATTATTGATTAGCATCGAAATCACAAATTCTGTTGAGGCATACCAAGTAACATTCCTGTAAGGTTTCTTTCCATTGGCTGAGAAGATGATGTCTAGATATAGTATGTACAAAGACAATGATAGACGCAAAGTGATGACAATGGAGTAAAACATGTGGCATTGTTCACAATCGTACACACGGGTTCACTCTATTCATACGTAATAGGCATACTTATTGCTATGATAAATTGATGCAGTGTACATTGTGCTCTCCTTGATTCGTTGGTCTATAAACTTGTAATTTCGCTCCTGTTACATAGTTAGCTGCGGCTGAGGGTATTTGAAATAAACAGTTGAAACAGTTTACAACAGCCCACATGGTCTTTTTGAACCAGGTAAGCTAAACCGCCAAACTAGTGATAACTTACGTGTAAGCTTCATAATCACCCCCAGTTATGGCTGATATCAGCTGTTCTGTTAATTTGATAATTTCTTGTTTTCTACCTGTAAAAGATAACAGAACACACATTAATTACCTCCACACAGGTAAATCTATGTATAAAAACATGCTTTAAATTTAGAGTGTAGTCCTCCATGTCATACAAACTTCCACTATATCTGGGTCTTTGGCACTGAAGACTTCCAAACTTCTTGTCAACATTATGGCCTTCACTATACTAAGTCAGATATCTCTGATATTCAAAATGATCTTACAATGTAGGCTGTTCGCCTTTCTTTTCTCAGATGGAGTGAACCCAGATTATAAGACGACACAAATAAAGAATTTTATAACAAATATGGTTTATTATGATCAGGAAGTACCACAAAACCCCACACAAACATAGTAAAATTATCTGAAATTATTTGATTGGAGCCTTTCCTTAATAAGAAGACCAATCAAAATTGTATACTAGTACATATTTACATAAAGATATGGGAATATAATGAAATGAGCATTTGAACGGTATACATCTTTCCCCGATATATGTTTTTTTAAATTTTAACCCCATTTCATTTTACAATATATATATATATGACATGTCTCCATATATTCCTACTGAATAATGTCCATCAAATTGACGAGCATATGTAGGCACCTTGTGGCCAGATACATCTATGACATGATACAAAACAAGAATCATCACAGAATGGGATACAAATTCAGCAAGAAATCAAAGTATCATGTGTAAATAATGACAGGTTATGCATTCTTGTTTGCTTGGGTTAGGATTATAGTGTTTAATGCCACTTTCGACAACATTTCAGTTATATCGTGGCGATCAGTTCTATTGGTGGAGAAAACCGGAGTGCCAGGAGAAAACCATTGACCTATCGCAAGTCACTGACAAACTCTATCACATAATGTTGTATCCAGTACACCTCGCCTGAGCGTGATTCGAACTCACAACTTTAGTGGTGATTGGCATTGATTGCATAGGTAGTTGTAAATCCAACTACCATATGGTAACTATTGTTTGTTTGGTATATACTCCATGATAGAGTGTATTAGAATATAGTACACATAGCTTTTGAAATTATGTCCCTGTTGATCAACACCTGAATTTAATCTAGCAACAATTTAACATTTTATCTAAAAAAAATAGGCTACAGAGAGCCTGTAGTCACATACAAGAGAAGTTAATACACCAATTGTTAGACAGTATTACAATGCAATGCTAATCTGAAAGTCAAGACACAATTACGAAGGGGACCACAAGGACTGTTTTTATTCAAATTCCGTTTCATTCCATTCAGTGGTTCCGAAGATTTTCAAAGATTTCCAATATTCAATCAACCAAAAGCCTTGGCGGTCATCTTGGATGACAGGTAAGGTCACCAGAAACAATTTAGGAAGAAGACCACAAGAGGAGTATCACGACAGATGACAGAGGCCAAAAGATGTCTAAAGCCCACATAAATGGTTCTTGTGAGCTAAAAATGTGGATGACATCACCGATGAACATTCCGAGTCGCTATTTCTAAATTCTAAATTGATACATTAACGAAGAAATCAATAACCATCAGTTTACCAATAATTAATAGGCATAACTCTGAAGCTATAAATATAGGAGACCTTAAATTTAAGCTTGACATCTATTTTATCTATCTAAAACTAATTTTAATTTTTTTATTAGTTAAATTGGATATCATTTGAGATAATGTCCGGAAACCAATGGAAACATCATTTCATTTAATTAAGGCACATAATTCTGGAATAATATTAGTTAGAAACATCAAAACTAAGATTAACCTGCATTTTATACATCTAAATATAATTAAAAAATTTAAGTTAAATCGATATCAGAAATAGAAACCAAATAAAAACACCATTTTACACTTGATTAAGAGGGCATAAATCAGAAACGATAAAAGTTAGATAACTCTTAAAAATATTACTTAAATCAGATATCAGAAACTTAAGATAATGCTGAGAAACAAAAAGTTGCATAATCAGCTATGGTGGCCATATTGGATAATTGTATAATTGTTGGGGCGAAGGGACACAATTTTAGAAGGGGGTCTCTTAAGTAATATTTGGACTAAATTTGGTTTCATTCCATTCAAAGATTCTGAAGAAGATCTTCAATGATTTCCGCTTTTTCAACCAATCAGAAGCCATGGATAATTTCTTGGATGTCTGTCAGGGGGATTGGACAAAATTTTAACATCTAAATTTAGTACTATTTGGCCTAGCCGTCCTTGAAATTGTAAAAAGTTAACAGATGAAAAATGATGGAAAATGCACATGAGCCTTTAGCTTTGGTGAGATAAAAGAAATATATAATAAATATTTGTTCCTTATTGTACCAAATGTTCATCTAAGAAGAAAAAAGTATCAGATTTTTTGACATATTGTTTTCTTACCTCTAGTCATTCTTAAAATTAACAAAGTTGTAATACATATATAATAGAAGGGTTTGACATATATTATAGATTAATTCTACACTATTAATAAATAAAATTAAATGGTCACTTAATCTAATAATATAACAATAGAATTACATTATTTGACAGCTGTCAATAAAAGTTCTTCACCCTGACAGACGCAGATATCTGAATCACCTACTAAACAAAAAAGGTTTCATCAAATAAATAGAAAAAAAAATATTTTTTCATATTTCATCAAATGACAAAATAATTTTAAATGTACAAATATCTTACTCATTAGGATGAGATATGATAATACAACTTTTATCTTTGTATAAGGTCATGATCCTTATTGAGCTAACTATATCTACACAACAACCACATGCATGTTTAAGAACATTTTAGCCAAAAAAAAAAATATATACTACTTATACAAAAATAAATAATACTAAAGAAAATACGATCTCAAAACACGATCTCAAAACACGACTTGAAAATCAGAAATGAAGTGTTGTCAGCACAATAAAAAATAAATACAGTTGTTACGAACTAATAAGAGTTGTGGACCTTCAGTATACATATCATCAACTTCAGGTTGGTTTATGGTGTTTAATGCCACTTTCAACAATATTTCAGTTATATTGTGGCAGTTTCTCAACTTCAAATTGTACACTAGTAATATATCAGAAATAATAATTCAATAGCGTTTCATTTTTATGTTCGTCTTATAATATTAATGAGAAAAATATTTAAGAATCAAAATAATATGTCCAAACGATCCAGATGCTCCTGCTTCCAGCGATTATTAAACTATAAGCTATGCCTGGGGCAGAAGATAAAAGTTTGCAGCTATCAAGGGGAAGCTAAAACCATGTTTACAAACATGGGGCATAACTCGTGGAACAACACAATATCTGTGTATAATGGTCAAGCACAACCATTGTGTGAGAATTTCACAAAGTTTAGCCAACGAATACTAAGGTTATAGAATGGAAACATTAAAATCACCCAAATTCTAAATCTTACAGATAAACCTGGAATATACAAATGTATGCTAAACATTTATATTTTCATATAGCTACATTTCAAATTTCAGCCATTTCCAGCTTACAATAAATACATTTTTGCAATTTAAATCAATTTCCAGTAACAGCAGCCAGGCATACTTTTGAAAGGGGATCACCCAAGGACCATCCTATCAAAGGTTGGTTTAATTTAGCTCTGTGATTTCAGAGTAGAAGATTTTCAAAAGATTGTTTGTCAAAACTGAGTCTCATTTGCTCATTTTCTTAAAAAATCATCAAAATATTTTTTTTCAACAGAACGTGTAACCGTTGTCATGCTACTGATTAATGTAACTACTATTTAATTTTAAGATCATTTGGTAAAAAGATAGATTCCGAAGGTGTGTTCACCCCCAGTGTTCTATTTATAATAACAGCAACTATGTTGGTTGGAGGGCATGTGATAAGACACATTATTTAAGAGGAATGCCCTAAGGATCATTCAGGTCGTTTGGTTCAAATTTGTCTAGTGACGTCAGGGGAGAAGATTTTTATAAAAAATTACAGATAACGATGACGGACATCAAATGATGGCAAGCCTTACCAGTCCCTTTGGGTCCCGTGAACCAAAAAAAATAATAGAAACCCATAAGTTTTTAAATAAATAATAGGGCTTTACTAATAATAAAGGAATATCTGAAATCTCGTAATGAAACTTGATCTGGGTTTAAGTTTAAGGTGTTTAACACAACATACTTTCAACAATATTTCAGTTATATCATGGTAGTCAGATTTATTGGTGGAGGAAACTGGAGAACGTGGAGAAAACCACTGACAAACTTCATCACATAATGTTGTATCGAGTACACCTCACCATGAATGCGGTTCGAACTCACAACATTAGTGGTGATAGGCACTGATTGCACAGGTAGTTGTAAATCTAACTACCATACGATCAAGACCAAGTAAATCGGATAACTAAAAATAGAGATAATTTCCAGAAACCAAAGGCTAGCTTTCCGTTTAATAGGATTTTTCTACGTAGCTCAACCTAGCAGCTACGATGTTGAACGCACCCCTGTATTCACATACTGGTAATAAGAGACTACTATTTCCTATTAAGGTGGTACCATACACTTCAGGTAAAATCTGATCTGCTCGTTTAATTTTCTTATTTTTTTGGCAGTGTGTTTAAATATATCCATTGTAATAAATATCAAAATTTTAACAAATTCCAGCCAACAGACTCAGAGCTATAAATTCACTAGCTACATAGCAGCTTTTCTCTCAGTGGTTTTGATCACCGAAATGCTTGAAATCTGCATACCAACATCATATGATCAAAACGTTCAACTGATTTTAAAGAGTTATCTCCCTGTAGTGTTAGGTACCACCTTAAGGTTACATAAGATGTCAGAATGATATATATTATCCCTGCAAAGATTAAGTTTTAATCAGCCTACAGTTCTTTCTATTAAAATGTGAAAATATAGACAATGATTGATTGATTGGTGTTTAACGTTTTCAGCTATATTGTGATATATAGACAGTGAAACCAAAATAAAACAATAATTCAGGTCAATAATTGGTCCAGGTGAGGAGACCGAAAAAAAAATTGTCCAGGATCTTAAAAGGTTGAGACATCAACTAGTGCAATAATGAGAATAGCATGTTACCATTTGTGTTTATGGGGGGAGTATAACATGGAGAAGAAAATAAAAATAGACTGTCATGCTTTTATAGTGACCTAAATAATACAAACTAAAAATAAAAATCCACTAGAGTGAAACAACATAAAAAATAACAACTTCTACACATGCTGAACAGGAACAGGAAGTCAGTCTCACTCTGGTTCTCAAAGTACTTACATTGTATTCTTGGAGAACCAGACCTCTCGTTTATCTGTAATTCTGTCAGAGTTATTGATCCTGAATGGTGGCAAATAAAATCGCACACATTAAATACCAGCAATTCTCTTATTTTTCAAGCTTTTACTTATATTTTTGTTTATAGCAAACTTACTTACATGAGCAAATATACAAGAAAATGTTTAATTTAATTTTAAAGACAGCATAATATTGAAATCTCTACTTAATAAACCAGTTATATTAAGATGTTACAAAAACTGACAACAATGACTTCAATATTTATCTTACAGATTCACTTTATAAAAATAAATCATTCAAAAATGATATCTTACTAAAAATATTCCAATATACTGGTATATATATCAGAAAGCCATATTTTCAATATTACGTTAAAAATGAATCTGACAATACATGGAAAAAGGAAATGGACATGTTTTTCTAAATATGTGTGATGTGAACCAAATATGACTGAACACACAGAACAATCCAGCAAAACAAAGCCATGGCACTGTCACAGTAGGACTGGCCATCTAAGTCTTCACAGTGTAGCTAACTTTTATGTAATTGAGGAAGTAACATTTGAGATGATGAGTTGTGAAACCAATCTTGTATCTAATCAAAATTTTGGCGTTCAGTAATAACCCACCATTAGAGGGAGACAATATGAAATTGACCATTTAAAAGTTCTAAATAATTTTCAAAGATGGTGAAACATGCAAGCAAATATAATACAAATGGACTTGAAATTAATGAAAAGATAAACAAACAAAAACAATGAAATCCTTTGACAGTATAACATATTGCTGTTTACAAGAAGACAGTTCTTATGATCAACTAAGAAGACAATACAATGATAGATGACAGACAAGACAAAGGCTACAAGCTTTGATTTCAATCCCTTTTAAAACTACACTGAGAAAGCATTGACATACTTAGAACTTTGAAAAATGAAATGTATAGGAAAGACTGAAATAAAACAATTTAAGTTCTGTTGAACACTAAGTTAGATATCCAAGTTTTAATTACTATCACAGGGTCACTGCTGGTAGACTATTAGCCCCCTAAGTTAGATATCTATGTTTTAATTACTATCACTGGGTCACTGCTGGTAGACTATTACACACTAAGTTAGATATCTAAGTTTTAATTACTATCACTGGGTCACTGCTGGTAGACTATTACACACTAAGTTAGATATCTACGTTTTAATTACTATCACTGGGTCACTGCTGGTAGACTATTAGCCCCCTAAGTTAGATATCTATGTTTTAATTACTATCACTGGATCACTGCTGGTAGACTATTAGCCCCCTAAGTTAGATATCTACGTTTTAATTACTATTACTGGGTCACTGCTGGTAGACTATTAGCCCCCTAAGTTAGATATCTAAGTTTTAATTACTATCACTGGGTCACTGCTGGTAGACTATTACACACTAAGTTAGATATCTAAGTTTTAATTACTATCAC
>MJUT01007487.1:580981-601242 GCA_002080005.1 Gigantidas platifrons
TAGACTATTACACACTAAGTTAGATATCTATGTTTTAATTACTATCACTGGGTCACTGCTGGTAGACTATTAGCCCCCTAAGGAATCACCCGTCCACTAGTCAGTGTTTTGGTACTGACATGGTTTAATTACTATCACTGGGTCACTGCTGGTAGACTATTAGCCCCCTAAGGAATCACCCGTCCACTAGTCAGTGTTCTGGTACTGACATGGTTTAATTACTATCACTGGGTCACTGCTGGTAGACTATTAGCCCCCTAAGGAATCACCCATCCACTAGTCAGTGTTCTGGTACTGACTATCACTGGGTCACTGCTGGTAGACTATTAACCCCCTAAGGAATCACCCATCCACTAGTCAGTGTTCTGGTACTGACATGGTTTATTAGATATAATTTATTATTGAAAATTTCAGTTTGAATGCTGCATTCTCATTCCTAGGTCTTTTAGAATTTACTCTTTCATTCTATTTTCCCATGTGGATTCTTTTGAAAGTTTTGAACAGTTCCAGATTAATGTTTTTAAAATTGACCATCACACAGGGTTAGGGGTTTTGGTATATTATCATTACTTTCAGTAAATTATCAGCTAAATCGTGACTAACAGACTTAATTCGGCAGGAAAGCCCAAATAGTTGGATCAAACTGACCAGTGGACCCCAATATAGGTAAGAGGCCATTAAGATTAAGATGGGTATCGGGCTGTGAACTCATGTCAACAGTTTTTAATGATCTTAACCTCTTGGCCACCGATGTACCTGACCAATATAGATGGTGACAATAGCGACATGAACTTTGAAAATTATTGCAACAACAGTATTTTAAAATTTTCGAAATTACTAATTGTATTGTGATTTGGCAAATATACAAGGATTAATCTTTGAGAAAGGAAAAATTATCATATAATGTCTGTTTCAATGCTTATATTTTAAACACTGTACATTTTTTTAATATACCCAAAGATTTAATTTTTTTCCTATCAATTAATAGTACATGTAATTATTGTTACAAAATGATCACAAATTGTCAAAATTTAATATTTCAAAATTTCGCTCGAGTTGTCTCCCTTTCATCATAAACAAACTACACTTCCGGTATTTTCGTAGCTCCTCTTTCCATGGTCCCATCAAATTTGAGATAACGAGAGTCAACTGTAGTATTAAAATAACGTAGAACTAGTCAACTTTCAAATATTAACTAATATGTTGTCTACACCCCATTTCAGGTTCATTAGCACTCCAGGTCATCAACACACAGCAATTGTACTATTTGTTCTCCAGAAGAATCATTTATTTATTTCTAATTTAATTTTCCTCTTTGAGGTCCATCTTCACTCTCCCTCAAAAATCATCTCCGCTATGCTTGACTTTATTTGACGCAGCAGTTGTCAAAATGTGAAATATCAATATTTAAAGAATGAATGGCTGACAGAAATGACAAAATGACCATTTAAATATTATACAAATATTCTGGTGGTTTTTTTTACATTACAGAAAATGAATGTATAAAGAAACTTAAAAATGTAATATATTGCAAGCAAAATGGTTTAACAAAGGAAATGAACAAACATGCAGATTTTGCAAAAACTAAAATTCCCATGAGACTTTGAGGGTGATAAAAATGCTGTAATTGTAGAGTTATGAAGAGGAATCTCCAAACTCTGAAACCAATGATTTTTATTACTGTTTATATGTGTGTTGATTTACATATAAAATAAGACTGAAATATAAGCATGACTAAATGATAATATAGTTATTTAAAGTAAGTGAAACAGAATTTAGAGTCCAGTATAAACCCTGGTAACAATATCAAGTTAGCGTCTTGTACAACTCTTAATAACTGTAGTGAGGATTTTGAAGAATTAAAGAAATAAAGGAAACAATTTTGAGAAATGAATGCACTCGATAAGCACTGAGTCGGGACTGGCTATTAACTGTCTATCTGTTTTACCGAAAACATCCCTTCTTTACAGATTTTTACTTTTTCTCTCTACAAAATTAAATGTTTTACAAAACCCACTGGACTGAGCCAAATAGCGGTAATCTGCTGAAAAAGGAATAGAAAAAAACCATCATTATAACTATATCAAATCAAAGCACTATACAAACCTAGCTAAGCAGACAAAAAATAAGCTGGTACAAATCTTAATATCAAGTTAGTGCCCAACACAAAATTCTGATAGTCATTACAAGTGAGTTGTTGATATCATGTTGAAGTCAATAACACAGGGTAATATTTAATCAATAGAAGAAAGGTTTGTATTGGTTTGGTTAATGGTGTTTAATGCCACTTTCAACAATATTTCAGTTATATCGTGGCGGTCAGTTTTATTGGTGGAGGAAACCAGAGAACCTGGAGAAAACCACTGACCTGCCGCAAGAAGAAAGAATACCAACTTCACAAAGAATATAACAACTATAAGCTGTGAGATCAGTTACTATATGTATAATGAATGTTTAGTTTACAGAACCATAAGGTGATTACCACCCTTTAATGAATTTTTTTTTCTTTATCAAAGGGAGATAATCCATATGTGTCATATTGGAAATAACATTGTAGGTACTTAAAGCATACATTACTTAACTTGTCTCATGGAAATTTATAAAGTATATTATAAAATTAAAAACATGCATTTTGTGAAAGAATTCAATAAACATAGATAAAATGTTTCATTAGCTACAAGGATCACGCCCATTATAAGACATCACTATATATTCCCTTAACACCATAAAATGAAGAGATTCCTGTGATGTATATATCATTTCATCATAACTCATTACAATCAATGTCTGTATCAATACTACACATGCATACAACTCATTTTGTTTTTCTTTCAAGCAAATAAATGAAAGCGATGAAATCCTGAGTTGAGTCAATGAAATGTAAAAAAAAAAAGTTCATAAAATCTTAAAAACTTAAAAGAAAAGCTAAAAATACAAACATGTGTTAACATAAGACAATTGGTGAAATTTCATGTAAACAAAAAGGGGAAGAAAAAGATAGATCTACACATCTGTTCTATGTGAAATGTTAAAATATGTCTGTGATAATGTAGACATGAGGTATTATATGAAAAAAACAGTGATGGACATAGCCATCATTAGTGAGGTTTGGATGAAAAAACAAACTTAAAATTTTTTTTTTGTATTTGTTTAAACAATATGATTCTGACATGACTATTTAAGAGCTTAAATGGTGTATGTGTCAAGAAGTATTGAAAAGGCCAAGGCTTTGCATTATAAATATTACTTAAGAACTAAGAGTAGTAATTTAAAATGGAATTAGCTGAAGACTATCATGCTTTGCAACAAGGTGTAAATCAATAGCATCCATATTTCAATGTTATATTTCATGCGTAATATCTTGTGACTGCATGTCTTGTATTATCTTGTGACTGCATATCTTGTAATATCTTGTGACTACATGTCTTGTAATATATTGTGACTGCATGTCTTGTAATATCTTGTGACTGCATGTCTTGTATTATCTTGTGACTGCATGTCTTGTATTATCTTGTGACTGCATGTCTTGTATTATCTTGTGACTGTATGTCTTGTAATATCTTGTGACTACATGTCTTGTAATATCTTGTGATGGCATGTCTTGTATTATCTTGTGACTACATGACTTGTAATATCTTGTGACTGCATGTCTTGTAATATCTTGTGATTGCATGTCTTGTAATATCTTGTGACTACATGTCTTGTAATATCTTGTGACTGCATGTCTTGTATTATCTTGTGACTACATGACTTGTAATATCTTGTGACTGCATGTCTTGTAATATCTTGTGACTACATGACTTGTAATATCTTGTGACTGCATGTCTTGTAATATCTTGTGACTACATGTCTTGTATTATCTTGTGACTTCATGTCTTGTAATATCTTGTGACTGCATGTCTTGTAAAAATATTTTTAGAGTATGGTAAATATTGAGAATTCTAGAATTTCTCCTCACAAAAATAAAATAACAAAAAATACAACTCTTAAACAGTCATGTCGTCAAAAAAAAAGAAAGTAAAAAATGCAGGCTCTAATGGAGATGAACAGGCTACCATTTTACAAAGCAGCCATAAGCCTTATATACACTTAAATCTGTATCACCTGCATTTGAGTAAGTTGCATATAATTCCTAAGGATGCCATGTGAAACAGTTCCCAGCAGACTAATTAGAGGGTTTGTCAACTAAAGTACTTACTATCTATTTCTGGTTTTCCTAGAAAAGTTTGTCACAAACAATTACATTTATTCTTTATATAAACTTTGATTTATATATGCATGTGTGTAGAAATTATACCAGAACTGAAGTATAGTTATTTTTTTATTAGCAGCTTTAACAGCTATATATACTGTAATTTGAAACTTTTAGAATAAAACAAGAAAAATATTGCTTAGTTTGATCTGAAGCAAATATAAAGTGGGAGTTTTTATGACATAACAACTATCAAGCATAGAGCTAAATGAAATAATCCTAACCACATCACCAAACCACATGGTAGTATTTAATTTTCTCAGAAATAAATATATATATATGACCTACATAAATCTATGTTATTTACACTTATTTTTATGTAATTTTATATAATTTGAAAAAAATCCTCAAAGATATGGGTTTGATTGGTGTAAAAGATATTTGTGGGTCTTTTAGGAGAGACTGTCTGTCACCTCCCCCCCCCCCCAATTGTCATATAATGAGACAAATCTTAAAAGGGTCCAAACAGGATGTAGAAGCCTTCAAAAATAATTTCAATAAAAATGAAAGACAAGGTGCACATCAGTAGAATATGAGAAAAAATATGGTGAATTTTCGTCAAAATCCAATCATGTGTCGAAAGAGAAGTCTGGGATAAAAAATTGAAAAATATGTCCATGTGACATGGATGGTTCCTATTTTTATCTGTGGAAGTATCATTGTCTTGTACCCCCTTGTAAAAGAAAAAAAAATGTCTTTAATTGCATTAACCCTTTTAGATATGTTTCAAATGAACAAAAAAGCTAAACACATTTTCAGATGGGTGTACTAATGATCTAAAACTATTTTGATATCCAAGATATCTACATGGATCCCTAGTTTATTATTACTATAACAAATACTTATATTATTCATTCAACTCCCTACCTATAGCATAGTCAGCAGTCTGTGCCAAAAACGTTCCAACAAACTAGCCTGAACAGCATTTTAGAAGAATTTCTTCTATTTAATTAAGCAAATTTTATGCAATTTTTACTAGCCTGAACCAATTTTTACTAGACTGGGGCTTAGGGTTAGTGGTTTTTGGCACAGATTATATTGTGTTGCTTTTTTCTATACACCATACTGTCTAAGTTTCAAGTCTATCTGAACAATAGCAGTGATTCCAGGGGTACATTTGATTTTAATTGTATAATCAATCCAGTAGAAAAATACACTATACCCGACTGCAACATATTTTACTGGATTTTTGTTATTTGAATCTATAAATTTACAAGTAGATAATTAGGGTTAGGTTTACGGTATTTAATGCCAATTTCAACAATATTTCAGTTATATCGTGGTGGTACAAGCAGATTGGACATTGGGTATTTGGAAAAGTAAATAAGTACACTTAACCGGACCAAATAAATTTTTACTGGACTTTGCCCAATGTCAGACGGACCTTCAGAATGACTGCTATAGGTCTACTTGGCATGGCATCTATAAACTTATAACAATAAACACTTGTAACATGAAAGTCTAAACCTATAGTCTGAAAAATATGCTAGTTACTTATTGTTTTATTTAGGTCTGACTTAACAAAGGCTTCAAGTAATGGTAACATGTATGCTCTTATAAGAAAACTGTTACATCCATATCAAGAATGGATACCAGTCTTCGAGCTAACCCACTTGCCCGAAGCCTGTGACAAGTAAAAATTATGAAAGAATTTGTATGAATAAATAGAATTTTTTTCTAAATTTGGCTTTCTGGCAAGTAGGTGAAAACAAATTAAGGCAAAGACTGTCATACATCAAGGTACAATTTCCCTTGGAATAATAACATGTGCTCGAAATAAAAATAGAATTGACCTTTACAGAATTACATATGACCTCTGAACTACAAACCTTTTGTATCTTCATCGTCAATAGTAGCAGTACTATCTGTTGATTGGACCTCCTTGATACCATCATTCTTTTTAACCATCAGACTGCGACCTGAAATTACAGAAAATAATTAACCATTAATTTTACATATTAAATCAATTAATCTATAATATTTCAAGGTAAAATAATATTCTACAACTATTAAAAAAATGCTTTATTAGACTGTTAAAGGTAAATGTTGTATTAACTTTAATGACTTGTTATTTGGTATATGATTAGCGAAAAATCACTGAATACGATATTTAGGCTCAATTAATATTTCTGAAATGAATGTTAATTGTTTCTAATAGTCGTAATTTTACATTGTACTTTGTAATAATTGGAGATCCATGGCTGTAACAAGACTTATATTATTATATTGATTTGAAAAAAACGCTTGTTAGGCCATACAAAGTTAATTTCTTGGTTCTCAGGCCCGCCCGCATGAGGAAATTCGTCGCCGCATTGCCGATTTTTTTGCAAAAATAGTAAAATAAAATTTTTAAATGCGGTAGCGCTGTCCGTACGGAAAAAAACAACCGCATCCGTTTTTCTCTTATATCGCGTGGTCGGTGAAACGCTTTAAAACGCATCATGCTTAAATGAGATTTAAAGCATCGTTATGACAATGTATAAATAAAAAACATGTTTCCGTTTGACATTTAGACAAAATGTCAATCGTTTCTGTGCAAATTCGGCACAAATGTTTGCCAGTTTTACCAGGAAACATAATAGGGGGCTTCTCCGAAGCTTGTACCTTATTGGAATTGTTTACGGAGATAAAAAATGGTACGTTGGGACCAGCGGATTGGACGTTTCCATAAAAATTAACCACTTGTGATGTTTCTGCCACCATCGGAAGAAATAAAATTGAAATTTTCAAAAAAGTAATGAAAAGATTTATACATTGCCATATTTTTCACCAAAAAAAAAAGAAAAAATGCCTCCCTCATCACTTTTTACAGCAGTAAAAGGATAAAAAAAAATGCCACCCTCCCTCATCAATTTTGACAAAAAAGGGCCTGAGAACCAAGTAATTAACTTTGCATGGCCTTAATGATATCATTGCTGATTAATTTATCATGGTAAATATGATCTATGATAGTTGTGTAAAAAAAACAACAACACATTTGTCCTATTCATAAAAGAAGCAGGCTTCCATGTGAAAAATAGGAACAAAACATTTAAACACATTTCTTTAAATTCCAGAAAAAGAAAAGAAATGACAGTATTTTATTCATAACTGCTAGATTAGCCATATTTCATAGATTACAAGAATTCTGAACTTTTGTTACAATATTATCAGAGGCATATAAAGGTGTGTTTGAATAGTCAAAATATTTCCTTCAAACTTTCCCTGTCCACTTGTTTAAAGTACAAATTTGAGTCTAAACACCTAAACTACCTTTCAATATTATATTTGTTGAACCTATCAAACCTGTTTGACATGTTTATAGACTTTCAAATTTGTGTTTGATTGATTTGATTTTTTGGTGTTTAATGCCACTTTCAGCAATATTTCAGCTATATCATGGTGACCAGTTTTAGTGGTGGAGGAAGCCGGAGTACCCGGAGAGAACCACCGACCATAGGCAAGCAACTGGTAAACTTTATCACTTGAGGCTGTGAGTCGAGTATACCCTTTTTTGTAATTTACAAAGCTGAGCACGAACCCACGCCGTATTGGTGATAGGCTTGTATGAGTTGTTTGGTAATGTTATTGGGCCACCCGGGCCCTCAATTTGTGTTTGAAATAGGTGTACAGATGAAGTTTGAAGTAAGTCTGAAGGACAAATTTGATTGTGTCAATACACCTTTATACAAACATATGTAAAATAGAGTGCAATATTATTTACTAAATGTGTATCTAAAATACTTCTGTAAATAAACAATAAATATTACCAATGTTTTTAATTGGCTATGCTGAAAGGACAAGCAAAAACATACATACACAGTTCCTACACAACATTGTAACACAGTCAATATATAGGCTAAAATGACATTTATATCACATTATCATCTATTTGGGTGTAGCACCACAAGGTTGAAATAGGGACTACAATCTCTTATGGGAGAAAATGTCACAAGGTTGAAATAGCGCAACAATCTCTTGCTGGAGAAAATGTCATCAGTATTGAGATATTTTATGCAACAATTCATAATAAAATATATAAAAATAACTACATCTTAGTTTAAATAAAATTATTTCTTATCTTTAAATAATTATCAAAATAGTTTTTAGAGACAAGGGAGGTAATACATGTTATGTCCTTGAAATTGTAATCTGATTAAAATTACATCTCTCACTTACTCCCCTTTACTGATAGGAAGTGACATCAGAGATCTGAAGAAACCTCAATACAGATCACATGTGAGTTACAGGGGCGGATCCAGGATTTCAAGTTAGGGGGGTGTGCACTTAAAATAATCGTGCCGAGCTGAGCAAGGTATGAAAAATTTTGGGGTATGTTGTGTGAAAAATCACGATTTTATACAAAAAAATCTTATTTTTTCCAATTTTAGGGGGGGGCGCGCGCCCCTGAGTAACCCTATGTCATGAATATTTAATGATATAGAAACAAAAACAAGGGAAATTCTTAGCTGTGGAATAGTAGCTCGTAACTGTCCAACCTTAGTTTGAGTTGGAATTCCACAAGTTTACAAATGGGTGAACTCCTTAGCTCTATGGTAAAAAAATAAAATAAAATAAAGAAACACTGTTAAGAGCTACAGCTTTGCAGCTAAGAACTTCATTCCCCTATAAGGCTATAGAAACAAAGAACAATAAATAGGGAACTTCTTTACTCTACTACAAGTATAAGAGTTTAAATTAGACCTTTTTGATTTATGATGCCGATTATTCAGGCTTACAATAACAAGTTGAAATATCAATCATTACAAAACATGCTTTTATACATTCATTCTACTATAACGATGCTTATTTTGTCTACCCTGACATCTAGCTTCATATTGTACTACATGTATGTGTCAATTCACACTGTAAAAAAAAATATTTTATTTCTTTGCAAGACAGACACTAGCAACTTAATGTGTGCTAACACAGTCAAATTTTTCCTTAAAGTTCGCTTCAAACTTTGCCTGTCCACCAAATTCAAACACAAATTTGACAGTCTAAACATGTTTGATGGATCCATCAAATATTGAAACGAGTTCGATAGGTGTTTAGACTGTCAAATTTGTGTTTGAAATAGGTGGACAAGCAAAGTTTGAAGAAAAAGTTTGACTGCACCGTAGTGCTAAAAGGTCAACTAAAAAAAATCAACTTTTCATTCTTTCTCATTCACTGTGAAAGCATGCATGAAAAATATCGCTACAAAGCTGATCTCTAGCCAATAAAAAAACACAAAACTATGAAGATGGATACTGTCATAGTTATAGAAAATTACTTATTTCAATTCATGGTGGGAAGAATATATTTGACACCTTTTTCAATAACAGTGAGTTATGCTTATCACTTACCATGCTACTGTAAAAAAATTATTTGAATTTATCTGGAACTACAACCATTTTTTATTTTTTTTTTCTGAGGTAAACAACCATTTGCAAATGAATGTAAACAATTTTAGTCCTGTAAAAATCTGCCTATATCATATTAAAACAGTATTTGCTATTGTGGCTTCTTAATAGAAGATTTACAGATGTTTACAGACAATGTAAATAGACACAGGGTATTTACAACAGCTAATACTGACTACAGATCACTATTGGGACATCAGAAACGAATGATAATATATACTTGTACACCTATTGTTTGAGATCAAGAGAGTAGTAATTCAGTTATATTTATGACGAGAAAAGATTCACAAACAATAAATCACTATATGTACAGAGGTAAGTAAAAAACGTGTATGTTTCCCCTAGGCTGAACGACTCATTGAAAAGCCTGCTGACTCAAAAGTTTTTATTTGAATTTCCGATCAAAGTTTTTTTTTATTTCCGACATTTCGGGTCCGTTTCCGTCATCGCTATTTCCGTTTCTGCATTCTACTATAACCGGAAACTTCTGTTGATACGATTGTGGGAATGGAAAAAAAACCTTTTGACCTACCTACCTACCCTGTTTTTGAAGGGTGGGTCAGCCGAGGGGAAACATACATATTTTTAAATGTGGCCTAGATATCAAATTTAGTGAGCATCAGGTACGCTCAATGTCAAAAGATTGGGAAGCCAAACAATTTAAGTGTTTGAGAGCAATAAAACCAAAGGGCTTAAACAGAACAGCCAAAATCAGCTAAGATGTGGCAATATGGGTGGAAGTTTTGAGGTTCACCTGAACCTGTATCGTTCCTTGGGCCAATTACTATATCCCCTCCATAAAACATGCACTTAATGAATAGTATAGGGGTCCTATAAAACCAATTATGAAAATAGGCTAAGCAGTTTCTAGACGATTACGAGTCCTTACGTACATTACAAATGGCAGTCATCTCAGATTGTGTTCTACCATAGAAACAATAGCTTTTTAGATGACCATCCAATGGTAATTTACAATAATCTAGGAACAGTTTAATGTTCAGCAGCTTATCCCACAAGCCAAAAAGAACTTCGGAAATAATTCTATAATCTAAAAGTTCTCACAAAGGTATTAAAAATATACATTGTCCAGGAAAGAAATCAAATAAATTAAAGAAAGTCATAACCATACCATAAACTACAGCCTTGTAGCAAAGCCTTTATAAAAAAGCTACCAAGAAAGCATATCACCAAGGTTCACGATAACAGTACATAAATTTACCTTTCATCATAACTGTTAAATCAAGAGACGATTCCGTTATAGTGTACTTTATTATCGTTCTCTTTAAACAAATACATTTTATACAAGTCATATAAGAATAAAATAAAGATCTTAAGTTAACAAGTCTTAATGAATAAATATACCATCAAACCTGTCCATGTTGTCACCTCTATTAAACAGCCACATGTATTAAAAGATCACCTTTTTCTTGTCCTGTCATATATATTTTCATATGATTTGAACCTCTTTTAACAAGTCACCTGTCTTAAAAGACCACTTTTTCTTTGTCCAACAGATGACCTCTTAATACAGGTTTGATTGTATTACATTTTTATTTGATACATTTGACAATAGATTAGCATGAAAAAGCACAACTTTGAAGACAAAGGATAAATAAGTTAACTGGTATTAAATCAAACTTCATTGAGGTGTATCATATATATAACAGATATAACAGATCATGTTGACATTTGATACAGTTAAGGATATAGGATTACTGCTATAGGTGTTTTATTTCAGTTATATCATGAATAACAATCTTATTGATAGGGGGAACCAGATTACTCAGAGAAACACATTTCTTTCCTCCATTTATTGACAATTTAAATCACATAAAGTTGTATGAGTAGAACAAGTTATGGACGGGTACAACTAGCCATTGATGAGTACATTTAATGATGGATGAGTACAGCTAGCCATGAAGAAGTACATTTAACCATAGATGAGTACAGCTAGCCATAGACAGTACATTTAGCAATGGAAGAGTAACACTAGTGATGGACAAGTACAACTAGCCATGGACAAGTACATTTAGTGATAGATGAGTACAGCTAGCCATGGACAAGTACATTTAGCTATGGAAGAGTACAGCTAGACATGGACAAGTACATTTAGCGATGGATGAGTACAGCTTGCCATGGACAAGTACATTTAGTGATGGATGAGTACAGCTAGCATGGACAAGTACATTTAACCATAGATAAGTACAGCTAGCCATGGGCAAGTACATTTAGCCATGGAAGAGAACAACTAGTCATGGACAAGTACATTTAGCCATGGAAGAGAACAACTAGTCATGGACAAGAATCCAACTGACAATCTTTAGCCATGATAGACAGGATTGTATACATAGATGTAAAGCTAACTACAATACGATTGGATCAATTATGACACTGACAATGGCAGATATCCTATCTCCATAAAAAACACAATTCCATATACATCAAAGCAACTGATTTGTAACAGGATTACATCAGTCTGCTTCAAGGCTATAAATTAACTATTTATTATCATATGATCATTAATAATCAGCTCAGGTTTATTGGATCTAATAATATGATATTATTATTACATTTTACCATTAATTAGAAAACAAGGATATGGATGTAAATGAACATGAGATATATAACTTTACACATAGACACAAAGTACAAATAAAGGTACAACACTTCTAATGTTCTATAATTCAGCACTCTACTTCTGTCAACGAACACTATTGGACATCTTTGCTATTTCGATGTTATTTGGTGTACGGAACTTTATTTCCCACTTGCGGGGGTTATCAACAAGACAGCAAAATGAGTGTGAAGTTATCTCAAAACTACTGTCATTATTGAGCCAATATCAACTTTTTGCAGTAGATGGTGGCCATCTTAGATTGTAAATTGTCAGAAAAGAAAATCATTTGTCATATACAGTCCTATGCCCTGTGGTAGACACCATCTGGCTTTCAGATCAAATCCAAAACAATTGTGCACATGTGTAAAAGATCATTAATCACACATCATACATGTGTAATATGCGGTAGATCAGTCATCAGTTATCATACATGTGTAATATATCAGTCATCAGGTATCATACATGTGTAATAGATCAGTCATCAGATATCATACATGTGTAATAGATCAGTCATCAGATATACATATGTAATAGATCAGTCATCACACATGTGTAATAGATCAGCCATAAGATATTATACATGTGTAATAGATCAGCCATCAGATATCATACATGTGTATTAGATCAGTCATCAGATATCATACATGTGTAACATATCAGTCATCAGGTATCATACATGTGTAATAGATCAGTCATCAGATATTACACATGTGCAATAGATTAGTCATCAGATATCATACATGTGTAATGTCAGTCATCAAATATCATACATGTGTAATATATCAGTTATCAGATATACATGTGTAATAGATCAGTCATCAGATATACATGTGTAATATATCAGTCATCAGATATCATACATGTGTAAATAGATCAGTCATCAGATATCATACATGTGTAATATATCAATCATCAGATATCACACATGTGTAATAGATCAGTCATCAGATATCATACATGTGTAATAGATCAGACATCAGATATCATACATGTGTAACAGTCATCACATATCATACATGTGTAATAGAGATATCATACATGTGTAATAGATCAGTCATCAAGTATCACACATGTGTAATAGATCAATCATCAGATATATATATGTAATAGATCAGTCATCAGGTATCACACATGTGTAATAGATAAGTCATCAGATATCATACATGTGTAATAGATCAGTCATCAGATATCATACATGTGTAATAGATCAGTCATCAGATATTATACATGTGTAATAGATCAGTCATCAGGTATCATACATGTGTAATAGATCAGTCATCGGATATCATACATTTGTAATAGATCAGTCATCAGATATACATGTGTAATAGATCAGTCATCACACATGTGTAATAGATCAGTCATCAGATATCATACATGTGTAATAGATCAGTCATCACACATGTGTAATAGATCAGTCATCAGATATCATACATTTGTAATAGATCAGTCATCAGATATACATGTGTAATAGATCAGTCATCACATATCATACATATGTAATAGATCAGTCATCAGGTATCATACATGTGTAATAGATCAGTCATCAGGTATCATACATGTGTAATAGATCAGATATCATACATGTGTAATAGATCAGTCATCAGGTATCATACATGTGTAATAGATCAGTCATCAGGTATCATACATGTGTAATAGATCAGTCATCAGGTATCATACATATGTAATAGATCAGTCATCAGATATCAAACATGTGTAATAGATCAGATATCATACATGTGTAATAGATCAGTCATCAGGTATCATACATGTGTAATAGATCAGTCATCAGGTATCATACATGTGTAATAGATCAGTCATCAGGTATCATACATGTGTAATAGATCAGTCATCACATATCATACATATGTAATAGATCAGTCCTCAGATATCAAACATGTGTAATAGATCAGATATCATACATATGTAATAGATCAGTCATCACATATTGCACATTTGTAATAGACAAATAATAATAACATAACCATTCGTATACCCTGTGTGTAACTAATGTAGAAGGATTACTTATCATAAGTGTGTGTCATTACAATATATTTTCAATTTCACAAAAAAAATGTTCTATATCAAAAAAATAATACAAGAGTAAGAAGTTACTACTAGGAATCATTCTCTTGAAATATCAGTTTACAAAAGGCAAACATACTGGAATCAAACATGTAAAACGCCACACACATACCTGTTGATGAGGCTATACTACTCTTTGGTGAGCTACCTCCCGAACCACCGGGAGTCAGGTTACCTATTTTAAGGACAACACAGTTATCAGGTATCTATTTTCTCTTTTGCTTTCGTTTCTTTATAATAAATATCATCCCACATACACTGACATACATACAACCGCACATAAAGCTAGGATAACTCAAGTAAACAATGGTAATATTCCTCTCAATATTATTTATATTTAGAAGATCAATAAGTCCTAACACATATTTTGTAACCTGTCCATGTTTTTTGTTTAAATTCTCACATGATTAACAAAACAAATTTTTTAAAAGATTAAACTGATGTCATTCAACTGACTAACAACTATAAAAATCTACCTTAAATCTTGGGGAAAAATAAGCTGTCATGCATAAAACAATAACTTGCAGTTTAAAAAACATAAATATCAAGGGATGACTATCAATGTCTTAAAATAGAAGAAAGAGAGAACTCGAGGAATCATGCTTCAAATACTACATAAATATCCAGGTACACCCAGACAGTTTTATGTACAATCTATTCTTTTCATTGTCAATACCACTGTTTTTAGGCTTATTCTAATTACTATTATAAAAGATTTGAAAGTATGTGGGTAGGAAACTTATTCCTAGCTCTAAGACTTAAATTTCACAAAACAAATAGTCGAGATAAATTGTGTACACTTACAAGTGTTTTCTGTTAACTGTTTTCTCAAGTAAGTGTGAGAAAATAAAGTGCTGTTTCATAAAAGAGAAAACCTCGTATTTCTGTTCAACACCTTTTTTAGCATAACATTCTATATAAAAATGTCCATGTTATCAGAAAATACTTCAATTAACTAACTGTAAGGCATTTTTACTCCAGAAAAGAAATATTTTCCAACAATAAGAAAACCTTTTTATTCTTGTAAGGATAATTATTTCAACGAAAATTTGAATAAGTTTACTTTAATAGTATGCTATATCATTATGCAACAGAAAAAGATATGTGTGAAGTATTAATTACATCACATCATAGCATGTTTATACCATTATAAACAGTGTTGGAAGTCAACACCAATATAGAAACGTAGTAATTACATTCCCATATATTATAATGGATCCTTTGATAAAGATGTTTTATCATTGTTATTGTCATCAAAGTAATAAACAGCTCTTTATCAAATCTTGTTAATTAATTTTCGAACTCTGGTATATATATATATTTATATTTATATATATATTGATACTTAGCTTGAAAATTAACAATTGGATTGAATAAAAGACAATAACCTTTCATGAATATTAATAGAATTATGTTAAACAGTTTACCAAATACCTCTCCAGATTATTCTTAAACTGTAGGCAACCATATATAAGATATGCTTGATAGAGCAGAATTCTTAAGAAAATATATGATTGTAAATAAAACAGCCCAAATTTTCCAATCGTTAATTTCCCATTTTACCATGTATCATCACTTACCTTTACTCACTGACAAAAGCAGGCAAAATTAAAAGAAGAATAGAACGAAAAATTAGCATGCACAAAACACTGTACATAAAGCAAAAAAGATAGATAGTTATACACTGTGGTTGGCAAAATTCTCTAAACACATGTTTAAATATATCATATTTGTCGCAAGTAAAAGAAGATACAACGACGTTCGTCAGCTTTTGTTTTCTATAAATACCACAACTCCCAATTCTTATAATAGATTTGATTTGATTTGATTTTTGGTGTTTTAATGCCACTTTCAACAATATTTCAGCTATATCATGGTGACCAGTTTTAGTGGTGGAGGAAGCCAGAGTACCCGGAGAGAACCACCGACCATGGGCAAGCAACTGGTAAACTTTATCACTTGTGGCTGTGAGTCGAATGCACCCTTTTTTGTAATCTACAAAGCCGGGCACGAACCCACGCCATATTGGTGATAGGCTTGTATGAGTTTTTAGATCCAACGACCTAATTCATTGAGCCACCCCGGCCCCCTATACTTATAATACAATAATATTAAAGAAAATATGACAGATAACCAAGATTTATTTGACTGTCATGTTTGATAACATTGTGTGTCAATGTGGTCAATGTAGTTCCAATCTTACATGGCCACCCCTTCTGCAATGAAATGAAATAAACAAGGGCAACGCAAAGCGTGGTGGATCCCCTCGCCTAAAAATTTGACCTGGTGATCTTGACCTTTGACCTTGAAAATCAATAGGGTTCCAGATTTTCATAAGGGGACTAAGTATGTACCAAGTTTGGTCAAAATCCATTGAAGGATGTTGATTCTAGAGTGTTCACAAGGATGTTACGGAAGGACGGACGGACAGTAGTGTTACTATATCCCTTCGCAACTTCGTTGGCAAGGGGATAATACTAGAGGATCTAGAGAGCCTGTAATCGCTCGCCTGGTAAAACTTGGCAGGGTAAACCTTTAGAGAGGCTAAGTCTAACAAAGATTCATATTTTCTTGTGACTTTAGACACAATTTGCTTACTACTGAATGTGTGCTACATAAATTTTGAAAACCCAGTTTTTGTTTCGCAAGTCAAAATTAAAATCTCCCATGGTAAGTATATTAGACTGCTTAAGTTTTAATTCTGGAAGAAGGTTATCAACAAGCATATTTTTCAAGTCTTTCTGTTTGCAGTTAGGAGCAACATGTAACAAATCAAGTCAACTGGCTTGGTACTTTCTGAGAAGAACAACTTAGTACAAATTCCCATAGGGTCCCATAGGTTTCTATGTTAAACTTTGTCCATCTATGGTGGCCATCTTGAATTTCCATATATATGCAATTCCAAAGTTTGATGAAGAACCATCCAAGGATGATTCATACACTGCAAAAAATTCAATTTGTCTCATAGCCTGTGACAAAAAGATCTTTCAACACAATTCCCATAGGGTCAGATGGTAAATTAACTTGGCAAATGGAGGCCATCTTGGAATTCCCATCGGCAACGGAAAAAAAAAGAAACTTGGTAGAGGACCACTAAGTCATCATTCCTACAATGTTATAATTCCTTTCTGACAAGAAGATCTTCAAAGTCTCAGCCAAACAGAACAACATTTTTGGCCCTGGCAGCCATATTCAGGGTACAAGACAATCAAAGGAACATTCATATAATGGGAAAAATTCAATTTGTCGAGCAGTTTCTCACAACAAGGTCTTTGATTGAAATTCCCATAGGGCGAAATAAGTCGCCCGGTGGCTGCCATCTTGGATTTCCAATTGACACACAAATAACAAACTTGGTAGAGGACTACCCAGTCATCATTTCTATGATGTTACAATTCCATCGGCTGAGTTTCTGACAAGAAGATCTTCAAAGTTTCAACCAATCAGAACACATTATTGACCATGGCTTGGCAGCCATGTTGGATTTCAGATCTGCACCAAAATAATAGATCAGGTGTAGAATCATCCAAGTAACATTCATATAATGCAAAATATTCAATTTGTTGAGTAGTTTCTCACAAAAAGGTTTTTCAATGAAATTCCCATACGGTCCAATGGTCCGCTGATGGTGGCCATCTTGGATGGAGATCTGGGTCACTGGATATAATTTTGAAAGTTGACCATGTAAGTACCATTCATGCCATGTTTGCTTTAAATTGGCTATCTGGTTTCAGATAAAAAAAAATTTAAACATTTTTCCCATAGGGTCCTACATGTATGTTAAAACTATGTTCACTGACGGTGGCCATCTTGGATGGAGGTCGGGGTCACAGGACATAAATTTGAAAGTTTACCACCTAAGGACCATTCATGCCATGTTTGATATAAATTGACTTACTGCTTTCAGAGGAAATTTTTTTTAAACATTTTTCCCATAGGGTTCTATGTTAAAACTAAGTGGAGTCATGACGGCCATCTTGGATATGCGATCGGCACAAAAATAACAAATTTAGTAGAGGACCATCCAGTCATCATTTTTATAATGTTACAATTCCATCGGCTGAGTAGTTTCTGACAAGAAGATTTTCGAAGTTTCAACCAATCGGAACACATTATTGGCCCTGGCGGCCATGTTGGATTTCCGATCTGCACCAGAATAACAAATTTAGTAGAGGACCTCCCAATGAACATTTCTGCCAAATGTGGTCCAAATCAGTTCAGTGGTTTCAAAGAAGAAGAAGAAAGTATGAAAAGTTTACAGACACGGACGCCGACGGACGCAAAGTGATGACAAAAGCTCACATGACCCTTTGGGTCAGGTGAGCTAAAAAGGGGTGGTCTCTTTTGAGGGGGACCATTTAATAGTATTTCACTATCTCAGTGTATCTGTAATCTGTCCTGATGATAGGGACTACTGTATTGATGTAATTATCATTATTGTACCAAAAGACCAAAATATATCAGTGATTCAGCTAGACACTAGTCTCAGGACATTTGCTCACATATTTCTCAAATTGTCCTGAAGAACTTTAGAAATTAATTTAACTATTAAAGAATGTGCTGAAGAAATTTTGACAAAACTGGCCATTGTCCTGAAGATTTCAAAGTCTAGCTGAAAAACTGTATATAAATTCATGATCTCATCAACGCTTTTACAATTTCTGGATTTGTGTATTTGATTTCTTTCTACCTAGTTAAAATTTAAAATTGTGTCGCATTTCCTCTAAAATCTGTTTGCCTATTACCGATTGATTTAAATGAGAAAGATCAGTGAAGTCAAATGTTGCAGTCTAAATATTACACATTGTCCATATGCATATCAGTTTTCCCTATACGTTGGAACATCTTCAACGGCCAAATATTTAAGACTTACTTCCCTACTCAATACTCTTCGCTATGTTAGCCAAATTTTCCTGGTCACATGGTGATGATTTTAACTAGATACAGCCAGCAATAGCTACAACCATTAGAATGCGAGTTACAAAAACATGCACTTTGTTGGGAAAATGTTAACATAAAAAATAGGAACATGTAGGCATTGCCGTGGGACAGTTTTAAAAAAAGACGCAGAATAATTTTAGTGGACACACTAATTTTTTTCAGTTAACTGAGTACATATTTTGAAATCAGGCAAAATGAACACCTTGTGCTGATTAGCTGAAAATGGCATCATTATAAGGAATGTTACAGACAAATTCCAGCAGATGGCAGAGCACAGAAAATATATATTACAGCTAACGTTGCCAAGGTTGAAGAGCATGGGAGGTGGATCATAATCCTTGACCAGCAAAGATGACAACTGAACTGAACTTAGTTATTTCAGTTAAAAAACTAATATGACTTGTAATACATAGAAATGCAATATTCCAAATAAGGGATCAGATCTTAAATAAGTTATGATATTATAGTTAAAATTACTTAATCAATGAGACCTGATTTGGGAATGGGTACTTTTGGGAACATTTGGGAATATGCCTACCAGTGTATCTTGGGAAAGTTGTCTCATGCACATCCACCCCATATACCTTTTCCGTAATGTACATTAAAAAAAACCTTAATCTTCACATGTTGGTGGTTAATTCTGAAATGGATGGACCTTTAATTTCAACTGATACGACAGAAGAAATATCGTCACTTGTAGTTTCAACTTTGTGTACTGGATATTGTCAGTATTGCTCAGCTTTGTAAATCTCGTCTAGTCAAGTGTTTTAATACTCCTGCCATTAGAATTTAGGAAATGCCTATTTTTATGGGAAATCTCAGAGGATATCATGTGGAAAGGGTATAGGAAACAATATAAATAGGGAGTTAAAAATAGATTGTATGGAAAAAAGACTTCACTAAAATGGAAATGATAGATAAATAATAACATGTAGTTCCATTAACATTTTTATATACTAATTTTTGGGACAGGTATCTTGAG
>MJUT01007487.1:604403-626071 GCA_002080005.1 Gigantidas platifrons
TCTGACTATTTGTTCCCAAGTTATCATCTGGAAACCAAATATTTAGCAATTTTGAGGTATAAAAAGGGGCACAACTCTAGTAAAAATAGTAGAAAAATTGTCATTATCAAACTTGACCTAGATATTCATAAGATACACTTACATACCAAACCTAGCTTCAATCTGACTTTTCATTCACAAGTTATCATCTGGAAACCAAAAAGCACACGGACGGACGGACGATACCCATTTCTATAGTCCCCTTCGATGAAGCGTCGGGGGACAATGAGGAAAAGGGGGTGTCACAATGACTTTTTACTCCCACTATTACAGTATGGAGAGTCGGTTAGGGATGAAAAATTTAGTCTTTTGCAGCGGATACAATGTGCCTACTCTTTTTTCAAAAACGACAAAAGAGGTCTTAGCGTGCATGTAGTATGGCACATTTCAAAGGCATTACCCACTATGGATCAGTCAGGTCTTAAATCATCAGAAAAAAAAAAAAAAATGGATGTCAAGTAATAGTCATAGTTAACGTGGCTTTTGGTTACTCGACCTACCAAAAATGTTTGAAACCAATGTACGAAAAATGTTCTTAATAAGGTTGAAATCAAAGTACCTAATTACTCATTTTACAGCTGATTAATCTGTGTTTCAGATAATTACTCTAGATGTTTCATATTCTAACAATTTCAAATATTAATTTAATAAAAATAATTTTTTGTTATTGAATCGATGCACACAAAAACAAATCCTTAAAAAACAAGCAGCAAAATGTCCATTCACCACTGGAACATTTTGTACCCAAATTCAAAGTTTATATGAGTTATATATATTGTTGCGCATCCTTGATTTTACAAACTGTTGAGTTCATCACAATAGTTTGTGCTTAAGAAAAAAAACAAAAAAAACAATAGCTTTCAAGCATCTTAAAAATGAATTCACAGATTTTTAATCAGTTTTTTTCCTTTTTCAAATATAAATAATGGTAATTTTTATATACAGTGAAGCTGTCTAAACCAAACTTTAAATAAAGCCCAAATTTATGAATTCTTTAACCTGCATAAACTGAACACCTGTTTACTCCGAATTCAAAATCTGGCGGTTGGTTTAGACAGATTCTACTGTACAATCTATTCATTAGTTTTCAATAAATAAATTAGATATAAAAAAAAAAAATACTAATCAATGCACAAATCAGAAAATATATATGATTGACATCCAAAAATCTAGCAATAATATAAATATCTTACAATTTAACATTAACAAAGAGTATATATTAATATATATAAGTATACATATATACATAATGTGATACATGTAGACAAAGGTGCTAGAAGTATACACTGCTATGACAATGTCAATAAGAGGATCTACATGATAAGAACCAATCACATCAAAGTACTTACTGGAAAAATTCCTCGTGGCCAACATAGTGGTAAGGATGGCTCCCTGAAATAACAAGATAAACAATACATGTCATCATATACAACTTTATTATTTACATCATTTTTGTAGTACATGAGCACCTGTTTTTTCTCTCTTCCTTTTTTAGCCCATCTTTCAATCAATTTATTGATACAGTAGTCCCCCTCTTAAAAAGGCCCACTCCCACAAAAGGTCCCTCCTCTTATTAGGCCAGATTTCAGATGTACTATAGTAGTAATATACTCCTAAACTGTCCACCTCAAAAGAGGTCGTCCCTTTTAAAAGACAACTGGTTCATTGTAGAAGGGGGTGGTCTTATAAGAGGGGGCTACTGTATACCTAACACAGCATTCAAGTACATGAAGGGCAGTTAATATAACAAGATCTAAGTGCCTATTATCATATGTTGGCTGTTTTTACATTGAGTCCTTTCTCAATGCCTAATGCCACTTAGAGTTTCAGGCAAACTTTGAACTCTTCAGGACAATTGTCAGTTTTATCAAAAAAAATCTTCAGGACATTCTTTAATAATTAAACTAATTTTTATAAAGTTCTTCATGACGATTTGAGAAATAGGTGGGTACATGTCCTGAGACCAGTATCTAGCTGAATCACGGCACTTAGGTTAGTGTCTTATACTCCTGTTGATTACAAGACAGATTTAATACAATCTTAAGAGATCAAGTTTGTCAATTTCTTAAGAGATGGTCTTTAGTTTTCTCCATCAATAAAACAGATATCTATGATATAACCGAAGTATTGTTGGTTGAAAGTGTAGTTAAACACTTATAATCAATAATCTAAATCCTAAAAATAAGTTGTGGCAGGTCGGTAGTTTTCTCATGGTACTCTGGTTTCCTCCACCAATAAAACTTACCACAGTGATATAACTGAAATATTGTTGAAAGTGTCATTAAACACCATAACTTCTAACCCCTTAAAATAAGTCAGGTTTTTTTACCTTGAGCTTTCTTCGAGCATTGAATTTCTTCAGACAGTCTACTGTTTCTTGTCTGTGTACCACCGACGCTACTCTCTCTCTCTGCTGAAAAGACAAAGGTAAACAGATACATTGGTACAATTAAACATTCTATGTCTGAATTATTGGAGAGGGGGGTCTCCAAAAAATCAGATGCAATCAATTTCTTTTTGCCAAATACTGACCGCCTTCTAAGCAAGTTTGACTATGTCAGAGGATTACAGTAAATCTTTCGTGGAAAATCGTCAACTTATTCTCTTACACAAAATACAGGTCCTGCAGCACGAATAACATTCCTCTCTCCTTCAAAATATCAAAAACATGGAGTTCAATAATATTCAACAATAATAACAAATAAAAACGTTTAACATTTAAATTTTTTGAAGAGGTACATACAATTTGATGAAATCATGAACAAAAGAGTTTCATAGTCGATATAATTCATTTACAACATAATCTATTCTAGATGCATACAAATTATGTGAACCAGGTATTTTTGTAGCTCTGAAAAGGCAATAAATCTATTTTTAGACTGTGAATATCTATATCTGATATAATGTGATTTTTATTCAATTTTTATTAATGATCTAGTTTTAGTTCACTTAACTTGATTTAAGATGAATCTAAACATACAAAATGAAATATGATATGTTGATAAGAAAATTTAAACACTCAATTATAAACTTAATTAAAAATTGTATATTTAATTTTATATCATTACGTTTTTTTTTTAATTTCAATGTTGAACTTTTATCAAAACCTACAACAAAATGACCTACTGTAATTCTTCTCTGATAACTGATCAAAGAGACTGTTAGGTCACCTACACCATATTTAGATAACTAGGCATATTTTTGTACTTTGATTATTGATTTTTCAGATATAATCCATGCAAACAAATACCTACTAATATATAATTGCAATCATTTCTTTTTTGCTATTAACTTTTTTTTTCACACACATGGAGATGGATTTGTACAATTTGTATTTATCAAATATTTTTCACAAATTTCGGTATTTCTTTTTGCTTCTTTTTTTCACTATACAAACATTTCTCTCCAGGTATCATAGATTTAATTTTCTGCACTTTATACATCTGAATTTAATGAGAATTTATGATTTTGTAAAGGTATGCATAGCAAATTACAAAAAAAAAATATGATCTTATCCACGATTTAAATGCATTTATAAAATGTTTAGATTTGATAATTAACTTAATTCAACACCATTGAAGACCCCGGTATATTGACAGTAAACAAAATGTACCGTAGTTAAATTCTTTTGACTTCAATCAATTAGTCAAGATTTTTTGTCATTTAAAACGTTTTGAGATGAACTTTGTCCTCCACCACAATCTTCACAAATCTTAAGGTTTTTTTCAGACTGCCAAGTTGTGTGTTAATATTGTTTGTAATGCTTTGTTAATTATATTCTAAAGAATTAATTAAGCAGACGGCACAGGATATCATTACACATGAATTGTTCAAAATCCATTTGTACTTCTGCAGACTGGAAACCTTTAAATGTTTGTTGCTCACAACTAATAAACAATATTTTATAATGCCTTGTTTTGTCAATAAGAAGTATTTAATGATTCCCATTACCATGTAACACAATATTTTAAATCAATTTTGCTTATTTGAACAATTCTGAATATATAACAGCCATAAAAAGGGAGATAACCCTTATTTTTCATCAATGATAATCTCAGAATTCCACATTATTTATTTATGGGTAATTCTATTAAATAATTTTAATCAACTTACCAAATTTGGTGAATAAATAATAGAAGCAATCACAAATATACACAAACGTTATTTAGTATTTATAAACGCATACTCAGATTACAGGCGGATAAACATTCTAATCTTTAAATTAGTTTGATAAACGATGATTTGTTAAAAGGTAAAAATGAGATAATGGGTCCTGTTCAATGGTAGAAGTAGGACAAGGTCCTCTTTTTTTATTTTTAGTGTCGATGCAGGTAATTTTCCTCATATTGAAAACTAATCAAATTTTTGACATTTGTTGAACTGTGCTAAATGAGTAACAGAACATTTAATATATGCACATTTTTACACAATTCTTCATATTAACTCTTATTTTTTTTTATTACAAATCAAATAACAATTTAATTTCATCATTATTTATCAGAAAATATAATAAATACAAATTTTTACTCATTTCTTAATATTTAACTTTTTTTTAATTTTATTTTTTTTTATCACAAATCAAATAATAATTTCATTTCATCATTTCATAAATCCAAATCACTAAATATTTACTAGTAAAGTATAACAAATTATATCTGACGTTAAGATTTAGATCTTTCTAAGTCACATACATTGTCAATATCTCACATTTCCTTGGAATGTATTCAGTAAAGCATGTTTCAATAATAAATAATAAAATCTAAATATAACTATTTAGGCCAAAGAAAAAAATACCCAGGTTTCCTTAAATATTCTTGAATTCTAGGTCAAGAATCTGAACTTTACAATGCTTGTCCAAAAATGACAATAAATCTTTAGGAGAGTAACTAAAAATTAGGGACAGTAGAGTTAGCAGAAAGACAAGTTTTTGTTTTTGTTTGTCATATAGAACAACACTAAACAATTAACAACTGTAAAGCAAAAGTATATTTTCGTTTCATATTTCAAAGGGCATAACTATAAACTGATAATAGTTATTAAAACCACCTTGTAACTGTATTCATTTCTAAATGCTTAAATCATATTTCAGAATCAATAAATAGCTCTACTGTGGGTAAACAAAACCAGAAAATTTAGGATTTTTTTTTTTTTTTTCGAGTGCATTGTGTTTGTCTCATAATTTACAGCACTTGTGAATTGGAAGTTAATTAGTAATATTGCGATTACTCTTGTTGTGTTACAAACAAGCTTTCTAAATATTAAATAACCCAGTACCTTTCAACTTAAACTGATAGTACATTTGTATTCAGTTGTAAAAAAGTTTTTATTTTTTCTATTTGCAGGAACTTCCCTCTATCTTGTGAAAATTGAAGAAAACATATTTTATGCCATTAAATATTATAGTCTGAAAAGTAATATATTATTAAACACAATGTTTAAAAACATGAAATATTAGGCCATTCTTGTTTGCTGGTTTGCTGTAACTCAATCAACCAATCAAAACTGCCCTACTTATCGTTTTCAAAATCTCCTATTCCACCATTCAAAAATGCCCTACTTGCTCAATCAAAATTGCCTACTCAACCAATCAAAAATGCCCTATTCAACCAACCAAAAATGCCCTACTCAGCAAATAAAAATTGCTCTACCCAATTTTTTTTTTATCAGAAATTCCATTGCATTACAGTAAGCTTTTTTCTTCTTCTGATATTTGAATGAACAAGATCATACTTAGTCTTAGAACAACATTTGCCACATATTGTCACATTTTGGAAAGATGTTGTATAAATGGAGGTGTACAATATGTAACTATAAAGAATGTAGTAAAAATGAACAGTGTGGTTAATCAATGGAGGTACAGATTACATCAATGTAGGGAAATGATTGGCTTACACATTCAAAATCTTATAAATATTTTTCTGGTAAGAGTAATAAATTATCAGTACGGTATGCAAAGAATAATTTTTGGGGTGGTGCATCTCTTCAATGTGTGTGCCATCACTATGCAGAGCTTGATAACAAAAACTATTACAGTTACAGATTACACAATTAGGTGTACAGAATGTGATGATAAAAATGACTTTTAAAGCAATTTTTTAAGCTTGTCAGATCTGTCTAAATTAGGAGGTGCACATCTTCAATGTGCATGATATCACCGGGCAAAGTTTGAATAATGTTAAATGAAAGCTGTTGCTGTTACAGGTTATACAAAACTATGTACCCTCTAAAGATGGAAGGTGAAAAACATAAAGAATAATTTGTCCATCTACCCACCCACTTTAAAAATTACAATTGGAGTAACAGCAAACCAGTAAATTTTATACGGAATGGCCTTACCGCGATAACAATATCAAAAGATGTAAAATATAACTTACGCAGATCCAAGGATGTCTGAGGGCCTCAGTTGCTGTAATACGTTTTGCTGGATTCACTGTAAGCATGCTATTTATGAGATTCTTTGCTTCAGGTGTGACTGTGTCCCATTCTGGTGATGGGTACTGAAATAAAATTCAATCATTATCAACAAATCTACTTGACTTTATATTAGTAAAGAATTATTCAACCTTTACAAATTCCAAGGATTTTTTTTTTTAAATTCAAGTCTACAGTTTAAAAAATACTAGTAATTCTAAGAAAAGGGTTAGGGTTATGGTGTTTAATGCCACTTTCAACAATATTTCAGTTATATTGTGGCAGTCAGTTTTAAAACAGAGGTGTAATGACCAGTGTGATTGTCTGGAGTGTGGTAGATCATGGGTTCAAGCCCCTGTCTTGTCATACCAAAGACTAAAATTAGCCCAAGTTGCATCTCCACTATAGAATGCAGCATTAAAGAGTGAGGACAAAGACTGGTTGGCTTGGATTCAGAATAATGTGCCAGAGTAGAGCAACATGTCTGCCTGTGAAATGTTGTTTCACAGGGATCACCACACTTGCAAAATATAGGGAGACTTAACTTCTCTCTCAAAGAATATGAGGGAGAAGTGAATGCATGACAGGGAGACTTCCAACAGCTTCATAGAGACACGTTTCCTCAAAAATGTGTTGTTTCTTTGCATCATTTAAAAAAACCACAGGCTCTCAAGAGCCTGTATCGTTCACCTGGTTATAAAAAGAACCAACTGGTCCTATGTAAAAAACTATTCCTGCAGTGGTAGTCATCTTGGAATTCCGATCAACATAAAAAACACAAAGTTTGTAAAGGACCTTCCAATGATTGATGCACAGTTTAGGTTCAATTAGCGCAATAGCTTCAGAGAAGAAAATATTTCTGTATTTTCCCCATATGGTCCTGTGTTAATACTATGACCTGTGAGCCATCTTGAATTTTGATTATTCCTGGGCAGCTTGGTTTCAATTGTCCATGTGGTTTAAGAGAAGAAGCATTTTGAAACATTTTTCCCATAGGGGGTCCAATGTTAAACTAAGTCCTGCCGTAGCCGCCATTTTGAATTTCATATCGGAACAAAAAACTTTTAAGTCTGTAGAGGAACATCCAATGAACATTCATGTACAGTTTGGCTTTAATCATATTTGTAGTTTCTGAGAAGAAGGCATTTGAACATTTTCCCATAGGGTCCAATGTTAATCTATGTCCTGCAGTGGTGGCCATCTTGGATTTCCGATCGGCATTAAAAAATTAAAATTTTGTAGAAGACCTTCCAATGATCATTCTTGGGCAGTTTGGTTTCAATTGTCAAAGTGGTTTCAGAGAGGAAGCACTTTCAGACACTTTTTCCATAGGGTCCAATGTTAAACTAAGTCATGCTGTAGCTGCCATCTTCCAGTTTATATCGGAACAAAAAACCTAAAGTTTGTAGAGGATCATCCAATGAACATTCGTGTACAGTTTGGCTTTAATCATATTTGTAGTTTCTGAGAAGAAGGCATTTGAACATTTTCCCATAGGGTCCAATGTTAATCTATGTCCTGCGGTGGTGGCCATCTTGGATTTCTGATCGGCATAAAAAACAAAAACTTTGTAAAGGACCTTCCAATGATCATTACTGGGCAGTTTGGTTTCAATTGTCCAAGTGGTTTCAGAGAAGAAGTGTTTTCAGACACTTTTTCCATAGGGTCCAATGTTAAACTAAGTCCTGCTGCAGCTGCCATCTTCCATTTTATATCGGAACAAAAAACCTAAAGTTTGTAGAGGACCATCCAATGAACATTCATGTACAGTTTGGCTTTAATCATATTTGTAGTTTCTGAGAAGAAGGCATTTGAACATTTTTCCATAGGGTCCAATGTTAATCTATGTCCTGCGGTGGCAGCCATCTTGGATTTCCAATCGTCATAAAAAACAAAAATTTTCTAAAGGACCTTCCAATGATCATTCCTGGGCAGTTTGGTTTTAATTGTCCAAGTGGTTTCAGAGAAGAAGTGTTTTGAAACATTTTTCCCATAGGGTCCAATGTTAAACTAAGTCATGCCGTAGCCGCCATTTTGAATTTCATATCGGAACAAAAAACCTAAAGTTTGTAGAGGACCATCCAATGAACATTCATGTACAGTTTGGCTTTAATCATATTAGTAGTTTCTGAGAAGAAGGCATTTGAACATTTTCCCATAGGGTCCAATGTTAATCTATGTCCTGCGGTGGTGGCCATCTTGGATTTCTGATCGGGATAAAAAACAGAAACTTGGTAAAGGACATTCCAATGATCATTCATTTACAGCTTGGGTTCAGTCAGTTCATTAGTTTGAGAGAAGAAGATCTTTGAAATTTCAGCCAATCAGAGCATATTATTGGCCCTGGCAGCCATGTTGAATATCCAACTGGAACGAAAAACAGAAACTTTGTAGAGGACCATCCAAGGAATATTCATGCTAATTTTGGCTCCAATTGGCCCAGTGGTTTCGGAAAAGAAGCTTGAAATGTGAAAAGTTTACAGTCGACGGACGCCAAGTGATGGCAATAGTTCACCTGGACCTTTGGTCCAGGCAGAGGTGGCGAAATTCGTCGGACAGTCGGACAAGTCCGACGTTTTTTGTTGCTGGTCCGACTAAAATTGTATTTTTTCCGGACCAGATGTCCTACATCGATTTCGGAGTTTACTTTTTTACACATGAGCGGAAGTGACTCATTAAAAATAATTTCAGGTTTGAAAAAAAGAAACATGCTTTGAATGATTGAAAATGTGTGTCGGGAAAAGCTCTAAAACGTAAAATATCAGCAGAGGTAATAAGAAATCCTCAAAGTAACTACGAAGCCTAAAAGAAAAGACCTTAAGCTTAACCCATCATGGCAAAAAGATCGACGCTACCGGATGTTCCATCCCATAACCAAAACGGACCATAACAAAAACGGAATATTGAAATAAAAAAATAATTTGTTTAGTGTGTTTTAACTATAAACATATGTTCGTTTGCACATAAATTTGCAAAAAAATATAAAACAATTGCAAGCACATTTTCATATATTTAGTATGTTGGGAAGATCTTTCTTTTCCTTCATTATGGATGGGTCGACAGATACAAATGTACCTCTGGTGATGAGCAGGAAGCCATTTACATTCGTTTTTCAGAGTAGAGATAATTGAAAGATTTCTGGGAATAGGAACACCAAACAGTACTTGTTTAAAAGATCTAGAGGAATTTGTCCTTAAAATGTTTGAAAGTAATAAAATAAATAAAAGTCAGTGGTTAGATTTTGATTTTTGTTGCTTAACGCCACTTTCACTGTTTCAGCAATATTTCAGCTATAGCATGGCGACCAATTTTAGTGGTGGAAGAAGCCGGAGTACCCGGAGAGGACCATGGGCAAGCAACTGGTAAACTTTATCACTTGCGGCTGCGAGTCGAGTGCAACCTTTTTTGTAATTTATAAAGCTGGGCGAGAACCCACACTGCATTGATGATAGGCTTGTACGAGTTGTTAGGTAATCCAACTACCTAACTCATTGAGCCACCAGGGCCACATTGGCTAGAAATAGCCTTTATTCGATCGGTTTTGATCAAGTATTGATTTTTGCAGAAAAATTATCCGGTCCGACAAACTTGAGTTCGGTCAGACACAAGATTTCAGCTTGTCTGACCAAATGTCAGACAAGAGTCTCAGGAATTTCGCCAGGTCTGTCCAGGTGAACTAAAAATTACATTTGAAGTGTGCCTTTGCTAGTATCTTGTTAATATTCTTCATATTTAACTTTGAATTCATGTTTTGTACTTGTATTATTGTTACTGATCTTATATTTGTCCATTTTAAATTTTATTCGTTTCACATTGAAATCTGTAATATATATATATATATTTGTTTGTATTGTCCTATCCAATGAAAAAAACTATTATATGAATCAATTGGATACTGTGATTTTTATTGATTATTCTGTTCAATGTGGGCGTCTTGATTGACAATAAAGCATTTGTTTGTTTGTTTGTTTGTTTATTACCTCAGAATATGAGTTACTTCCCTTGCTTCCATTAAAATGCTGCCATGTTTAAAACTTGACAAGTTGATTGTTTACCTTTGAAAAAGCTACAAATAACTCAAGTTGTGTTAAAATAATAAAAAAATATAACACAATCCAACAACCAATTTGGTACAGGAAGCGTCTGTTTGTTTATTTTTAAATTTGGGATTTGATTGTCAACTGGAATTTCATCAGTACAAATTTAGAAATTTGCCGTGATTCTTTTGTTCCAACAAGTTAAATTTTATTTATTGCTTGAATGAAGCTCTTTTCTCTCATTCTTATGTATTTTCACATTGATAAAAATGGCTTTGTCAATCAGCTTTACCATAAAATGCAGATTATTTGCAAATGGAAACAAGGCGACTTTAATCTCACTTTGGAGTCGAGGGAGAGCGACTTCAGCTGATATAGGGCAAGAATTTCGCCCACTTTGCCTGGATTCAGTCACTATCAGCCATTTTGATCTTTAGAATGAAATGAGAATCACAAATAATGTTGAGGACTACCCAATATCCAATTAACATTTCTGTGAAGTTTCATTCCTTTTATTTCACTGATTTTCTTAGAAGAAAAAATATTGAAACTGTGATGAAAACGTGAGGACAATAGCTAACTTCGGCCTTTGGGCCAGTTGGGGTGAAATTAAACTGGACCATAGTGTAATAAATCTCTCTAAGTTACCAATTGATACCCACCAGTAAAAATATTGAAACCTTTGAAGTTGAATTATTTTCGTGCGTCTAAACATTAAAATATTTTATTAACCAATATTTCCTACTTTTATAGCAGAAACCTGATAATTCATCTTCTTTTAAGACATTTATAAATCATAAACATGGAATTGTGATGCAACGTTCCAGGAGGAAAGCAATGATTAACTATTTTTTCTAGCCTTATATAATTACAATCTTTCATAGATTAAACACTTAAGAATTTATTAGTGTTTTTGTTACTCTTTTATATCACAGATTTATTATTATGAAATAGTATTGATTTTGCTGAAGTATAACACTACACACGTTCCAGACATTTATGTCAAAACATAGTAATTAATAGTGTATGAGGCTATTACTGTAAAACACATAAAAAATCTGAAGTCTAAAAAACCAGAATTTCATACTAATTTTACTGATAGTTTTGGCTTGGTGTGGTTTATGTTGCTTACGCCACTTTCAACAATATTTCAGTTATTTCGTGGCGGTTAGTTTTCTTGGTGGAGGAAACCAGAATATCCAGAGAAAACCAAATAATAGGTCAAACTGATACTCCCTAAAAGATGTGAGATAATGCAGATGTTCCTGCCCTCTTATCCTTCTCTTCAATAAAGATCAGGCAATTCTGAGATGTGTGTTTTTTAACTACTGATGATTTTATTTTTCAACATGTAGTAGAATTCTCTACAAGTGTGTTAGAATTCTATAAGCATCTGTTCTTTTTTTTTTCTTTGTCATTCTTGATAATAATTCAAACAAGATGAACTGTGAGCTAATGCTCACTTATGATACCCCCGCATATATGTTCAATGTGTATAAAAACCAACTAAGTTGGCAAACAGGAAGTAGGGATCTGACAATCCAAAAACGCTTCCCACAATATGGCATACCTATATGAAGCTTGTGACCAAATATCAGATTTCTGCCATCAATAGTTGCTGAGAAAAATGCGCCGAAAAATATCTTGGGACGGACGGAAGGACAGACAGATGGATGGAAGGATAGACAGAGGTAAAACAGTATACCACCCCTCCGATGGAGCGGGGGTATAAAAAGAAGATTTAAAGACAAATTTATAGACAATACCTTTTTAAAATTCATCTCATCCTAGCATAAAATATTGTTTTTGGCCATTACATATATAAAAGGGAACTATCAAAGGACCATCTCAGCTGCTTTTGCTTTAAATTGGGAATAACCCAAAGGACCATCTTGATTACATTTAATATAAACTGTCCAAGTGATTCAGAATTTCATTTGGTCAAATTAAGTCTAATCTGTGTAATATTGACAACAGTCAACAACATTACATGCCATACATAAAAACCGAGAAGAAATTAAAAAAAAATCATTTTGATATATGTCAAGTTCAAATCTCTGTTATACTAGCACAAAATGTAGTAGAAGTGTTAGCCATTAAAGGCAATTATAACAAGATGAACTGTGAGCTAATGCTCACTTATGATACCCCCGCTCTTCGGCAAACAGGAAGTGGGAATGTGACGGGTCCAAAAATGCTTCCCATGATATGGGGTACCTATATGAAGCTTGTGACCAAATATCAGATTTCTGCCATCAATAGTTGCTGAGAAAAATGTGACTAAAAATATCTTGGGACGGACAGAAGGAAGGACGGACGGACAGACAGAGGTAAAACAGTATACCCCCCCCCCTTCTGGTGGAGTGGGGGTGTAAAAATATTAGGCATTCCAAATGAAAATATAAGAGGAGTTGTACAGATGGAAGGACAGGACAACAATAACGTGTCTCACCTAGAGGGAGAGGGGAGAGACATAATAACCAATTTTAAGACTCTTGTACCTAGAGGGGGAGGGGAGAGTCATAATAACCAATTTTAAGACTCTTGTAGTAGATAAATTTCATTTGCACATGTCTAAATCTTCACATGAGAATGACTAAATATGCTCCATTTGCTATAATACATTACTGATATACAAATATATCCATGTAAACTTACATCATATGCCCCTGCTTTAATCTGAGCATATAATCTGTGTTGGTCTTCATCCCAAAATGGTGGATAACCAACTAACAATATATACAATATTACACCTGAAATAGAAATTAGTCATATATATACAGCACTTAAAAATATTTTTGTGGTATTTTGTGTGAAAAATCACGATTTTATGCAAAAAAATCAATCATATTTTTTTCCAGATCCGCCCCTGGATTATTATTGGTACAGTAAAACCTGTCTTAGCCAAACTCCTAGGGAACAACTTTTGTGTTCTCAATGTTCGTTTTATACTGGTTACATTAACAGAGATTTCCTACATTTGGACTTTATTTCAAGTTCGGTTTATACACTTTGGTTTATTCAGGGTTTGGTTTATTCAGTGTTTGGTTTAGACAGGGTTTGGTTTAGACAGGTTTCACTGTATTTATCCCCATCTACCCAGTCTGGTTATATTGAAGTTTGGTTATAATGAAAAGATTTCATGTCCCCTTAAAATTTCAATATAAAGTTGAGTAGACCACCTCTTCTCCAATGAACAAGTGGCCTACTAAGAGAGGTAGTCTCTCTGGAGGGGGACAATTAAATAGTGTTATTTCAGTGCATCTGAAATATGGAATCATAAAAGTGGTGGTGTTTGGTGAGAGTGGCCTTATAAGAAGGAGACTATTGTAATACTAGAGTTGGGTAATGGGTTTTGAAAGCCAATTTCAACAATATTTCTGTAAAATATTGTAGAAGAAAACCAGACCAGTTTACTGGAGAGAAAATAACAATATATGTGCAGAATTCACCAACAAACCATATTATCACATTAATTTTGCTGTATCAAGTACATCTCACCACCAAAAATTTAGAAATTTATGTTTAGACTGATTGTTTTTCCCCCTTTAGATTCCTTATGAAATTTCCTGTCTCTATTTTTCAAATAAATTTGACCAAAATCTTTATGATTTTTGATGTAAAAGGGATCAAAGTGAAAAAAAAGGTTAATTGTCTGTACACTGATACTGAACCCAATACATCATCATTCTGTACAAAAGTACCAGAATTAATTAGTTTCCTTTTAAGATAGAATGGTGTTATTTGTACAGAAAAGTAATTTAAGTTACCTCAGAAGTAAAGGAACAAATATAGAACACCAATCTATTTGTAAAACAGTGATGAAAAATATCCTGCTACATCATATTCTATAGATCTACGTAATTGACATACATGTAGGTGATCATATTATTGTTATGCTGCATGTGTGGTCTATTTTATAATTTAACTATGCTGCACACTCACTCAATTGACATGGATGTGTGAAAAATTAACAAATTTTGTCTCCAAAAATGAGATTTATTTTAAAATACACAAGAGGCTCTCTAGATCCTGCATTATCTACCTTATTTCAAATGACAAATGGCTCTTGTGAGCCTATAGAAGGTTGCTGTAAACAAGGCAGCTACAGAACCAAGGGTTCCCTCTTGGTTAAGTTGAAGTTATCACTTCGAAAGTTTTATGGTCGCCACCATGATTTGCTTAAATGTTACGGAATATCTGTGTCACAAATGACCAAGGATATGTTCCAATTGTCATAAGCAATACCTGATTCACAGGGTCTGTAACTAGAGTAACATGACGGGTGCCCCCCCCCCCTTCTCCCTCCTCCCACACACATAGGACTATGGTCTGGAATCCTGTTACCATAAATAAATTTATTGAATTCATTAGATCAGATGGTAACTGGAATTCATCATTCCTAACACTTGCACAAACCTTGCCTATGGTAAAGTAAAAACTCTATTTATATTGGTCTCCTTAGGAACAGGGACTGGATCCCATTACAATTAATAAAGTAAACAGACTCAAGCCTTATATACTGTAAATTCAGAAATTATTGCGATGTTTTTATTATTGCGAAAAATGCGACTGATGTGAAATCGCAATAATTAAATCTCGCATTTCGGAATCATAAGTATCCATTTGTACTGGAGGACTTCATGCTTCGCAATAATAAAAATCGCAATCTGTGAAAATTTTCGAAGATCGCAATAATAAATGAACGCAATAATTTCCGAATTTACAGTAGTTGTTAACTAGAGACCAATTTGTTCAATATACTAAAATGCCAGAAACATGCACTAAAATGATCTGAGTCTTGGTTTATGTTGTAAGTGCACAACTGATACTGTAGGAGGTGGTGGATCACATCCCCCTACTTTCAAAACTATTTTTAATCATGGTAGGGAAAGAAATGGAGTAGAAGGATATGTTCTTTATTTGATAATCAGTTACATAATCTACATTAGAGTACAAGGCCTTTGAACATTTTTTTTCCCACCATTGGGTCCTATATTAAATGTCCTTGCTGTTAAGAGCCATCTTGAATTTCTAGTTGAGACAAAAAATGCAAATCCTAGCCAAATCTCCTTTCAAATGGATTATATATTTCAAAGAATCAGATTTTTTAAAACCATTTTCTATAGTGTCCTGTATACTATTAAACTAGATAGATGTCGGACCCTACAATGTATGTCATTTGTTGGAAAATATTAAATTTATTTGTACGAGCATTAGAAACGGGTAGATAAGCGAACTTTTGGTGATCTTTTCTAGCCTGTTTTGCAACGTGTGCAAATAAAGTTTAATCTTTACCAACAATGTATGTATATTGTGTTTATTCTGCAATTGTAAAAAAAATCTGGAACAACAACTTAAAAAGTTCTTTGTCATGCCTATGCAATAGTAATACTGTTACCTTTTCTTACCATTTGCTCTACATGAATCAGGTACCAGGAGACTGTTATTGTATACTAGACAAATAAAGCAATACCTTGATTGTACAGCAAATTTAAATTATTGCAGTCTGAAAATGATAGTGTTTGGGATAGTTTGTCTGCCCCACTTACCACATGCCCAAATATCTACAGGTTTGCCATATGGATCTTTCCTTAGGACTTCTGGAGATAAATAACCTGGAGTACCAGCAAAACCTATAAATATAAATATAAAAGCTTCTTGTTATTTATATATACAATAAAAGTAAGAAAATACCTTCAAACACCAAATAAAATGAATTATTATAATAGCATTATACAGTAAAGAATGCCCAAGTACAGGGAAACCTGTCTGAACAAAACTCTTTGTGGGAACAGCTCAGCTCCTGTGTTTGGTATAGACTGGTGGTCAGTTAATTCAGGTTAAATTAACAAACATTTCCTACATTCGCACTTTATTTAAAGTACAGTTTATATATACAGGATTCCAGTTTATTTTCCCGGGTTCAGTTTACACAAGTATAACAACATTCAATAATATTGTTTTCTCCAATATCAGAATCTTTCTAATAGCACCCTTTGTGGACTTGTGTGAAATGATTTAACAGTTTTCCACGCTCATAAAGCAACCCAATAAAATCATGACAGAAATGGCTTCATAATAATGGCAGCCTCTGGTGAGATAGTTTTCAAATATTCCAAACCTTGGAATTGATGAGATATTTATTGGTTAAATTTATATCAATGACGTGTTGGGGACAAAATTGATATGGAAATGAATATTGGTTTTTATTGTACTCTATCCTTGTTTTTATTTCATTTTAAATATTGACATTCTAGATTTTAATGCTGAACTACTTCAACTGATGCACATAAAATAGATTATAGACGACTGGACTGATGCACATAAAATATATCATAGACCACTGGCAAATGATGTAACATTTCAGTCACTATAAAATATCTTTATGGCATTTTGGCATAACAGTAATATTTTTTACAGGTCTAGAAAATGAACATTGGTTTCTTTCAGTACATCATTTGCACTTGATTAAAACAAAAAACAGTTTCTGAGAAGATTTTGAAATTTCTGCCAATCAGAAAGCAGGATTGGCCTAGCAATCTTGAATTTAAGAGCGAAATGAAAATGATATGAACATTGAGGACCTCCAAAGTAACATTTCTGCTCACTTCGATTTAATTTTTCCAATGGTTTGTAAGAAATAGATTGAAATATGAAAAGCAAACGAACACAAGCCAAGACCAAAAACAGATGCTAAGTGATGATAAAGCTATAAATTGACATTGTCAAAGACACCATCAGAAAATTACCTAAGAATTTCTGAAAGAGTAGATTGCTTGTATCTTAGTCAGACAAACAGATATCTTAACTACCTAGGACTAATATTAAACAATAATATTTCAGGATAAAACAAAAGGAATATATGTAACTAGGGTGAATCGTTAAATAGGTCAACTTTTTTTTCTACATGCATTGTATTCCATAGAGTTTTTCATCCAAGTTGGAAAGCTCATTTTTAGCTAGAATTCCCATGTTTATTAGAAATTGAATCAAATTTAATTGTATTATTTATTTATTTTGTAGCACACTGTGGCCTTGGTTTAGAATTCCAATAAAATATCTGGAAAAAATAAATAAGATGGAAATAAATGAGAGTAGACAATCTCACCCTTGGGCAAGACAGAAAAATCTCACAAAGAATAACCTTGTCCATGAGGTGACATAGGGATAGGCCATGATTTCATTGGGAAAAAATTTATAAAATAAGTAATGATCTCCTTAAGAATGTCAATTATGTCAAAAACATATTTGTCGATCTCCTGTTAATAAGTCTGAAACTTGTCTAACACTAAACAGTCTGTGATCTGCAGACAATTTAGACAGATAAACTTCTATTTATGGTGCAAAATGTAAATTTATTGACAAATACATATAGAATACTGGCAGTTCTGAAGGTCGAGACAGACATAATCACTAGTATCGCAGCAAGTCTGTTAGGGCGAGCTGCAATACTACTACTAGTAATAATGCATGCCGAGACCTAAAAAACTGGCATTATTGTTTTAGCAACATGATAATGTGTTTGATGTCACAAAGCCAACCGATAGTTTTCAGTAAGAGTCAGTTAGTTGAAACTGACAATATCACTCGAGGAAAAATGTCCGATGTACAGATAATAAACTGTATTGCTCTGATTTACTATTATTTATTTAGTTTTCTTTAACATAGTTTTTTCAAGTTTTGTGGAGGTGACAACAATTTCCATGGTTTAAACTACATATACAGTATAGATGTATCTTCTTGAACTTTGATCTAAAGGTGCATTTCAACAGTAAAATTTGTCCTTCATGTTCGCTTCATACATTACCTGCCCACCAATTTCAAACACAAATTTGATAGTCTAAACACCTATCCAACTCGTTCCAATATTTGATGGATCCATCAAACATGTTTGAAAACGTGCTTAGACTGTCAAATTTGTGTTTGAAATATAAAAATGTAGTTCCATAGATAAAGTTTGAAGGAAAATTTGACACAGTAAACACATTTACACTATTAATTTCAAAGCAATTCCTAAATTTATGTAGAGAATTTGTTCTCGCTGGCATATTTAAAAATATGTGGACTGAATGATCTATGAAAATGAATAATGAATGCTTTCAAAGCATTTCAGATACCTAAGCAATACTATAAGTATAGTAACTGTACAGTATAAATTTACACCAGTATTTACTGAACTTGCTATTATAGTCCCCATGTTTATGTTCTCCTCATTTTTACGCAAGTCTAATCAACTTGAAGTGGAAATGTGTAGGTTTATTTTTTTGATAATGTTTGTCTTTGTTTGGGTGCTGGAAACCATAGATATCAAGAGATAAGGGTCTCATTGACAGTATAATATATAATAGTTCTGGCCAGATATAAAAAAAATAATAGGAAGCAAAAGAATTTCAGATACAAAACTGTACTCCCTGGGGTAAAAAATTTAATTAAAATCCTAGTTAGTTTAGAATTTCTAGGGTTGACTACCGAAAATTACCAAAATAGTATATAATGGGGTTAAGATAAATCTACCAATGTCAGACAATTTAAGTAATTAAAAAATGTTGCTATCTTTTTTTGTATCATACAGGCTATAAACTTCTATATAAATATTCAATAATTCACAAACACATTTTTCTTAATCATGTTAATAACTGGACATTATATTTAAGTATAGGATTTTATACCAGTATATTGATTTCTACTAGTTTAGGGCCCATCTTGGTCGTGATTGTCTGGTAGTTGGATTTACAACTACCTATGCAATCAGTGCTTATCACCACTAAAGCTGTGAGTTCAAATCTTGGTCATGAGAGGTGTAATCGATACAACATTATGTGATAAAAAAAAGTTTGTCAGTGACTTGTGACAGGTCGATGGTTTACTCCGGTTTCCTCCATCAAGAAAACTATCGCCAGGATATAACTGAAATATTGTTGAAAGTGGCATAAAACACCATAACCCTAATCCTATATTGATTTCTACTAGTGTATTTAGTTCATGATGATGGTTCCCATTTAAAATATTCATATTTAGCAGTAATAATGAAATGTTAAAAAAAAGTAATGTTTTTGTTCTTCAACACGTCTTTCATGTTTAAGGTTTCAGATACAGGAAGTCAATCATACCAAAACAAATTCAAAATATCAGTTGAAAGAAAAATTAATAAAAAAACGTTTAATTAATATTTTTTTTATTCTGTAACTATTGTGCGTACAATTTCCTCTTTTATAACTAATTATATATAACAATCAATAAAAATATGAAGATTCACAGTAAACACCACACTTTGACATTTTCTATTTCTACTAGATTATAAAAGTGATGTAGAATAGCAATTTATTTAAGATTATTACAGTAAAATAGAATTTCAGTACTGGGAAAAGTTTTAAAATCTAAATTAAAATGCAGGCACTGATTATATTAAATAAATCATAAAATAGATTATCTGCATCTAGGAAATTAAATTTTAATGAAGATTTATTCCAAATAATACATGCCTGTGTTTTAATTTGAAATTTTACAACTATTTCCAGAAATAAAATTATAGATATATATTTGTACACAGTACATATATTGCTTATCTTCCCCTTCACATTCTTAATCTCCATTTAAATGTTATATTAAAAAAAAAATCATCAAATGAATTATAATTATGCATTAGATGTACAAAATGTACATTTAACTTATTATATCATCTGGTGCATTAAACAAATGTACTGTATATAGTAAACTTGAAATTATTTCCTAATGGCAAGCCCACATATTTTACAATTTTGAAAGAGCAATTATTTCTTTTTTAAGTTGGACATCAGTATCCAAGTACAAGAAAATATACTTATCTGATTGTCACTAATGATTTTATCTGATTAAAAATTGTGTTTAATGATGAAGACAGATTTTACATCCTAGAGTTATCTTTCTTTGAAAACTGGACCAAAAAATGACACTTTTTATTTTATTTTAAAGAGTGGTAATTTGAATCTTTAATATACAGGGTTGCAGGGCTTTCAATATTTTTCTAGTATACCAGTACTTCACTATTTACAGGTTGTACTTTTTATTAAAATTTGAACAAGTATCTTATACAACACTCCTTAAAATCAGGAGGTACCAAAGACCATTTTAGGCGGGTAAAAGTATCTGGTACCACCCCTTATTGAAAGGCTTGGGGTTGTGGTTGGATGGACATGATAGTTCGAATTGGCAGTTAGGTAGAATTTTGCCTAGAAAGCTAATTGGATTGTGGTATGTAAGCATGCACATTTATAGGGTTGATAAAACACCAGAGGTAAAATAATTGTGCTGAACGCTAAATCATTATTCTGCAAATTGGAAAAATAAAAAAAAATAAAATAAAAGATTAAACATCTTTATTTCACAGCATCAAATTGCTTGAAAACAAAGAAATAAAATTAAAAAAAAAATTCTTTATTGTTTTTTTCTTCTTCTTTTCATCAGTTGATTACCTCCATATTGACAACAAAATAAACATTTACAATGTCTTGTTCTTTAATCTAATCTGATAATCAAGTCTATTGTGTTTGATTACTTAGACAAGCCACTAATGGCCCAAGCCAATATTTGTCAGCAGTCTTTGATCATCCTTGCTTCAGCAAAATTACCAGTAATTATCACGAAATATCAAATAGAGCCTCAAAATAAAATAGGGAATGCTTGAACAGACAAAATCATCCCTTGACACTGTACAAATCTTCTTCATTGTAAACGTTTTATCAAACACAATTTGTATTTACCAAAGACTATAAAATTGGTATTTGTTACTTCTTCCCATAACTCTTCAACAATAAAATTTAAACGAATCAAATTCTACGAATATAGACCCTCAGACCACCATTTCTAATAATCTGGTAACAAAGATTCATCAAATGACCAACTATACCATTTATCAACAGAGGTAGAGAGTACTGCTCTACTGTAGATCAGGGGCAGCTTCACACTCATTTTAGAGTATGCATTGTGCTCATTTTAAAATATCCTACTGTAACTGTGAAATGTAGAACAGCAATAAAAGTACTGTTACTTTACATTAATTTGTGTCTAAGTGTAAAGTTGGGATAGTCTATCATGTATAACCTTTACTTTAATTTGTGTCTAAGTGTAAAGTTGGGATAGTCTCTCGTGTATAACCTTTACTTTAATTTGTGTCTAAGTGTAAAGTTGGGATAGTCTCTC
>MJUT01007487.1:628619-649136 GCA_002080005.1 Gigantidas platifrons
GCCATCTTGGTTGGCGGCCGAGGTCGTCGGACAGAATTCTGAAAGGGGATCACCTAAAGACCATTCCACCATAGTTTGGGCCCAATTGGCCCAGCAGTTTCAGAGGAGATAATTTTTAAGTGATTTTTTGCTGAATTTCCTATTTTTAGTAACGGTGGCCAGGGTCGTCGGACACAATTCTGAAAGATGACCACCTAAAGACCATTTCACCATATTTGCACCTAACTGGCCCAGTAGTTTCAGAGGAGATAATTTTTAAGTGATTTTTTTGCCAAATTTTCTATTTTTAGTAACGGCGGCTATCTTGGTTGCTGGCCGGGGTCGTCGGACACAATTCTCAAAGAGGACCATCTGAAGACCATTCCACCATAGTTTGGACCCAATTGGCCCAGCAGTTTCAGAGAAGATAATGTGATTTTTTGCTGAATTTTCTATTTTTAGTAACGGCAGCCATCTTGGTAGGCGGGGATTGTCGGACACAATTCTGAAAGGGGACCACCCAAGGACCATTCCACCAAAGTTTGGTTCGAATTGGCACCGTGGTTTTAGAGGAGTTGATTAAAATACAAAAAGCTAACGACAGACAGATGACGGACGCCCAGTGATAGCAATAGGGTCAGGTGAGCTAATAAAAAAAAATCATGAAAAAACACAAAATTTTATGCTAAATAACTCATTATCAAGTAGTTTTAGTTCAAATTTCAGCTATGTCCATTATCCAGCAGAATGTATAGATTTAAATTTGTAATATGGTAAAAATGCTGAGTTCCATCATTTTTTTTTTTTCATTAGAGAAATTCATGGTTATTATATATTGTCAGGAAAGGAATTTAAGCCTGAAGAAAAAGTAGTCATTGTATGTAAAACGATGATTGACTGATTGACGTCTGCTGGCAAGGTTATGATCATGATCACAGTTGATGTTCTGGCTTCAATACCAGGAATGTTAAACTATATTTTAATAAACACATTTGAGAGCTTGATCAATATCAATAAAGATCTTGATTATCTCTTGATAATTTGTTGGTGAAGTAACATGTATCAACCCCACACATGTACAGATCTAGGTACTCCAGCTGGTGTCCTTTAATAAAATATCCAACAATTTGATTTTCTAGATTTATATTTACACAAATGTACATTTAATTACCACATCATCATACAATGTATATACCTGCTCTGTGAAAATTATTACTGTGCTTATTTTATGAAGATGCTAATTTGATAATGACAAATTCAATAAATTCAGTCTTGTACTCAATATTCTGTACCTGTCTGCATCATTGATTCTTGTTTTGGCTGTTCTCAGTTGTTTTTCTAACCAGATATTTTTTGCAATCATCTTCTTCATTTTTCCTTTGGATGAAATTATTTAGGTTAGGTTTGATTTATGGTGTTTAATGCCACTTTCAACAATACTTTTATTGGTGGAGGAAACTGGAGTCACCGGAGGAAACCACTGCTCTGTTGCAGGTCACTGACAATCTTTATCACATAATGTTGTATCAAGTACATCTCGCCATGAACAGGGTTCGAACTCACAACTTTAGTGGTGATAGGCACTGATTGCAGTTAGTTGGAAAATCAAACTACCATACGATCACGACCACGGCCTCAACGGCCCCGAAATTATTTAGTGAAAACCTAGACTTACCAAACCATGCTTGTTGATCTCCCTGAACTTCTATAGCCAAGCCAAAGTCTGCTAATTTAACTGCTGCTCCTTTAGCCTTACTGGCTAATAATAAATTTTCAGGCTAAAAAAAAAAAAAAAGAAAAAAAAGTTGCTGTAAGTTAATAAACAAGTTTTTAAAGCAAGGACTGGTAAATCAGAACAATAGGTAGTGTATACAGGTTTATGACGAATTAATTTATTTTCCCAACCGATATTGTGTCATCTTAATAACATTCAGGATAAGAGTTTCGCTATGAACGTCATAGGATGCATGTTAAAATATGTTGGTTTAATTGATTGGTCAAATGTGAAAAGCTAATGAACGCAGATAACAACAGACACAATGAAAATACCTCACCATGACCTTTCCTCCAGGTGAACTAGTCTAAAAATAAATAAAGATATGACCAACCCAACGTCTAATCTTAATTAGATAGCAGATGACATGTATTTTCCATAGAGATAAAACTGGTTCAATTGCAAAACTGATAGAAAATCAGCATTTCATTTCTGTTCTGGCCTACGCTGTGAATTCCCAATTAAAATAGATACACTGTAAAAAAAACATCTTTAATTATCTTATTCTCCAAAGATTGCGGAAAGATTACGATAAGCTTCTTTAGGTGGTTAGCAGTAGAGCCTACTCATAACCTCCAATTCTTTTTCTAATCAGATCAGGAATTTCTTGTTTCAATTATCAATCCAATCAGTATTATTTCTATACTTTTTTTACAAGGATAGTGGTTAGTTTTATAGTGGTTAGTTTTAAATGCCATTTTAACATTTAATTCATAATTATTTTACAAAACAACAAGGCTGCAATATTGAAATTTGAAATAGGAATATCAAAACCTCTTTGTTTAGTACATGCATACATGTAAATGCCCGAAGCTGTAACAAATATGGCTGATCTTGTATATCTAGCTTTAGCTTGGTTATTTTTTAAGCATGATGCTGATTTATGTTCAGATCAATTTCTAATTATTAATTACAAATTACACAACAGACTCCAGATGTTATGTACATAGTTCTATATATAGCCAAAGTCTCATGATGGTAAACATTTGGGTGGACACTTTTAACACTAGACATTACGTTAGTGCTTTAGAGATCATATCTGACAACTAATGGTGTCATTTTGATGTGAGATATACATATCTAACAGACCTTACATTTTAAGTCAGTGTTTTATTTGTTCCATTTTACCGTTTTTGGTGTATGTTAAGGTTTATGGTTTATGATGTACAGCGCCACTTTCAACAATATTTCAGTTATATCACGGCAGTCAGATTTATTGGTGGAGGAAATCAGAGTGCCCAGAAAAAACCCACCAACCTGTCGCAAGTCACTGACAAACTTTGTCACATGATCTTGTATCGAGTACATCTCACGAGTATGTTCAGCAATAACCATAATAAAACATATGCTAAATTAGTATACTTTGATAAAGAGCAGGTTAATAAGGTTATTTTTGTACTGGTAGTATTTCTGGAAACCCCCTAAATCAATATGTATATATTGCATAAAAATCTCTTCAAGGGACAAATTATCATTACCGTACTTAGACAGTCAATCACCTTCATCAATATGAGATTATAATGTGGAACATATTTTCACTGTATATATTAACACAATAAAATAACAATGCATTTGTTTGTAATAGATATTTAAATGTCTTTTCAAGGACAGATACAAGAAAACCCTCTTAATACATGAAACAATGCTGCAAAGTGGATATTCACAGGAAGAAAAATATCATTTGTCCTTGATGTTATAATACAGATTAGCTAGAACTCCTCAATAAACTGATCAATTATGTACTGTTTGACAACTAAACCATCTGATAGGCTCTGTAAAGTGGCTAGAATGCTGAAGGAAATAATTAATTGTAATTAAAGGTTTTCAAGGAATAAAATGCAAGGATATAATATACTGAGGAAGAACTAGATCCAATACACATGTACATACTGAATAACTCCAAAGCAAATTTTACATTACAAACTACATTTGGGCTTATCCTCTGGTATTAAACTGAACAGGGACCCAGTAGCCCAATACAACAAGAATTTGGCCTGGGCCCCTGAATATTTTCAGAAAGTAGGACAGAAGGCTACCAAAATTTAGAATATTTCATGTGCAGTCAGTTGCTGGGTTACTAGAATTTCAAGGAACCATTTTGAACCTGAATTTCCATATAAATCTGGCTTGTGTGACCCAGTACATGTATATATATACATGTATGATTTCAAAATGGCTGCAATATTTTGTACACAGCAGTACCAGAGTTCTTCAAAATAAACAGAAAATTGGAGAGTTCCTGAATTTTGTAACAGCTTTAAATGATATTAATTTTCATTTTGTTTTACTTTCTTTCAAAAGAATAATGTGTATGATTTGATCTTTAATAAACAAAAACCAATAACTCCCCAGACATTCCGAACTTTGAAGTACAGTCAAACTTATCTTATGTGAACTTCCAATGGAACAGTGAAATATTGTCACATAAGACAGGTGGTTGTGTAATACAGGTTTAATTGATATGAAATGCACTCTGAAGGGAAATAAAAATCAAGGTCACATAATACAAGTTACTGCTTAATAGATGTGGTCACTAAAGCAGGTTGGACTGTAGATAAATATCACTCAATATTAATTAATCTATTGTGAAAACAGAAATATGGCTGTCTAATAATTAAAGTGTTGAAGAATAAATGGAGGATTATTCCATTTCTGGACACCTTGTCTAGGATAATAAATGACTGGAGTGTTGAACCTGTCACATCTACAGAAATGCACTTGTGTAAAAAATCAATACTACAAAGCTACACTTCCTCTGTAATGTAGACCTACTATTACATAATAATGAATACATACTGTATGTATAAGCATACAAGCCTGAGAAATTAACACAAGAGCTCCTTCTACTATTAACATAATCAATTATAAGGTCGTTAACTTGTATCAAACTGTCATCTACAAGTGTTTAAGTGTCAATGTTACAGACAAATATTTTCTTAGATTGTGATCATTGCTTTGTCAAATCACATTATTATGTGAAACAATGATGAGATTCTTAACAACAAGGTATTATCTACTATTAGGTAATTTAACCTGGCACTAACAGCATTCTAAGGAAAGATAACTCTACAGATAACACCTGACATTAACCAGAAATTTGACAAAAACCCAGTTACAGATGTACATTTTTTTTGTAATATTACTGAGCTCACATAATTTGCTGACTGTGTTTAATACATTTATCAAAACAATACCACTGACAAACTTTATCACATAAAGTTGTATTGAGTACACCTTGCCTGAGCGGGATTCGAACTCGCAACGCTAGTGGTGATAGGCACTGATTGCATAGGTAGTACTAGTTGTAAATCCAACTACCATACGATCCCGACCACGACGCCTTGGCCCCTTTATAAGTCAAAATTTTGGGGACCCCTATCCATCATTTCTCCTTTTACCTTTTTTCAACGAAAGCAATGGTAAAAAAATCTACATTTAAACGATCTATGCTCCTTTACATAGCTAAAATACAGCTTGCTAGGTGTTAACGAATAATCAATCTATCAATTTACCTACAATGTACATGATTCAGTCTGTTTGTAAACTTGTTTTCACCATGAAATTGAAGGTACAAAATATGTAGCTGATGACATGTTACTCACTTGACAATTAGATATACCAGTAATAATCAATGTACACATGTATATGATACCTGTAGACTCAAAATTATCCTTAAAGCTATGCTTAGTTAGCTATCTATCTTGATTTAAAACAAAATTCAACTATTGGAACAACTAGATTGAATCATGTCACTTAAAACATGATTCAATCACACAACTCTCTTTGGAATTTTAACAAAGTTAAGATTTCAATTCAAATTCACAATCTAACATGCTTTCAGAGGCAAATCTGGATGGGTTTCTCAATTGCAATAAAAAAAAACGTAGATATCAAATTTAGTGCGGCACAACACGTTTCTGGAATAATCATCATCAGGTACATTCAAAATCGAAAGATAGGAAAGCAAAATAATTTAGCTTTTGGAGCAATAAAACAGGATAGCCAACATCGGGGAAGGTCACCTATGCCTGAGGGAGGAGACCTAGTTTTATTAATCTATCCACTTCTTCACTAGATACAATTGTCAACGTTAGTCATTGTACACGCACAACAGGACTGGTGTTCCTGCCTTACAGATATATATATTATAATTACTAAAGTATTGGATGAATATATCTGAATGTACTAACAAAGATGAGAAATTATACTAATGGATCGACAGACAACTTAATTTGTAAATAAATCAAGTCTCTGGTGAATGAGAAAATTAGACTAAATATATATTTTTAAAAGTAGTTTTAAAAACTAGGCATAAATAGGCATAAATTTGATGTACAATATTTTAATTAATTCCCTAGAGATTTGTAAGTGAGTAAAAGATAAGTAATTGCCTGACATTGTAAATTAATAGAGATTGGTCACAGCAATACAGCTCTATAACCTATTCACCTGGGTATTAGATTATTTCATCAAATTTCTAATGTGTATGTGCTTATTGATCCAGTCAACACAGAACTCAATGTTATAATACTCCACAATGAAATTATCTCATGTTAGCTGTTCCCTAACACTTCCTGGAATCATATACTTAGAAGTGTCAGCGGTAGAGCATTGTTGATGGATAGACTAGTTCCGTAAGAGTTCTGTAAACGTTTACAATAACACAACCATCATTCATATAAAAGCTGCCTATCGCTATCCAGAGAAATATATTGCTTCACTGTGCCTTAATAAGAATTCTCTGTATAACTCAATTGTATTACTGTAGTAATCCCAACCACAGTCAGTGTGGGGTGTGAGGTTTATGGTGTTTACCGTCACTTTCAACAATATTTCAGTTATATTGTGGCGGTCAGTTTTATTGGTGGAGAAAACCAGAATACCAGGAAAACCACTGACTTGTCGAAATTCAGTTAGTGTGGGTACCCAATACAATTTTTTTAAAGAATTTATGTACAATAACAGTTGTTTGATCATTACTTGGTACACTAACGTCTGTCACATTGGGAAGAAAATAACTGAAGGTTGATGTGTTTTTATTGCTGTTTACCATCCCCTACAGAAATGTTCAGAAATACCATGACAACAATATTGAAATACCATGACAACAATATTCATTAGTGGAACGAACTGTGAAGAGTTATATAAAACTAACCGATTATATAAACCCCTGACTCTGGGCAATTGTCTGGAAATCATAACCATGGTTATTGCCATTTAAACATAAACCTGTAATAATAAGAAGTCAATGATCTTTACTACTATGGCCGCCCACATCCAAGGTATTAATAAAACAAATACTTGACCACACATCCTATCAATTTATTCTAGAATATTTATAAGAACTAGGTTTTATTGAGTTACAAAACATTTTGTGCAGATACATCATTATCACCATGGAACCACACCCCACACAATTTTTTGTTAATTTTGATCTTTACCTCCCCCCATCCCCCATCTCCTCTCCTGCCATGTATATACAGAAATATGTCCAATTTACAAGGTAATTTTCAAAAGTGGCTCATGAATTTCTGAAGTGGCTAAGAACATTTTCTGTGATTAGCAACTTTGGCTAATGCTAGTTTTCCCCTACCACTAACACAGGGGGAGAACATCAATGAAGTCACTAAAATGACAATTTAACACATTTTGAATGCCAAAATTTGAAATTTTAATAACAAAACATCGCTATGTATATACTACGACTTCAACATTTATTTAACTTCACTAAAAACAATATTCGGTAGATTCTATAACATTAAAGAGAACAGTCCGGTAGTTTATGTTAGAAACAATCCTAGATATAGGTACTATGACATAACGTTGGACTTTTGGAGAAATACATTATATGAGTAAAATAACCAGTTGTTTCTGCTTTCAATAGTACTAAATTGTGAATATTTAGCACACAATATGTATGAAAGTTGTCTGCCTTGTAGATTAGCTTATATTTGGGCATCAACATAATGGAGATTTGATTTATATGAAATGAACAGTCATTTGTCACAATTTATGTCAAGTAATGCAGTCCAGCAGAATTTTGACTATTGATTTTCATCATTTTAACTACAAAGTGAAATATATTAATTGGACAAGTGGACAGCACTCAAGATTAATTATAGACTTGTCAAATGTAACAATGTATAGATGACAGACTGTATTATATGGTGGGTGCTATCACAACTGAATAGAAGCCATTATTTCTTGTGTGTGCTTCATCATCTACGTCATGACAGACTGCAGGGCAGAAACAGGCCGAAAAGTAGCTTGGAGAGGTGGAATTGGGAGAGAGGATAAAAGAAAGGGCAGGGAATAAGAATGTAACAGGATTGTGGTAGGAGCAGAAATGAGAAAAGGGAGGTTAACACATAAATGAGTTGGTGGAACTCGGAGAGGTGATCAAAAAGGGACAGAAAAATCGAGGGATCAAAGTAGGGAAAATATCATAAAATCATTAATAATAACCTACATATACATATAAATGTCCAGAAAAGTCTGTCACATTGAATAATTACAAACGAAAAGCTTGTTTAAAAATATAGGTTTTGATTTGATTTGATTTTTGGTGTTTTAATGCCACTTTCAGCAATATTTCAGCTATATGATGGCGACCAGTTTTAGTGGTGGAGGAAGCCGGAGTACCCGGAGAGAACCACCAACCCTGGGCAAGCAACTGGTAAACTTTATCACTTGTGACTGCGAGTCGAGTGCACCCTTTTTTGTAATTTACAAAGCTGGGCGCGAACCAATGCCATGTGGCCAAGTTTGGTCAAGATCCAATATACAGAACTAAAGTTATTGTGCGGAAACGATCCTGTTGTCAGAAATTCTATTTATAGTAACGGTGACCTTGACCTTTGACCTAATGACCCCAAAATAAATAGGGTTCTTTCCCTTCCACAGGGGAATCATGTGGCCAAGTTTGGTAAAGATCCAATATACAGAACTAAAGTTATCGTGCACAAACGATTCTGTTGTCATAAATTCTATTTATAGTAATGGTGACCTTGACCTTTGACCCCAAAATAAATAGGGTTCTTCCCCTTCCACAAGGGAATCATATGGCCAAGTTTGGTAAAGATCCAATATACAGAACTAAAGTAATCGTGCGGAAACAATCCTGTTGTCAAAAATTATATTTATAGCAACGGTGACCTTGACCTTTGACCTAATAACCCCAAAATAAATAGGGTTCTTCCCCTTCCACAGGGAAATCATGTGGCCAAGTTTGGTAAAGATCCAACATACAGAACTAAAGTTATCGTGCAGAAAGGACCCTGTTGTCAAAAATTCGTAATGGTGACCTTGACCTTTGACCTAATGACCCCAAAATAAATAGGGTTCTTCCCCTTCCACAGGGGAATCATGTGGCCAAGTTTGGTAATGATTCGATATACAGATCTAGAACTAAAGTTATTGTGCGGAAACCTGTGTGGACGCCTGCCAGCCCGCCGCACCCAATCACATAATACAGCCCGTCTCATGACGGGCGTATAAAAACCACTAAATATAATTGTAAATTAGAAATTAGACAACGAAAATGCACCATTTCTACAAAAGCCATTTCTAGAAAAAAATAGTACTTCTGCTGCTTAATGTAAAAAAAATCTTAACATGAAAACCAGGAATAATATATACAGAATATTTAAATCAATTATTCAAAATATCCAAATATTACTCTTTTTATAGACAATGATAACAAAAGTGTGATAGAAATGCCATCAGTCATGATTTAATTGGCTGTATTGCTTCTATTCAAGGTCACATGATGACATGTAAATCTAATGACAGACAAAAGACATCTGTAACAACATCAATGGCCGAACAAAGCAAAGTTAAACTCAACACCACCACCTCATTGATTTAGATGTATATATAAATGTTGTATTTGTGCATTTCATTGTCAATATCATTCCATGAATAATTTAATTTCGCTGGCACTATAAAACTGTATTAACTCTCACAATATTAATCGTAGAACACAGCTGATCTGACATCAAACTTTTAAACACCAAGCCATCCTTGAATTACGACAATCATGCAATCAATAATGGAGGAAAGTTAATATGCAATTTCCTTCGGGCACAATTTCTTTGGAGATCCAAGTCGTGTAAATCTCACACTATAATGTCATGATCAAAGAGTTATATCAACAAGATATTACAGTGGAATCTAAAATGGCTAACTAATGGTTAGTTCTATTACAGAAAGATACCTTTGTATCATACTAACAGAAATCAATTAGCTGCCAGTCATGTCTGATACTGGATAAATTTCACTGAAACAAAGCTTGTTCGGTTCAATTTCAACACTACCATTATGTCACAACCCAAATTTTCGCTTTTCTATAAATTTTGTCATGACCACATTTTCCTCTTCTTTTTTTTTTGTCACCACCATATATTCATTTTGTTCAATAAACTTTGTCACGACCATACTATTTTCCATTTTATATGTCACGACCATATTTTCCTTTTTTTTTTTACTTCTCCGTCATTTTAATTTTGCTAACCTAATTGGATATTGTATGGGATGTCTGCGTAGGGTTGATTACTGTATACAGATTTCCCTTAGATCATGTGTGACAGATATAATAATTGTAGATAATCAATGCCTGTGTGATCAGGGTAATCATCAAAGATATACCATCAAAAGGACAGAAGACATTTTTTTTAATTATTATTTAACATTTCCAAAGCAGAATGATGTCCATAACAATTTTCATTCTATGTTTGCTTTTGACATCAGTTTTCTATGCTTTCAACATTTGAATACAAAAATAGCAGAATTGCCCAAGATTTGACACGGTTGATCATGATATGAGTACCATCATGTACATGTAGTGTTCCACAAAAGATAAAAATCCCACCTTTCATTCCACTGATGAGTACAATAGCCAAAATTCTATTAAATATTTAATGAAAATACCAGCAAGCAATTTGTTATTAAATGTGCATGAAGAAAAAATATGTATGATTACAGACCTATCTATAACCCACTAGATTATCATCAATCCTTTACTTCATCTTGTTTCAAAATGTCTAAAGAATGAAGCACCTGTATATTTAAAAAATAAAATCCAATACTTGTCTGATAAAAATCCTTACTCTCTCCGAAATGTTGTAAGTGAAAAATTACAAATCCCAAAGGCAAAAACTGAACTTTTTAAGAAAACTTTTATATACTCTGGACCAAAGCTATGGAATGAACTTCCGTTTTTGATACAGCAAGTTTCCTCTCATAATGCATTTAAAATAAAAGTTAAAAGTCTCATTTTAAATGATGATGTACAAAATGTACCTTAAATTACCATTAAATATTTACTAAATCTTTTTGTGTATACTTATTACAATGTATTGCCTCTTGTGTGTAACTTTTGTATAGTGTATTTTACAATGTATGTTGAAATATGTCAATGAGGGCCTCAGGGAAGATTAGTTATTAACTAACTGTGTAACCCTCTATAAATAAAGAATTTATTATTATTATTATCTTTAATATACAAAACAGTAGGGTCCAAAATCATCACACAAGAAACTAACTGAATGTCATTAAAAAACAAATTTTAAACATCCTGATCATATCATTATACTACTTCTAATCTGTACCAACACATACAATACTAAATTTTATCAATAATTTAAGTATTTTTCCTAAATGGTTTTGATGAGTGAAATTTTCAGAATCCACGAAACGACTCTGTCATTGTGAGGTCAAACACATTATGACATTATCCATAAAAACAATAACCTCCAATTTGAAGGTTTTGATATACATTATCAGTTATTATTGATGATTTGTGCATTTTCCCTTTGATCTTTATATGCAATAATATCTATTATTGCTATTTTGCGGTATTTTCCTTTGATCTTGCTATCTGAGAATTTTCCATCTCAGGCTAATAGATTGAGATGGAAAATTATCGCCAGTAACTAAGCGTTGTCAAGGACAGACGTAGTATTATCGCTGTTTTCTAATATGACGTTTTAATGACGTCACATTAACGATATAAAATAGTAATTGTGTTTAAAAAAAATGTCAGTATCTCAACAAAAATTATTTAATTATGAATACAAAATAGCGATAAAATAATTAAAGACGTTTTTTTAAAACTCGAGGACGTTTCTCAGTCATCTCGTTTTAAAAAAACATCGTTAATCACTTATTATCAAGCAACTAGCGTGATATTAACATAATATCGCTGTTTTTCTAATATGACGTCACGTAACCAAATCCTTGATAAACATACTATAATTGATATGTTTTTCTTGAAATTGACTTCTCATTACATCTTGTGCTTCACCTTCAATGTGACATTGCTCTGAGAAATCTATTCTCGCAAAACAAATCCACAATAGTATACTTGTATCGCAGCTCATCCTACCAGACACACTGTAATACTAACAATGTCTGTCTCAACATGATACATAATTCGACTAAAAATAGGTTTTTCAAGTCAATTCTCAGACAAATAGTGTTTCTATAACAGAGAACTAAGTGAATTACTGCCTTGTTACATAACCTCAAAAGTCTACAATTGGATGAGATAAGTGACGTTAAATACCTCATGTACGTTCTTCACTTATCACATAACACAGCTCTACAAACACACTAACACTCTTTACTATTAATAAAACTATTAATAGTAAATACTGAGACTAATTAATAGAGAAATTCAGACATTTCCTGTCACAATCTTACAACCATTCTAGTAATCTGAAAATATTGTGCAAGTGGTTTGTTCAAACAACAAAAATAGGTTCAGAACAAAAGGTAAAGTAATTTGAACGTATCAAAACCAAACCACAATGTCAAATTCAAATGTCAACGAACATCTTAGTTTCTGCCAAAAAAATTGACACAAATGAAAATAAATGAAACCACTGTTTATATTAACAGTCCTTGAAATGAAAATTTGAATTTACTGGTCCGAATTAAATTCTTGAAGTTATTTTTATATAGTTCTAAATAAAAACTGAAAAATTTACTGGTCCAAACAAAGTTTTTCTGGTCTACTCTTGGGGCGGAGAACCAGTGCTCATCGTGAGGACTGTAACAAGAGAGACTTCTCCAAAATATCTGACCAATATAATGAATGGGTTGACTTTTTTCTGCAATATATGTCAGGTTTTGGTTCAAAACAGTCAAACTGCTGTAAACCAGTATTCAGAAGGATCCGTTTATAGAAGTTTCACTATAGATGCTATATTCCGAGTGAAGAATTACGTTCATGATTCATACAGATATAAATTTTGTGTAAATTATATTATTTGATTATTCATCATAGATCTAGAAGTACTTAAATCAATTTGTATCCAGACGAGATATAAGACAGGGACATTTACACAAATGTATTGTCAGTATCAATAAAAAATACTTCTAATAAAATAGTCATTTCTATGTCTGAAAAATCACTGAAGTTGCAGATTTCTGGGTTAATATTTCAGTATGATTTCTTGGAGAGAATGATAGTAAATTTTCATTCAAAACCTAACAATGGGAGTGAGTACATGTAATTGATTGTTTGATGCTAATTAACTCCCAACTCAGCAATTTTTCAGCCATATCATGGCAAGAACAAGTTACTTTTGAGATGAAATGATGATGAGGTCTGCTTTATACTGGAACAAAAAGCTTAGCTGGATTTTTATAGTGCTAGGTAGCTCACTGAAACAACAGTCCGTGGAGAGACATGTTGTTCTACTCCGCCACATTATCCTGATTCCACGACAACCAGTCTTTGCTCTTACTCATTAAAGCTGTGTGCTTAGCGGAGAAGCAAAACCAATTTTATAGCTCTTTGGTTTGACCCCACCGAACATCAATATCTTATCAATATCTTTTGAGTACATCATATGTTAAATTCCCTTAACTATCATACGCAAAAATCTTTGAACATAGGAACATTTTTTCATATACCATTATTTAAGACAATACACCATACATAAATTGTAATATAACATCTAAAAAGGAGAGATGAGGCTTTCAAATAGGTAACACTTTGAAAACCACATATTCATTCATTCTTTAAAAGGTTTTAAAAAGCCTCAATTACTTAACTTTACATGTATTAACAAAACCATCTTTACACAGGCTTATTTGACTTTTAAATGTTTTTAAACAAACTTTTTTTTTAATCTGATATAAATATCATTTATAAATCTGAAGGTATATGCAGTGACATACAACAGAAATGGACATAAAATGGTATTACCCACCACATACAGAATTCAAACTTACCTTTAAATCTCGATGGACTATTCCATGTTCATGACAATAGTTAACACTCTCTAAAATTTGCTGCATGCAGTGACTGAAATAACAAGGTTCCAGAATGACGAACTACAATGTTACAATGACTGAATGAGGCCATGCGGCCTAAACTATCACCAGCAGTTACGTGTACATCATTTTTATTTTCGTTCATTTCATTTTCACTATGGAAGATATTTCTGTTTTCCTCAGTCACCTTCCCCCCCCTTTTAAAGCTTCATCAAATGTTATATTCTTTGGTTTAATTCTCACAAACAATTTGACTAAAAATTGTGTATCGATAACCATTTTTTGGTTAGGTTTTACCCAAAATTACAAAATTCAATCAAAATTGGTATCATTTTAATTCTATTCTAGTTTGTTTTACTATCAGACCTAATAAACAAACAATTTTATTTCATTTTTTTTCCACTGAAGGCAAATCTCATTTTTTTTTTTCATCTGCATAGTGAAAATGGAATTACAGAAAACAATGACAGCTGAAAATGATGATTTGTATACACTAGGTTAAGGCACATTCATTAGTTAATTGCCACATGATTTCTTAATCCTTATAGCTTATTGATTTTTGAATGTTGGTTTCATAAAAAAAAATTTATAATCAATTTCACCGACTTCCCATGAAAATCTCTTTACATGCTGGCATTTATGACCAATTATGTATCAAGCATCTATACGGAACCAGTATGACAATTTTCTAAAAGTAAAAGTCAGTTTGACAAACGGCTAGGTTAATTTTGTGTTCTGTAAAATAAGCAGTTCTTAGAATACAAAGATCATTCATGCTAGCATATTTAGCCATGGCCATAATGCAACACAATCTAGTCCAAGCTAAACACAAAAAAATTCAATGTTGTAAGAATTTTTAATTTTGCTCAGACAACATTTCTTGTAAGTAAGTGATTTTAAATGGGGAATAAAATAATGGTATTTGTACTTGGTACAAACATCCTTAAAAGTTCATTTACCCTCAATCTGTTCATTTTGGTCAAGGAAATTGGATTTTAATGAAATTTTGGCAAATCCAAGTGATCATTTATTCATGATTATTTAAAACCAAACGACTAAACGCTGAAGTCTATGAAGCCTATCTGATCGTGTATCATTGATTTAATTACTAATGGTTTAGAAATAATAGAAAAATTGTGTCAACAAGATTCCATCAATATTACTACTGGATAGTCGGACATTTTGTGTAGACAGGAAATATCAATTACGTAAATCTATGATAACTAGAAATGTTCTTTTATCAAAGCCTCTATTTCATGCCCAGTATTCAAACAATTTACCAGTTTTCTGTGATATTGGAAAATTTATTGACTGCACGTTAAATGAACATATTTTGTAAATTCCTTATAGCATATTATTAAACATGTATGTATTTTAAGGATTCAAATATTTTTTTCTTAATTAAATCAAAACTAAACTACATCATATGAGCTGTTTATAGTTTTATTACAAGAAATATATTTTGGCTAATTTTGGTATATATCTATATAGATCTACCTAAATATAAAATATTTTCTTATCTATAGTGTTTCCCATACCTTCCTTAAAAAAATTAAACAAACCTATTTTTATACTATTTTTTTAAACTGCTAGATAAAATTTGGTAAGTGCCAAAAGCATTAAGAAATCATATGACTACTGTATAAACTGGCCAGCAGGTACATGCAACATGAACAAGGAGAGACTGCGGCTGGCAAAACCCACCTTCAAATCTCGGTGTATTACATAATTTTGGTGACAATGGTTTACACCTTCTAAGATTTGTTGAATGCAGTGACTGAAACAATCAAGTTAAAAATATCACACTAAAATCAATTATCTTAACTATTAATAAACTCTGATTAATCACAGTAGGATAATCTATTAATAAAATCCCATTAATAAGATTAGGATCGATAACATAAATAAATCTGATTAGAAGGATAGGCTATTAATAAAATTTGATTAATCACAGTAGGATAACCTATTCATAAAATTTGATTAATCACAGTAGAATAACTTATTAATAAACTTTGATTAATCACAGTAGAATAACCTATTGATAAAATCTGATTAATCACAGTAGAATAACCTATTAATAAAATCTGATTAATCACAGTAGGATAACCTATTAATAAAATCTAATTAATCAGAGTAGAATAACCTATTAATCAAATCTGATTAATCACAGTAAGATAACCTATTAATAAACTTTGATTAATCACAGTAGGATAACCTATTAATAAAATCTAATTAATCACAGTAGAATAACCTATTAATAAAATCTGATTAATCACAGTAGGATAACCTATTAATAAAATCTAATTAATCACAGTAGAATAACCTATTAATAAAATCTGATTAATTACAGTAGAATAACCTATTAATAAACTTTGATTAATCACAGTAGAATAACCTATTAATAAAATCTGATTAATCACAGTAGGATAACCTATTAATAAAAATCTAATTAATCAGAGTAGGATAACTTATTAATAAAATCTGATTAATCACAGTAGAATAACATATTACTAAAATCTGATTAATCACAGTAGGATAACCTATTAATAAATCTGATTAATCAGAGTAAGATAAACTATTAATAAAATCTGATTAATCAGAACAGAAGTAATTATTATCCCTCAGTATATATTTTCTATATAAAATTAAATGCAGATTTTGCACATAAAAATCCAATTGTTGATTTTGTTTAAATAGTTTTGATGACTGGTCATGACTATTATCCCTAGGGAAATAGTCTTCAGTTCAAACAGCATACATTTTCCCGCGCTTTTATGGTTCAGATCTTTCGTGTTTTAACGTACATGCACCTACATGCCCGAGAGATACGATTATTTGTCTGCTGAATCTAGTTGATCAATTCTTTAAACTGGTTAGAATTGTTGTTAAAACATGTTTATTGTTGATATTTTTTCTTAATATTACTATTAAGAACTTCTATTTGTGTATTTTTAATAGCCATATTTTCTCACATTTCCTAGATTGCCTTTGGTATAATAAAACACTTATTTGTAAATAGGTGTATACTATTAATCAAGTCTGATTAATCAGAATCTGAGAATCCATTTATACATTCTGATTAATCTGAGTAGGGCAACATATTGATAAAATCTGATTAATCATACTCATCTGTCATTAAATAGCCACATGATAAACTTTAGATGAATTTTATTTTTGTTAACAGTGCATACATCTGAAAGACACCATTGTCTTAAGTATTTCATTACATAATCTTCAAAACATTCTTTAATTAAAACCTAATAATAATGATCAATAACATTAGGTAATACAAAATATTTCATTAACAATTTACAACATATATAATCCCAGAACAATAGCAGAACATTTTTAATCAGTTCAACACACGGAATATAAAGCCATATCAGATGCATTCTGGTGACACAATTAATGTGGGTAAACTCACAAGATCTATTGTTCAATCTTTTTGCTGTATTTTGCTCCTCTCATATCATGACCATCATCAATCTTTGCGCAGACTCACTTGCTCGAATCCAGGGACAAGTAAAACTGGATTCGGACAAGTGAAAATTATGAAAGAATTTGTTTGAATAAATTGAAATTTTTTCTAAATTTGGCTTACTGGCAAGTAGGTGAAAAAAAATTAAGGCAACGACTGCATCATAACATACACATTTACTGCTGTGGTACATATTACTTGTTTTATTATTGGTGGGGAAAGGGGGGGGGGAATACTACAATAATTTACCTTGCGTCTGCTTCACTATAAAATTCTCTAGCTACAATATCTTCAAATAATTCACCACCAGTTACCCTGTAAAAATAAGAACAATAATAATTAGTCAACAGAAAATGTTAATGTGAATAGTCAACTGCCTGCATACTGTGGAGAGTCAAAGTTCACAAAGAAAATGGCAGAGTACCACCAAATACATGTACTTGATACCCTTTCCCTCTAATTTCATTTACTAAATGTAAGTGAATGGTTATCCAATAAAAATATTAAATAGGATCCAAAAACATCTACATTTACATGTAATTAGATTGAAATACTAGAGTAGTTTTTATATCTATTGTATTTCATCGTACTGGTGTAATATCTACCGTGGTTCATCGTACTGGTGTAATATCTACCGTGGTTCATCGTACTGGTGTAATGTCTACCGTGGTTCATCGTACTGGTGTCATATCTACCGTGGTTCATCGTACTGGTGTAATATCTACCATGGTTCATTGTACTGGTGTAATATCTACTGTGGTTCATCGTACTGGTGTAATATCCACCGTGGTTCATCGTACTGGTGTAATATCTACCGTGGTTCATCGTACTGGTGTAATATCTACCGTGGTTCATCGTACTGGTGTAATATCTACCGTGGTTCATCGTACTGGTATAACAAGATGCTGCACGCTACGTCATGCTAAGAATACCCCCACTCGTTCATTTGTAAGTCGCACGGTAAACAGGAAGTAGATGTGCGGTAAACCTGGAAAGGGGAGACACGGTACAAGTCACCATGCCAAAGCCATATATCAAATATAAAATCATTTCTTCCAGTAGAAGCTGAGATATCTTTAACGAAAGTGTGAACGGACAAACAAACGGACTAAAGGACGAACGGACAAGGTGATTCCAATATAGCCCCCTCTCTATGAGTGGGGGTATAATATCTAACGTGGTTCATCGTACTGGTGTAATATCTACCGTGGTTCATCGTACTGGTGTAATATCTACTGTGGTTCATCGTACCGGTGTCATATCTACCGTGGTGCATCGAACTGGTGTCATATCTACCGTGGTTCATCGTACTGGTGTAATATCTACCGTGGTTCATCATACTGGTGTAATATCTACCGTGGTTCATCGTACTGGTATAATATCTACCGTGGTTCATCGTACTGGTGTCATATCTACCGTGGTCCATCGTACTGGTGTAATATCTACCGTGGTTCATCGTACTGGTGTAATATCTACCTTGGTTCATCGTACTGGTGTAATATCTACCGTGGTTCATCGTACTGGTGTAATATCTACCGTGGTTCATCGTACTGGTGTAATATCTACAATGGTTCATCGTACTGGTGTAATATCTACCGTGGTTCATCGTACTAGTGTCATATCTACCGTGGTTCATCATACTGGTGTAATATCTACCGTGGTTCATCGTACTGGTGTAATATCTACCGTGGTTCATCGTACTGGTGTAATATCTACCGTGGTTCATCGTACTGGTGTAATATCTACAATGGTTCATCGTACTGGTGTCATATATACCTTGATACATGCACTAGAGTAAGTTCATGACTGTCATTAGATCATGTTATCATACTTTTACAAATGAAGGTCTTAGTCTTATAATTATCAGTAAAATAATATATTAAATTGAGCTGTCCTTGATATTCTGTATTATCATATCTTTAAAGGTATTTTTGCCAATGGAGATGATTAAATCCGTGGCCTTTAAAGGTTCAAATATATCTCTGATCAAATATTACATCCTTCAGCTGGGCGATCAAATATTACTTTGCGGTCGCCCAGTTGGCGATTGAAATTTATTCATCACTCCAAGTTTCCACTGCCAACAGAATTTCTAGAACGGCATTAAATTCCATTTACAGTTTTAATAAAATGTCAGACAGACTTGAAATTTGTTTATTTAATCTGTCAGACCGGCACATTCCTATTTTTATTAATCAGAACTTCTTCCTATACGCATTGTAAACGTCATTTTAGTAGGAACGGGCACCTGCAATACGTGAAGCCTTAAAACTTAAATACTTTACTGAGCACAGAAATAAGTTGACTTCCACACTCCAAAGGTATCAAAGATTGTTTGTATTTAATTAAATTTGTTTTGAGATGCTTATATATTGAAGATGACAACAGATTCATGTTCTTAACTGAAATTAAAACATGTAGGTAAACCGGATGTTGACATTGATGTAAAATATTCGGAACGGGATCGGACAGTGAGATACGGATTGTTGGCCATATCTGCTATCTTTTAGATAACTATACAGAAAAACATTTAATTGCAAAATGTATTTATATGAAAATTGATTGATACTTGTAATCCAAACTAAGTAAGGTGAATAACTTGTCTATTACAATTGTACATTTTAGTTTATTTTCAATTGATATCCTAAAAATTTCCAAAAGAATAGATGTGTATTGGATACTTTTAATTTTATACCATACTATAGAATATATTTCAAGTTTATAAACCTATGAAATAAAAATTATCTGCTACAATATATTAAAATACAATATCTGCACACATGTAATAATATACAGCATACAGTAAAAGTAATAAGTAAACACAGATATTTACATATACTGTATGCATTACATCAACTGGAATCAGATACCTATACTGTGCATTATATATGTATGCCGACTGACAATCACATAAAGACTGCTTACTAAATTGCCATCAAACGTCATTATAGACAAGTTTGACATCACAAAAAATGCATTCCTAACAAAATTAGGATTTTTTTTT
>MJUT01007487.1:662910-678691 GCA_002080005.1 Gigantidas platifrons
AAGTAGCATGGCTATACTGGAATAATAAACCATTACTGCAGTACATTTGTTCTGAATGGTGTGAAGATTGTGGCTATACTGGAATAATAAACCATTACTGAGGGAGTACATTTGTTCTGAGTGGTGTGAAAGTAGCATGGCTATACTGGAATAATAAACCATTACTGCAGTACATTTGTTCTGAGTGGAGTGAAAGTAGCATGGCTATATTGGAATAATAAACCATTACTGAGGGAGTACATTTGTTCTGAGTGGAGTGAAAGTAGCATGGCTATACTGGAATAATAAACCATTACTGAGAGAGTACATTTGTTCTGAGTGGTGTGAAAGTAGCATGGCTATACTGGAATAATAAACCATTACTGAGGGAGTACATTTGTTCTGAGTGGTGTGAAACTAGCATGGCTATACTGGAATAATAAACCATTACTGAGGGAGTACATTTGTTCTGAGTGGAGTGAAAGTAGCATGGCTATACTGGAATAATAAACCAATACTGCAGTACATTTGTTCTGAGTGGTGTGAAAGTAGCATGGCTATACTGGAATAATAAACTATTACTGCAGTACATTTGTTCTGAGTGGAGTGAAAGTAGCATGGCTATATTGGAATAATAAACCAATACTGCAGTACATTTGTTCTGAGCAGTGTGAAAGTAGCATTAAATCTTGAACGTTCAAATCTGTTTTATGTATTGAAAAAAATAGTGTACTGTTTATTGAAATACAAAACTTCCTATCATTATTTAGTATATTATACTACTATTTCATTGTATACAAAAATGAATACTGGGAAAAAAACACATAACAATCAATATTTTAGAATTTTGCAGAGTAAGGAAAAACAATTATTTATATAGTTTTGCATTTTATGATACTTTATATGCACATTTGATAAAGTTAATTTTATTTACATTACTATTTTGTTACTTATCTACCAAATAATTTACATAATACACAGACAATCAGACTACATGTATCTATCTATACATGTACGATGTAGTTTTTGTCTTTCATATGTACAAAAAAAAATGTATGCTCACTGTATATTATCTTATTCTTCTATATTATTATTTCATTATTAATGAATTTGTTTATATACATTACATTGTATTATGTGTTACAAAAGCTGCCAGAACAACAGCCCATCAACCAACAGGGTTAGAGTTACTTTTGGTGTTTATTGTCACTTTTAGCAGTTTGGGGGAAGGAAAACCTTATCATACATGTACATAAATGAGACCACTGATGACATCCCTGCCCTTGGTAACCTTAACATAACATTTGAGGTGTGTATAGAGCACGAACCTACATCAGCTGCATAGAGTTTGTGGTCAGAGATCAATGACTTTAACCACTCAACCAGGAAACGTCTAGAATGCAGAATTTTGTGCCATTTTTTGTCGGTGGTTGAAAATCTTTTGACAAACTATACTCGGCAAAAATCACCTACATCAAATATTTCTTCTCCTACTTTAAAATTTCTTGAAATCACTGCACCTTGTGTAAAAATTTCAAATGATTTGATAACGGTTAACCAAGTTTTTGAGGGGAAATTATTTATAAGGTAGTATGATTTCAAATGGGAAGACTTCTATGATTTCAAACAGGAAGACTTCTATCATTTCAAACAGGAAGATTTCTATGATTTCAAATGGGAAGACTTCTATGATTTCAAACAGGAAGACTTCTATGATTTCATACTGGAAGACTTCTATGATTTCATACTGGAAGATTTCTATGATTTCATAATGGAAGATTTCTATGATTTCAATCAGGAAGACTTCTATGATTTCAAATGGGAAGACTTCTATGATTTCAAACAAGAAGACTTCTATGATTTCATACTGGAAGATTTCAAAGATTTCAAACAGGAAGACTTCTATGATTTCAAATGGGAAGACTTCTATGATTTCAAACAGGAAGATCTATATGATTTCAAATGGAAAGACTTCTATGATTTCATACAGGAAGACTTCTATGATTACAAACATGAAGACTTCTATTATTTCAAATGGGAAGACTTCTCTGATTTCAAACAGGAAGACTTTAATATTAATTATTTCAATTCCAATAGGAATGATTCTAAATAAATAAAACAACTTTATAATTCAATATGAATATTAATTGTATTATCAAGGTTCAGAAGTACATAAATGTATACATTAGCAGTGTCAATAATTATAAAGATTAATTATATTGTTGTGTTGTGTGTAATTATTTAGTAATTAATTGCTGGCTACTGTCCAGTGACTGTATTGGTGAGATCATAGAATATCCTGAATATCAAACACATGTCTATTGTGGTCCAGAATGTATAATAACAGCTTACAGCTATTAACCAACATCAATATTGACACCAATATAATTCAATAATTCATCTACTATTGATGAAGAGTTTTACTCTACTTCACATTTAATACATCCTTGTTTTCTCTCTTCATACTATATATAATAACATTGTTTTAATACTACTTGTTCTAGCAATTGTCATGTATCAGGCCCATAAGAACATAATTATTTTTTTTTATTTGAGGGGGGAAGGGAGATATATAGTTTTTTTTTTCTGACAGCTGACAATGTCTTATACTACTTGTTCTAGCAATTGTCATCGTATCAGGCCCATAGAAACACAATTAAATTAAATTTTTTTGAGAGGGGGAGGGTAGATATAGTTTTGCTGACAGTTGACAATGTGAACATGTGAGGGGCTTTTGGGATGCATACCTCCACCGACTATCGTTAACAGATTTTGAAAAATATGATACAAAATAATGCAATTTCAGAACATTTAAAACCATTTACATGTATAAGGTCTTCCGAATAATTTATACATTAATTTGTACATGGTGAAAAAAAATTAATTCGAGGCAAAATATTTAAGGGGGAAAGGACCCTCTTCTATAATGACAGGCCTTTAGTGTACATGTAATACAAACAATATTTCTAACATGTCAGTTTAACAGAAATTACAGTACAATAATGAACCAGTTGTAAATGTACCATATGCAAAACTCAACATTTTTTGGCACATTCTGAAAATAGTGATATCTTCTTGAATGAGAGAATTCCAATACCTTCTGTTAACCAATTTATGGTTAGTGTTTTCTGAATTTATCTCCATGGCTTTAAACACTGACAGTGCATGGAATGAAGGCATTCCATGTAATTTGCCAGAAAAATAAGAACTAAGACAGTCTATTGTTCTGAGTGGCAAAAACAGCTTTTAAAATAGGGTGTGATTGAAATTATCATACAGTTGTAGTTATTAATATATATATAGGATCCTGGAGGTTTAACATGTGTCACATGTCATAACTGTCAGTTTTAATGGTTGAAACTAGAGTACCCTTATCGAGATTGATTTGATTTGATTTATTGTGTTTAATGCCAATTTCAGCAATATTTCAGCTATATCATAACGACCAAATTTAGTGGTGGAGGAAGTCGGAGTACCCGGAGAGAACCACCGACCATGGGCAAGCAACTGGTAAACTTTATCACTTGAGGCTTCGAGTCGAATGCACCCGTTTTTGTAATTTACAAAGCCGAGCGCAAACCCACGCTGTATTGGTGATAGGCTTGTATGAGTTGTTAGGTAATCCAACTACATTTTGTACCTAACCAGTCTTCACGAAAAACTTTTTGACCCACAAGCCATTCAGACTTTTTGAGTTATAGAATTCAGGAGTCTGAATGCAAATTTACTGGCCCGAATAAAAACAAAAATATTTTCACATGTTTATTATTATATCAATTGGCAGCTAATTGTCTATTCTCTCACAAAAATATCAAGCTTTTCCTGCAGTGGTTGCTTTCAACCAAGGGCTACCAATTTTCCATTTCTTGTTTTAGTGACACAAATTAACTGTGTATATATTTTTCTGAACATTGCTTGTTAAAACATTTTGTAGAATTTTTTTTTAATAAATAAGTATTTTATTTAAATTCACAGAGAAATAACAATTTTAGTGGATCTTTTCAACCATTTGTCTTAATCAGGAAAAAGCTTGTAATATTTGTCAATATTTCCCAAAAACCAAAATCAAGTCCTCTATCATATTTTGCACAAAAAACAAGTTTAAATTTGGCGCCACATTGATATCCGATCATTTTTATGTGTCCGGTCCGGAGTGATTCTTGTACTTATATTTCAAATATTGATATTTTCATTCTGTAAAGCATTTCTGAAATTGCGACTCTAATTTTGTCAATGTCCTTGAACTTCATCATAGCATAGAAGAACAATGATAGGCCTACAATAACAGAGTTTTGATCTGACGTTTCACTTTAGTTTTAATAAAAAATAAATTATGGGCAAATTTGAGATCAAAAGAGCTCTTTTAAACAACACACCCAGTATTTTATACAGGACAGTAGGTCCGGTGGAAACCAATGTTTTTCCTGACCGAATTAATTTTTACAGATTTGTCCGTCAGACCGGCATTTTTGGGAATCTCTGGTTACTTTTGACACACAAGCCCGTCAGGCTTCTCACTTGCGATATTTTAGAAGTCTGCGGCCGATTTTACTGGCCAGGACTGTCGGGCTTGTGGCTAAGTTCGAAGACTGCCTAACTCACTGAGCCACCCAAGCCACTCTCCCTTCTTTATAAAACCACTGACTTTCTATAAGTACGTGTAACTGGATACAATCATCACAGACAGGAGTTAAATATACATGTACATGTACTTTTATATAAGTTTTAGACCTTAGGATTTTTTTCATTTTACCAACTTTAAAAATAATCGTTTTATTTTTAAAATAAACAATTTTATTTCCAAAGTTGATAAAATGAAGAAAAAAAATGTCATAAAGAAGTCTAAGGAATTATTTTTTTTCATTTTATCAACTTTGATAGTTTTATGTAAAATTTATGGTTTAAAAAAACCCAGATTATTTTCAATGTTGCTAAGGCCTAAAACTGCTATAGGAAACTTTAATAGATAAAGACACTGATTACACAGTTTATGGAAAACAATTTCAATCAGAATTTGAGAAATTTGCTACTTTTTAAATGGAGATCCAATGTCATTCAGAATGATTAATTGTCACATCATCATTGGTCGAGCTCACAGTTAAATGGACCAATCAGCATTACATTTGGGCCCCTTTTCAAAATAAATATCTTATTTCTTCTTTTTTTTTTTATGGAACATCAATAATCCTTAAACATGATGATTTCGCAAAAAAAAAAAAACTAATTTAAATTTGGTGCTAAATAAAAAAATCTTTTCAAATTAAGAAAATTAGCACCCCAGCACTATCTATTGAGTTTATCAATTCACAGAAACCATAAGAGAAAATCTGTCGACATACAGGTATTACAGAAGCTCTCAACACATTCAAATAAAGAAAAAAAAACAAAGAAAAATTCTTATTCCTTACAAATATGTACAATTTCAGAATTTTGGCCCCCTTTGGAGCCCTTTTACTAGTCTTAGAAATAAAATAGCTGACTTTTTATTAAAGATAAATATTTACAATAAAAAAAGAAAAGGAAAAAAAAAAGAAAAGAAAAAAAAAAAACACATTAACATTGGATGAAAAATAAAAACTTCAAATTTTTGGAAAATAACACTTTGGTCCTATTCGATCTCAGAAACCATAAAAAATAGAAGAAATAAATCAACATACTACCAAAAGCTCTCAACACATGAAAGGTAATTAATTCAAAGAAGAAAAAAAAACATCAAAATTAACAATAAATTATTTAAACCCATATATAATATGGAAACAGTCAAACACCCTATTTTGTCATTCAAACCGGATAAAATTAGCCACTGTTCATTCTCATTCCAGTTTTTTTTTCTATATCATACTAAGCATTTTTTCTTTCTCTTATGTTAAAGAATTTAAATTTCCAAATTTAAACAAACTTCACTAATATCTAATAATATGAATCAAATCCAAGCTTATATTATAATGACATTCTGTTAATTATATCTCTTGTTGTTTGTTTCTTAATGTTGTAATTTGAAAAATTCTATAATTCAAAACATCTACATTTTATGTACCATGTCGTTAATATAAAACTGCATGGGTTAGGGTGTTTAGTGCCATGTTCATCAATATTTCAGTTATATCATGGTGATCAGTTACATTGTTGGAGGAAACCAGAGTACCCGGAGAAAACGATTGACCTGTTGCAAGTCACTGCCGAACTGTATCACTTAATGTTGTATCGAGGACACCTCGCCCAAGTGCAAAACTTGTATTTTGTGGGAGAGGTCATCATAAGTTGTGGTAACTTGTGCTAAATCCTTTCATGTTTATCTGAATGAAATATGTTTAAACTAACACCCTATTTGGTTCCTTTGGTCCTCATTTTAGTGGTGGATTCCGATTAAAAAAATAACATAAACTTTGTAGAGGACCATAAAATTAACATTCCTATCAAGTAGGGTCCCATTGGCCCTGTGGTGTCAGAGAAGAAGGCTAACATGTAAAATATAGCAGACAACCATGGACATAATGTGATAACAATACCTTGCATGACCCTTTGTTGTCAGGTGAGGTAAAAACTGGGCTTAGACTAGTCGAGCGAATTTCTAAGCTAAAATAAATTAGTTAATCTAGTCAAGCCACATTCTTGGATAAATGTCTATACCTGTAACTCGCCCTGGCTAGTCAAACAATTTTTTAAACCAGTGTATTGTTGCCCAATGCCAACTCAGCAATTTTTCAGCTACAATGTATATCATGGCAAGAACAAGCTTAAAAATTTGCTACCAGTACACACCTCATTATAAAAATGACACATGAAACTGGTCATGTTTATTCTTTCTTTTCACTGCATGTAAAACAGAAAATAGATAGACAATTTTAACATACCTCTAGCTGATAATTTTTTTGTGTTTATTATTTTTGCTGCAAATTCTAATTGTGAATTTTTCTGTATACATCTTCTTACAACTGAAAATGCTCCCCTGAAATGAGAAAGAAAATAGAGGTGTTGACAGCTACAAGATAAAGATATGTATAATGGAGTGTTAATTACACAAATGTACAATGTATGGTAAATTACATATAATTGTCTAACTAACAATACATTTGTATATGGTACTGTAGTTATACTATACTTGTAGCAGATAATACAAGGGTGACACATATATATATTTTGTGTATTATGTAACAAATGAGAATTTCTAGATAGCTTAATAAGTTTGGTTTTTCTGTTTGCAATAAACAACATCAGTGCAAATAGTTCATCATTGATATAAAACATAGGGTACAAGTACATGTAGCTTTACTCTCTTTCTGTTATAATTTGTTCATATACATGTAGGTACAATAACATCAAAGCCAATATTTTAGGTAAATAAATTGACATAATTATGAATAATGTATTCTAGGGTCATTAAATATTGCTTAATTTCATATGAAACCTTTCTAAACTTCCTTAGGACCAGTTTTCTGTTCAGAATAGACAGGTGTTCAGTTTATACAGGTTAAATAAACATTTAGATTTTCTACATTTGGACTTCATTTAAAGTTTGGTACAATGTACATTTATATAACACAGTATTCTGTTTAATTGAGGGTTCTGTTTAAGACACTGTATTATAAAACAGAGATCCTATATCTTGTTATTAACATGATGACATAGAAATCTATGTTTTTAATTAAGAAATAATTCATGCCGGCCATACTTTATTGTTATTCACATATGGGTAGGCACTATATTCATGAGATTAAAGTATGGCTGGCATGAATTATTTCGATTCTAATAGGACAAATACGGCAATTTTAAAATTCGAGGCTGTCAAAAGTGGCCGGCACTGCCTACATATCAATGCATAAACATAAAGCATACAAAGAGTGAAATATGTGGGGATTTTTTCATTGTAAGGATGTTTATGTTTGTCTTACCCATGTTTTTATTACAGGTATTCATTCCCATGATAACGTTTCGTTGTTTCTAATTGATATTCAAGCCGTTTATTTGTGTTGCCAGTGTTCACATTTTTTATTTCACCATTAACCGGAAGTTATGGGTGAAGTATAAGATAGAAATCGGGGTTAATTGGAATAACCACAACAAAGCCGTGTTTATAAGAATTTAATTATGATAAGACTTGATTAGGATTTATTTAATTTTAACTTCATTTATTTCAATAATTTTTAGATAAACAATAATAGAAAATCATTAACCATTTAGGGTTTTTTTTTTTTTTTTTTTTTTTTTAGCTCAGCGCGCATGTGTGGCCTATATTTAATTGGTATTCAAATATGCCTTTATTTGTATACCGAATACGGGATGCCATATTAGAATACCGATCACAAACTTGTGTAAACCACCAACTCCAGAAATTGTTGAATTCAGAATAAAAAAAATGTTGTTGAACTTTCTGTACTTGATTTTAAATGATCAACACAAAGCTGTGAACTATCACTTGTCTGCAATGAAAAGGTATCTATAAACATTAAAACAACCCAGTTTTAATTTCTCACATGTAATCATCCTGAATCAGGCTGTTAATATATTTACAGGTGTGCTTGTCCATAATTAGTTTTTATTCTACAATTCCTCTTGCACTTTCTAAATAAGAACTTAAAACTCAATAATTACACACTTTAGGTGTGACATGAGACTCTTAATATCTTAAATTGCACTGATGGATCTAACAATGAGATCTCTCATAAATAAAACAACTGTCCTTCAACTCTTATACTGTACATACATGTAGCTTAGTATGGTAATATAAAAATATATCATTATATGGTACATAAGGGCTGTTGATTTTAAAATATACAGAGATACTTGCAACTCTTCTGGGCGAGTCCTGGACTCATCACTTGTGTTTAATTGGGACTCGCCTTGTTTTTTACATAATAAAACAAAGAATGCATTTATGGGACTCATCACTTTTTGGATGTACCATAACTCATAAAAAAATTCATACAAGGATTTCTGAATACATCTTGTACAATATTAATAGTCAAAATTTCTACTGATAGTACTGACAGGTATAGATGGATAAAAAATGGATAGATGGGGAATGCTTCATTATATATGTCTGGCTTTGTAGGGACACAAGGACAGAAAAGGTTTATTGTTTTAGCAAAAAAAAAGTCTTTATCAGCAATAACAAATAATTGCTAGTTAAGATACATTTTTTGTATATCAAATGATCATTTTACCTTTTTTTACAGCTTATCATAAAAGAGCCTTACTATTTTTTTTATCTCAACTTACTATTTTTTTTCAAGCACCTTACTATTTTTAACAAAAAGGGGTAGACAAGTCTGGTGAAGGTACTTTTGTATTTGTCTTTTTTCTTTTGTTCAGGAATTTACATTTTCCCGGCATCTTGAATTGGCAATGATCAAGGTCACTGGCGACCGACGGCTGATCACGCGATGTTATCATTTTTTATTTTCATAATTTTTAATTTAGAACATAAGTGGACACGTTTGATGTTATGAGCATTAAAAAATATGTTCAGGAAAACCCATGAATCGTAACGGAAACCAATTAAAACGACAAGCTTGAAGCCAGGTGATGGGATTACATTAATGCGTATTTTTGATTTGAGTGGTAAAATTCCGGAAAACACCGTTTTATAGAAATAGAGCATAGTGATACGGGAAGGTCTATTTATAATGTGAATTGAAGCAATCTATTTTGAGATGCCATTCAATGAAAATAATAACCTGACCATATTGTTACATAATAAGAATAAAAATTAGATAAGAAATTGGTATTTATAGAAGATATTTAAAATACACATTTATAAGAAAAAAAATATATACATTTATTTTTTAAGTACAAATAAATTGGAAGATGGCTTGAAAATCGAAAACGCAAAATAGTTGCATTTTGTATCTCTATAAGTCTGTTAAAAATGAAGTAATAATGATAAAAAGTGTGCCTAACTGATAAGAAAGAACTTAAAGGGGCATTCTCTGCCAAATCGTAAATTTTTGTTACCCATAAAAACTATCAGATATAATTGATGCCTTAATAAAACATGTTTCTGTAACTTATAACATGTTATGAAATGTACGCGCATCGGGGAAAAGGACTGCAACTGCTCATGTTTTGAGATCGATCAAGAAATGGACGTCATCTTAGTAATTATCAACATTGTTTACAGAGTTTGTCGAATCGTCATTAAATCAGTACAACAATGCACTTATTTCTTATATTTTGTGAATTTTAGTCTGTGTTAATTACATGTATGAACAACAAACCATGCAAGTTGGCAGTTAATAAGCGACAAAATATAAATTAGTAATCGATGGTAATTTTCGTTCTCAAAAGGCGGAAAGTGGTTCGATTAGCTGTTTAATGTGAAATATTTACCAATTTCCAAAACATATAATTTTTTTGGTCAAAATCGTAGCTAATGCCCCTTAAACTTTGAATGTGACATTTTAAGGTGCATTTTTCAATTCTGTTTTATTATTATTTTTTTGGGTGTGTTAAATTGTAAAACAAATTAAAACTTTTTGTCGGTCAATTTCTTTATAGGGATCTGTAGTGAAGATGAAAAGGAATTTAAGTTTTATCAAATTAAAACATCTGAATATCTGAATTTCTTTATCTAAAAAAAAAGTTTCATGAGGAGCCATAAAATAACAACTGAAGCGTGTTTATCTAATCCAATTATGAATACTGATTAATCGTAACTAGTGTCAACAACCGATTGTTGTACGTTCTTAATGGCGGACGATAGTAATGCCATCTAGTGTCCACGAACGATAACTAGGTAATCACCGATTTCTGAAAACGTCTATATTTCCACGGGTAACTGAGGTTGTTGACATCGATTCAACGTCTTGGAGATCGAAAATGACTGTTAACATGCACTTATTTCGCAGAAATAAGATTGTTCAAATGAAAAAGTAGTTTTCAAGGGTTTTCAAGCCCCTTAATTGGAATTCAAGTACTTTCAAGTCCTTGATTTTGCTATTTTCGTTTTCAAGTACTTTCAAGGATTTCAAGCACCTGTACGAACCCTGTGACAAACGTATTATCTTTCCTACAATGTGTAATATAATAGAAATGTCATTTCTCTTGGATTCATGAAAGGGTTATGGCCTAAGACAACATGATGCAACTTTAGTAAGTCATGAAGGGCTGCCTTCTGCACCAGTTTTACTGCAAACAAGATTAACCCAAAAACCATAACTGATAGAGGAAATTTGCTGGAATATATTATACAGTCCAACCTGTATTAAGAGGTCACCTTTGGGACAAAGAAAAAGTGGCCTTATAAGACATGTGACCTCTTAAATAAGGTTTATAAGTTTACAGGGTTTCAGTTTGGGGCATTTTCTAGGCCATTGGCCTAAAGATTTTGAAAATGACCTAAAGTTTGAAGACTTCTAGGACAAATATTTAGTTAAGTAAATAGGGAATGACTGATAGGAAATACCATTTTAAGGACAATTGTCCATAACATTATTAGGTCTAACAAAAACCCTGGTTTATATGAAATTTTCTATAACAGGACAAGAAACAGGTGACCTTTTAATACAGGTGACCACAGGGGCAGGTTTGACTGTACTATCTGAATCCCTTCGTTAACATGGATAGAGTTTAGACCAATCAGATACATGTATATTTTATAACAGGGATCACCAAAGGATATACATGTACATTTTGAACATTAAAATCTTTCTTATACAATTAACCAATGCAGAAATTGCAAGCCAAAATCAGCAAATTTTAAGGGGGATTTATAATATATGAATGTTGCATGCATGCTCTTTCTGATATTTAAGTTACTCGTCCTCTTACAATTGACTCTATATATGGACTAAATTTTTGTACGGGCGGAAGGTTGCAACGCATGTTGTGTAAAGCAGTGTCTTCCGATTAATATGAGCGCTAGCATTAAACGAAATCTCACTTACGTTCGATCGTTTAAAAAATTAATTCTACAAAATGTTTACTTTAAGGCAGACTTGTTTTAACCAACAATCAGGGCTCACCAAACCAGGCGACTTGGGCGACAAAGTCACCTTCACAGCTCTGAAGTCGCTCCAACTCGGCCCAAAAGCGAAATTTCAGTCGCCCTGTTATTTTGAGACGTCGCCTATAAATTTTTAATAATCATACTTTTTCTTCAATATTCATGTAAAAGAAGCTCCCATGTTCCTGAAATATGACCCATACAGGGCTTGATGTTCAATATTTTATTTCAAACTCGTTAATTGCATCCTTTTTAAGATCGTTAATGCAGCACACGTTCGTTTTGTGAAAGGTAGGGGAACATGCGGTATAGTGGGGAAAGAAACGTTAAAATCGGGATCGATTTTGGGAAGTCTCCCAGATTTTCACTCACTTCGCCCTTAAGTCAACTAAGAGAGAAGTCAAGTCGCCCTCTTTTTACTATGTGTGGTGAGCCCTGAACAATGTTCAGAAAAATATATATACAGTTAATTTGCGTTACTAAAACGATAAATGGTAAATTGATATCCCTTGGTTGAAAGCAACCACTGCAGGAAAAGCTTGATATTTTTGTGAGAGAATAGACAATTAGCTGCCAATTGATATAATAAAAATGTGAAATTATTTTTGTTTTTATTCAGGCCAGTAAATTTGCATTCGAACTCCTGAATTCTACAACTTAAGAAGTCCGACTGGCTTGTGGGTCAAAAAGTTTTTCGTGAAGACTGTATGATAGAAAACGATGTCCGCGTGGAACACAATTTCCGGAAATTGATAGTCATAAATCACCTAGACACACGGTCTACGATAAAACAACTTGGCCTAGACCGAGTGCAATTCTTCTAGCCTCGGGCTATCAGACCTACAGTAATTTCGAACCCTGCGTATGTACAAAATATACCAAGTTTGGTCAAAATCCATTGAAGGATGTTGATTCTAGAGTGTTCACAAGGATATTATGCGGTAAAAAAAATTGACCCAGTGACCTTGACCTTTGACCTGACCTTGAAAATCAATAAGGTTCCAGATTTTCTTAAGGACTAAGTATGTACCAAGTTTGGTCAGAATCCATTGAAGGATGTCGATTCTAGAGTGTTCACAAGGATGTTATGCGGTAAAAAAATTGACCCGGTGACCTTGACCTATGACTTTAAAAATCAATAGGGCTCCAGATTTTCTTAAGGACTAAGTATGTACCAAGTTTGGTCAAAATCCATTAAAGGATGTTGATTCTAGAGTGTTCACAAGGATGTTATGCGGTAAAATTTGACCCGGTAACCTTGACCTTTGACCTTGAAAATCAATAGGGTTCAAGATGCTCTTAAGGACTAAGTATGTACCATCTTTGGTCAAAATCCATTGAAGGATGTTGATTCTAAGAGTGTTCACAAGGATGTTACACGGTAAATATTTTGACCCGGTGACCTTGACCTTTGACCTCCGACCTTGAAAATCAATAGGAATCCAGATTCTCTTGAGGACTAAGTATGTATATGTACCAAGTGTGGTCAAAATCCATTGAAGGATGTTGATTCTAGAGTGTTCACAAAGATGTTACAGGGTAAAAATTAGACCCTGTGACCTTGACTTTTAACCTATGACCTTGAAAATCAATAGGGTTCCAGACTCTCCTAAGGACTAAATAGGTACCAAGATTGGTCAAAATCCATTGAAGGATGTTGATTCTAGAGTGTTCAGAAGAATGTTATGCAGTAAAAATTTGACCTGGTGACCTTGACCTTTGACCTTGAAAATCAATAGGGTTCCAGATTCTCTTAAGGACTAAATATGTACCAAGTTTGGTTAAAATCCATTGAAGGATATTGATTCTAGAGTGTTTACAAGGATGTTACGCAGTAAAAATTTGACCTGGTGACCTTGACCTTTGACCTTGAAAATCAATAGGGTTCCAGATTCCCTTAAGGTAGAGAAGGACACTATGGGCAAAAAAAACTAGTCGATGAAACTAAAATCCGGGACAATTACGAAAATTCCGTAATAGTAAACAGCTCTGTTGTTAATACACCAATTATAATTTGCCAATTGACTTGTAAAAATCTGGAGGTTTTTGAAGAATTAAGGGTGCAACAAAATCTCTCTCCGAAGGGGTCCAATCTCCCTCTTAAATTTGCTAGGTCTTCATCTCAGTCATTTCAAAATTTGAAAAAGATTACAAGTCTGTATTTATGGGACAATTTTTGAGTTTTCCTATAAGCATAACTGTATACATATGGTAACTTCCCACTTGGTCTATTCCAGGGCTCACCACACATAGTAAAAACAGGGTGACTTGACTTCTCTCTCAGTTGACTTAAGGGCGAAGTGAGGGAAAATCTGGGAGACTTCCGAAAATCGATCCCGATTTTAACGTTTCTTTCCCCACTACCGCATGTTCCCCTACCTTTCACAAAACTAACGTGCTGAACAACGATCTTAAAAAGGATGCAATTAACGAGTTTGGAATAAAATATTGAACATCAAGCCCTGTATGGGTCATATTTCAGGAACATGGGAGCTTCTTTTACATGAATATTGAAGAAAAAGTATGATTATTGAAAATTTATAGGCGACGTCTCAAAATAACAGGGCGACTGAAATTTCGCTTTTGGGTCGAGTTGGAGCGACTTCAGAGCCGTGAAGGTGGCTTTGTCGCCCATGTCGCCTGGTTTTGGTGAGCCCTGCTATTCCCATTTCGTCTACTATTTGACCATTCCCATTTGGTCTATTCCCATTTTGTCTACTGTTGAAAATTTAATAATTCCCATTTCGTCTACTTAATGAAATTTCATGAAATAGAGGTCTACAACATCTTTTAAATTAAAATTATAGTGTATTAGGAGTTGTGATTGTGTATTCTTTTTCTGTTCATGTTTTCATTCTCTATTCTATGAAATAATGTAAACCGAGTACAATTCTCCCAAATTTCAAAACTGTTAATCATTGTAAAAACAGAGGAATATGTCACTTTTTAATAATCATTCCCATTGTTTATGTTACAAGCTCATTATTAAATATAATTATTTTTTGTATCACCAAGCTTAAATGTATTTCATACACTATTTTTATTTGTTTTGCATAATAAATAAATATTTTATATAAAATTCAAAAATAGCTACATGTGTATGTCTTAAAAATAGTTCTACCCTTTAATGAAGAAAGTATATGACATTGACATTTTTTTTTAAATGTGTATAAATACATATCATAAAAATTTTTAATTGAAACTTTTAAACTTTCTCTTAAGCTTTTCCCATAATAGAGTGAAAATGTTTTTTATATGTTGTTTTTGTATATAAAATTCATAGAGTAGACCAAATGCAACACTATCATTTTTCTAGAGTAGACCAAATGGGAATAAATCATACATATTTTGATACTGGGTAAATAAATGTTTTCTGTAAAAAAAGATATCAGGAACATAACTGGCAAAATCCAGCTCATGGTAGAGAGTAGTAATCATGAAATTGTCAAGGGTAAATGGGAGGCTGATCGTATATAATTCTTAAGTCTTGGTGAGCAAAGACAATTTATCTATTGGAAATTAAAACCATAATGAATAATATATGCAATCAAATCCTTTAAATATATCAGTCATATTTAATTCTTCTGACTGGAATAATGAAGTGGCACACCTGGTGACAGTCACATATTTTGCTGCAAGTAGGGACGGTAATGGTAAGGGCAGATAATCCTGTTTGGTATGCCGCGAAATGTCAAGAAATTTTGGTGATTTGTGAACAAAAAATGACAGCAGGTGGGTATCTGTTACGGGCTTTTTTGAAGAATACATTGTTTTCTAAACACCCGAAATGACATTTTCATAATTATGAATAGTTAAACCTTGCGTAATAACCATTCTCTGGCCATGTTGAAGTCGAAG
>MJUT01007487.1:709098-720073 GCA_002080005.1 Gigantidas platifrons
TTTAACCTGAACATGACATCCTTACCTATAATTTAACCAACTGAAAGTTAAATTTCATTATGCATTTATTTTTTTTCATCCATATAACATCACTTAATGTGTTTTGTCACATTTATTGTGAAACAGTCGTGAAACAAGAGTTCGCGGATAGACATGCCGCTCCATTCATACACATTACTAAGTATTCTGATTCCGAGCCAACCAGTCTTTGCTCTTTCTCCTTAATGTTGCGTGCTTAGCGGAGAAGCAACAAATACCAATTTTATAGTCTTTTGTTTGACCCGACGAGGTTCACTGGATAAGAATAACTACATGAGGACCAACAAAGGGTAAAATTCCACTGGATAAGAACAACTACAGGCTCACTTTAGCAAGAATAGCTCTCCTGGATATTCATGCATTGCTTGTTGTCTAGCAATTCTATAGTAATCACAAGAATTGCCCCATTGAATCATTATTTTCTCCAGAAACAAGATTAAATGAAAAATCCTTGTAGGGGACCTCACACACATCAATTGTACAACGTAAGAAATCATTCTAACCAGTAGCTTCAGATGTGAGTTTTAGTAAATTTCAGCCAATAAGAAACAAACTTTGCTAATGGCCACCATGTGTCGGGCTAAATGAAGTATCTTTGTAGAGGACTTCGCATGCATCATTGGTACTAAGTTAAAAATGATTTGGGCTTTGGCAATGAGAAACAAGAATTGCCGATGGCGGCCATGTTTTTTTACAATGATCAAATATAATTTGTACGTAAGAATTTGGATCAGTAGTTTCAGAGGTGAGCATTTTAACATTTCAGACAATCTGAAACAATGGCAGCAATGTTTTTTGACATATCTACACAAATTAGGCATTTATATGGAGGATCTCACAAACATCATTCCTACAAAGTATTGTTCCAATTGGCTCATTGGTTTCAGAGAAATATATATTTTTTTTTAATTTAACCAAGAATTGCCCATAACGACCATGTTTTTGTTGGATCATGATGAAATGAGGAATTTATTTGGAGGACCTCACAAACATAATTCCTACAAAGCTTACTTCCAATTGGTTCATTAGTTTCAGAGGAATATATTCTTAAAATGTAAGCCAATCAGAACCAAGAATTGCCCATAGCGACCCTGTTTTATTTTGGATCATGATGAAATGAGGAATTTATTTGGAGAACCTCACAAACATAATTCCTACAAAGTTTACTTCAAATTGGCTCATTAGTTTCAGAGGAATATATTCTTAAAATGTAAGCCAATCAGAACCAAGAATTTCCCATAGCGACCATGTTTTATTTTTGGATCATGATGAAATGAGGAAATTATTTGATAACTAATTTTGCCTAAAAATGTTATGACATGAGGATTCTTTTCAGTACCAGCTATGGCATGTGACAACAAAACAGACTAAGTTCCATACATGGGATTAAAAAAAAATTCTCATCTGCTCAAAATAGATGATGTACATCTTTGATGTATGTACAATCACCGAACAAAGTTTACATAATGTTAAATGAAAAGTATTGCAGTTACATATTACACAAACTATGTACAGAGACATGCAAAAAGTATTCGGTCATTGTAATTTTTTACTATATATTTCATATAAAACCACAATTTTTCAAAACATTATTCCAAAGTCAATTATTGTTCGATTTTGATGAAATTTTTACTAACAGAATCGAGAATAGTTTCTGTGATTATTTTAAACTATTTTTTGGAAGCACAGATTTTAAATATTCATGATTTAAACATAAATTATTTGTCTTCAAATGTACTATCATTGTATTGTGTTTTCGATGTTCAAAATTTAGTTTTGTGTTTAAATCGTGAATAGATTATAAAATTATGATAAAATCAAAGTGTAAAACTACATTTAATTCTGTTTTTATTGGTTAAAAAATCATCAAAATCGAACAAGAGTCGACTTTGGAATAATGTTTTTAAAAAATGTGGTTTTATATGAAATATACAGTAAAAAATTTACAGTGACCGAATACTTTTTGCACGTCTCTACACTCTACAGCATTTGATGACATAAATGATTAGTTACACACACGAAAATTATTTCCTTAATTTGTACTAATCTGTTAAAAATAGGAGGTTCACATCTACAATGTGTGTGCAATCTAGATGATTTGTGGTATGTAAACTTGATCTTGTCATGACTACAGCTGAAATACTGATTATTTAATATTAAACAACAATAAATTAATCAGAGGAGATGATATTTATTTAGCTAGTTGAATAATTCTAAAAATGGTTATGGCATAAACAGTTACATTATCAAAAGAAAACGAACGAAGTCAAAGTGTGCAAGATGCAACCTTATGTGATCAAGAAAACCGTTGAACTGTCACAAGTCACTGACAAACTTAATCACATAATGTTGTATCGAGTACACCTCACCATGAGCTGGATTCAAACTCGCAACTTTAGTGGTGATAGGCACATAGATAGTTGTAAATTAGGGGTGTAACGATACACTTTTTCCACAAAAGATATGCATTGCGATATTTGATATGTATTACGATACGTATCACGATACGTTTTATAGGAAACTGTAACTATTCCTTCACTCGACATGGGCGCTGCCATGTTTTTTTAATTTTTTATATGAGGTCGCTTACGTACTAGCGGAAATTATAAATATTTGATATTTGATTAATTAATTTTAAAAGATTAAATTAATCGATTCCCTTTTCTCAAAATATTAATTAAATGATCACCAAAAGAAGAAAACGGAAGTTCAACACTACTTTTTTTCTTCAAAAAATGAGCATCATATCGTTTGTATCGTATGTGGCCTCCATGTATCGTGAACCAAACCGTCCTAAAAATAACCGCGATTTCTGTACATATGGTGAATCGCTTCCCCCTTATTGTAAATACAACTACCATATGATCATGACCTAGATGACCCCCCCTACATGTTAGGATGAGTATAACAAAATGAGTGTGGACACAATAAAAGGTTTGTCATGATTTTCTAATGGAACTGACTGAATTGTATGAAGTTATAACAAAGGATATGACTATTATCAAGCTTTAATTGCTGTTAAGACTTATAACTTTCTTTATTTTTAACAAAAGATTAACATTAATAATCAATACAGATATGCAATATACTAATTTATCAAAGAAATTGATCTATAATGTGTGATTCTCATTTGTAATGGATTCATTAAAGATTAGCATTTTTTGACAGAGGCCAGAGCTTGCTTAATTAGTAAACATTATTGACCTACAATGTGGAGGGCACCAGTCTTTAGACTTTAGATGAGTATGTATTAAAAGTGGAAGAATTTGTGTCAGACAGGACATATAATTACTATTTTGAATGACATACTCCAATAAATTGATATTAATATTATGGTACATTGTATATTGGTTTATACATCCCATGTATGATCAAACTAAAGCCCAGCCCATAGTAACAGAGTGATAACTATTTAAATTATTAATAAAAAGAATATAAATTTCCAATATTTGTCTACAATTGTAACAAGCAAGATAATAAAAATATATTGGTATTCATCTTGAAATGATTTAAATATCACACATTCTGTCTAAACAATTGTTCAACTTGAAAATAGTGTACAAAGAGAGATAACTCTAAAATTCTGGAAGAGAGTTATAGTAAAACTGAATTATCTTTCTTTGTACTTACCAACAAAATATACAACTGAAACAGGTAGTGTCATCTTTGGCATTTTATATCCCAAACCTTCAAACTACAAAAATATAAAAAAATACTGAAGATGAAATGACTCTTGTTTATAATTAAATCTTTCCCCACACAATTTAATTGATTAACATAATATCTAAAGCTATTTTTAAAATTTCAGGTCAATCAAGTTGAGATGATGTTTTGATATCATTATTGTTTTCATTATCAAGGGACATAACTCAGAAATGAAAACAGAGAAAAACACCAAAATTAAACTTGACCAGCATTATATCCATATTAAGCTATCAGATATTCAAATAAGATACATTGTTGAACTCAAAACAATAACCAATAGCCAGGTCTTAGGACAAATCGGGCCATCGTGGTTGTAATCGTATAGTAGCTGTATTTACAACTACCAATGCAACCAGTGCCTATCACCACTACAGTTGTGAGTTTGAATCCTGTTCATGGCCAGGCGTATTCGATACAACATTATGTGATAAAGTTTTTCAGTGATTTGCGGTAGATCTGTGGTGTTCTTCCAGTACTCCAGTTTCCTCCACCAATAAAACTGACTGACATGATATAACTGAAATATCTATGATATTGTCATAAAACACTGTACCCCCCTTTTCAGAAAAATCAAAATATAATCTGCTTCTATTCATTTCTAATATCGGATGTAACTGTATCATTTTTTCTGGATAAAAACTATGATGGAAACACAGTAGAAATCTTCTAACTTGATCTTTATTTTATTTATCTAGAGCTAGTTTTTATTACTGGGTGGAGACATTAATATAGAATATGAGTAAGGGCAATTAACAATATTATTTTTACACAAATAAGGCCAATAACTCTGTAAAGACAAAAGTCAAATACAACAATGTATCCAAAATCTTAACAGACCTAAAGTAAATGTATAGTGTATTTGATCTATCTCAACCCAATTTTAAATTTCTCATCTTTTCTCCACCAATAAAACTGACCGCCACGATATAACTAAAATATTTTTGAAAGTGGCGTTAAACACCATAACTTTAACCCAATCTAATTAAAATTAGATTTCCGCACTTGCTCCCTATTTGCTATCAGCTGTTTTGTAGTCGCCACGAAGCCAGTGCTGAGATCTAATTTTAATTAGATTCAACCCTAACCCTAAAGCATTAAATTTAGTCAATCAATTTAACTTCAGATAACAGGGTCAAATAAGTGAGCTTAACAAACCAATATTTAGCCATCATCAAACGAATGAAATATAACATAATGCTATCAGGATGAAACTTATAACCTAAAAGCCGAAAAGCCCTTTAACTTGGGTTAAAGTTTTTAACGAAAAATTTGCTCAAAGAAAACTTTGTCAAAGTTATCCAGTTTACACGATTAAAGTTTGTTTCCTTCGACGACAAAAATTTGTCATTTTTCAAACTCATGTGCTTTTGTTTACATTGATCTTGATTCGAAAGATGTCTTGATTGGTCAATTCCCATCAAAGTCCGTCAAAGTTTTTTTTTTGAAAAATAGGATGGGACTCGGAGTCCGTCAAAGTCCTTCAATGTTTTTGATGCAGGTTTACGATCAAAGAACTTTGTCAAAGAAAACTTTGACCAAGTTTTTGATGGAAAGCTTTGATCATGTAAACAGGCCTTTATAAGTTTACCTTTGCAGCAGCACAGTTAATTTTTTTTAGAACAACCTGTGCTTAGAATTAGCAATAAACAAGGAAATAAAAACATTTCAATTTTTTTCTCTCAGAAACTCTGGTGTATCTACTGGTAATGTCAAAAAGAAAAGAAACATGCATGTACTACTTACCAATGGTTTGAAGAACTCAAATGTATTAATAGGTTCATCATCAGAAAGGTAGTATGCCTGTCCAGCCTGAAAATATTTTTTATTATAATTTTTTTTAGAATTCTATTATTCATAATACGGGTGAACTAGAAGTACTGGTCATTTAGCTATCTTGACCCTCAGGGATTAGGGTTATAGTGTCTAATGCAACTTTCGACAATATCTCAGTGATATTGTGGCTGTCAGTTTTATTGGTGGAGGAAATCAGAGTACCCGGAGAAAACCACCGACCTGTCGCAGGTCACTGACAAACTTTATCACATAATGTTGTATCGAGTACACATTACCATGAGCGGGATTTGAACTCACAACTTTAGGTGTGGTAGACACCGATTGCAAAGATAGTTGTAAATCCAAATACCATACAATCAAGACCATGACGGTTCCTCATTATATGGGTGAACTAGAAGTACTTTCCATTTAGCTATCTTGAGCCCAAGATATATCTTTGTATTTGCATAATAGAAAACATGCATTCACTTGATGTAACAATAAAAATTCTTCTTAAAATCTGGTAAACAGAAAAAAATTGTCTAACAAATAGTTTTCTTCTGAATAATTTATCATGTAATGTGCTTACTAATAAATTTTCAAGGTCGATTCACATTCTGTGTTAAACTAGAAATGGATTAATTTACAATTCATATATTTAAGAGACATAATCTGTACTTGTCTCAACTAACCTACTGTTCAGTTTCATTTATTACCAGTAATACACTACCAGACTGTTATTTTCTTTAATCATATCTATGTAATCTGATTTCATTGTAGAATTTTGCATGCAAATTTCTAGTTGTATAAAATTGAAATATGTGGGCAACACATAATACATAGGTACTTATGTACCAGTATACAATACAATATCCTCTTCAGTATATTAAAACCAGAGGTTCACAAGAGCCTGTATCATTCACCTGATTTATATAGGCAATGAACAAACACAGGATGACGGTCATTTTTGTATTTCAGATCAGCATCAAAATCAAACGTTAAGTAGAGGTTTACCCTGGCTAGAACCATTTGTGGTTGAAAGCTTTAAATGTGTATAACGGCTTCTGCGATGAGGATGTTCCTGTGGTTACAGTTATCTTGGATTTCAGATCAGTCCAAAATAACATGTTTAATATAGGAATTTGAATTTGAATTTTGGTGTTTAATGCCACTTTCAGTAATATTTCAGCTATATCATGGTGACCAGTTTTAGTGGTGGAGAAAGCCGGAATACCCAGAGAGAACCACCGACCCTGGGCAAGCAACTGGTAAACTTAATCACTTTCAGCTGTGAGTCGAGTGCACCCTTTCTTGTAATTTACAAAGCTGGGCGCGAACCCACACCATATTGGTGATAGGCTTGTATGAGTTGTTAGATCCAATGACCTAACTCATTGAGCCACCCAGGTCCCTGTGTAGGCTTTTGAAAATCTCGATAAAGGTAATTGTTATACTAATATTCTTGAAATAAAAAAAAATGTTAGTACCATTAAGCTCAGGACTCCAAGATTAGGAAAAGCCACTCTTTATTAAATCTCTGTTTTTGATACCAATTCCTACAGACAATGGGCAAAAGTAATCGCACGCTTCCAATTTACCCTATATACCGGTATTTATTTCATAGAAAATTACAGTTTTTCAGAATATTATCTTGAAATCAATTCACGTCCGATTTTAAGTATTATTTTATCAACGAAAGCAGAAAGATGTGTAGTTTATAGTAGTAATTTTGAAATAACGGTTTGAAGCATGATTTAAACACAGACTTAAATAATTTGTGTACAAAAGTACTATCAAAGCATTGTATTTCAAAAGAAATTAAATCAGTTGTGTGTTTAGCTTGTATATTCTCAAAATGTTTATCATAGAAAATTATTTTGAAATTATACAGTAAAACTACATAAAATTATGTTTTTATTCATATAAAAATTATCGAAATCGGGTGTGAATTGACTTCAGGATAAGCTTCTGAAAAATTGTTGTTTTACATGAAATATATAGAGAAAATTGGAAGCGTGTGAATACTTTTGTCCATTGTCTGTAGATGAAGCCAAGTGACACCCAACTTAGCCATTTTCTATTGTAAAAATAAAATAATTTTAACTTTGACTCAATTTAGATGTTGATCATATCATCCCCATATTATATAAAAAAAAAAGAAAAAGAAAAAAAGAAGAATAAAATGTTCAATGAAGAAAAATTGGATAAATATTACAATTTGACATGCACTGGTAATGAGCTATACCATCTTTGAGTAAAGATAACATCTAAGTTTGTTTTTACCAGACACAAAACGTTTTTGTCACATTGTTTGGATTTTCCATTGGGAACTCCTTGTGATCTTATGACTGTTGATATCTATTATTATAACTTTAAGAAGCAATAAGTTTTGTAGATAATTAGATGATACCTTTAAAAGGATATTAAAGCTCATTTGGGTAATTTTTTGTATCTCATGAAAACTTTCAATTGGTTCAATAAATGATATTTATGAAACATTAACCCGTTTTTTATCGATGAAACTTTGTAAAAGTGACATAATTCGTTGATAATTCTGTCATATCTTGCAGTCTTTGCCTTGAATTGAATTTTTGCTTCCTGGAAAAAAATTCATTTCGACCCTTTTAAGTGACATTTTAATGATATTAGGGATTATATCTGTGTACAAAGTATTTTTGGATTGTTTTTATAATTAAATTGAAAAGAAACAACCTTTGTCACAAGTTGAAAAAATATATGTTAAAACGAGCTTTAATATCCTTTTAATAGCCAGAAATAATATTGATCTTTTAAATATGCTAAAAAAAAATTATCCTAAAAAAAATCAGTAAAGTAAATAAAGTTAACAACAAAAGTGATGGATGTCAATTTTCAACTCAGTAACTTGTGGCAGGTTGGTGGCATTTTATGGGTACTCACAATATAACTGTAATATCATTAAAAGTTACGTTAAACACCATAATCCTATCCAATCCATTAAATTTTCAAGATTTCGAAGTTGTTCACTCTCAAGGTAAACATAACTAAAAGAGATACAGGTAATTTTTTCTTTCCTCATACGTGTAGTAAATTTTCCTTTTTTGGATGGAGGAGCCATCGTGGTCGTGATTGGATGGTAGTTGGATTTACAACTACCTATACAATCAGTGTCTATCACCACTAAAGTTGGGAGTTCGAATCCCGCTAATGACAAGGTGTACTCGATACAACTTTATGTGATAAAGTTTGTCAGTGACTGTCGGATAGGTCGGTGGTTTTCTTCAGGTAATCCAGTTTCCTCCACCAATAAAACTGACCGCCATGATATTATATTACTGAAATATTGTTGAAAGTGGGGTTAAATACCATAACCTGCACTCGCCACCCTCCTTTTTTGAATGGAGTTGTCCATTCAGTACTATTTTATAGAGTATGTATTTCTCAGTTAGTTAGTAAATTATTTGTATTTGAAATAATATTATAGACTTTAATGAGTGTAATGATATAAAAAGACTATATGTTTCCATAAACTTTAAATACATTTCCCAAATTTTATTATCATTAGAGAGATCTTGTCCAGAAGTGTATTTCTGATGATCATTCCCATGGGGATGTTGATCAACAAGTTAAGTCTGACACTTCTAGACCTGTTACATCTTAGAAATCCTTTGAGACTATCTATCATTTAACTAGATTTTTGAATACTGTAAACACAGTTTTTATTCTTGTTATAAACACTATCACCCCTTTTTCATCCTTATTTCTCATCAGTTATTGCAAGGATCTTTAAAATTCTAACAAATTACTTCTATATTGTAATCAAAGCAGTCTTCTGACTACATAAAGTAGAAGGCAGGAGGGTCTTTGGGTCCTCCCCCAGCATGGTTTAAGGGGGCAGCAAATGACAACCAGAGGCTTTCAAGAGCCTGCATCGTTCACCTGGTTATAAAAAGAACCAATTGGTCCTATGTAAAAACTATGTCCTGCAGTGGCGGCCATCTTGGGATTTCAGATCGGCATAAAAAACCCAGACTTTTTAGAGGACCTTCAAATGATTATTCCTGGACAGTTTGGTTTAAATTGTCCAAGTAGTTTAAGAGAAGAAGCGTTTTGAAACATTTTTCCCATAGGGTCCAATGTTAATCTATTTCCTGCAGTGGAGGCCATCTTGGATTTCCGATCGGCATAAAAAACTTGAATTTTGTAGAGGACCTTCCAATGATAATTCTTGGGCAGTTTGGTTTAAATTGTCCAAGTGGTTTCAGAGATGAAGTGTTTTGAGACACTTTTCCCATAGGGTCCAATGTTAAACTAAGTCCTGCTGTAGCTGCCATCTTCCATTTTATATCGGAACAAATTACCTAAACTTTGTAGAGGACCATCCAATGTACATTACTGTCTAGTTTGGATTCAGTCTGATTTGTAGTTTCTGAGAAGAAGGCATTTGGACATTTTCCCATAGGGTACAATGTTAATCTATGTCCTGTGGTGGAGGCTGTCTTAGATTTCCGATCGGCACAAAAAACAGAAACTTTGTAGAGGACCTTCCAATGATCATTCCTGGGCAGTTTGGTTTCAATTGTCCAAGTGGTTTCACAGAAGAAGCATTTTGAAAGATTTTTCCCATAGGGTCCAATGTTAAACTAAGTCCTGCCGTAGCCGCCATTTTGAATTTCATATCGGAACAAAAAACCTAAAGTTTGTAGAGGACCATCCAATGAACATTCATGTACAGTTTGGCTTTAATCATATTTGTAGTTTCTGAGAAGAAGGCATTTGAACATTTTCCCATAGGGACCAATGTTAATCTATGTCATGCGGTGGTGGCCATCTTGGATTTCCGATCAGCATAAAACACAGAGACTTTGTAGAGGACCTTCCAATGATCATTCCTGGGCTGTTTGGTTTCAATTGTCCAAGTGGTTTCAGAGAAGAAGCATTTTGAAACATTTTTCCCATAGGGTCCAATGTTAAACTAAGTCCTGCCGTAGCCGCCATTTTGAATTTCATATCGGAACAAAAAACCTAAAGTTTGTAGAGAACTCTCCAATGACCATTCATGTACAGTTTGGCTCTAATCATATTTGTAGTTTCTGAGAAGAAAGCATTTGAACATTTACACATAGGGTCCAATGTTAATCTATGTCCTGCGGTGGTGGCCATCTTTGATTTCCAATCGGCATAAAAAACAGAAACTTTGTAGAGGACCTTCCAATGATCATTCCTGGGCTGTTTGGTTTCAATTGTCCCAGTGGTTTCAGAGAAGAAGCATTTTGAAAGATTTTTCCCATAGGGTCCAATGTTAAACTAAGTCCTGCCATAGCCGCCATTTTGAATTTCATATCGGAACAAAAAACCTAAAGTTTGTAGAGGACCATCCAATGAACATTCATGTACAGTTTGGCTTTAATCATATTTGTAGTTTCTGAGAAGAAGGCATTTGAACATTTTCCCATAGGGTCCAATGTTAATCTATGTC
>MJUT01007487.1:720996-747020 GCA_002080005.1 Gigantidas platifrons
TTTGTAGAGGACCATCCAAGGAACATTCCTGCTAAGTTTGGTTCCAATTGGCCAAGTGGTTTTGGAGAAGAAGCTTGAAATGTGAAAAGTTTACAGACGACAGACTACAGACGACGGACGCCAAGTGATGACAATAGTTCACCTGGACCTTTGGTCCAGGTGAACTAAAAAGTACATAGCTCAGCAAACAAAGGAGAAGACAATTTAGCCCACTGCTAAATGAGAAGGCTGCCAAAGTACACAGATGCATATTTTAAATAGAAAAAATAACTCTGTATTATCCATTCAGTCGCCAGAATAGATTGTTTTTATTGTTTTATGAGACCTCTACATACCAATCTTGTGATATATTACAAACAAACCTTTCAAGAATTTTATCAGTACCTTAATTAAGCATAAAAAAGTTTTATGATTCCATGAGTTTCAACTTTCTATCCCAAAATACAATGGAAACAAAGGATAAAAAGTTGATGGTTTGGTTTATGGTGTTTAACACCACTTTCAACAATATTTCAGTTATATCGTGGCAGTCAGTTTTATTGGTGGAGGAAACCCAAGTACCTGGAGAAAATCACCCACCTGCCACTGACAAACTTCATCACATAATGTAGTATCGAGCACACCTTGACTGAGCGGATTTTAAAATTCTATGTTGTAACCAAAGTATATAGTGTATTTTAAACAGAAAAAAAAATTCAGAATGGATCCTTTTTATTATCCTATGGAATCTCTACATTTAGTTCTGTGATATATTACAAACATACCTTTAATGAATTTTATCAGTATCTTAATTAATTATCAAAATTTGAGTTTTATGACTCCAAGTGTTTCAATTTTCTACCTCAAATTCTTTTATACAAGCATCACATGATCACTGTGTATTATCATCCAATGAAAACAAAGGATAAAGCTGATACCAACTGAAACTCATAATCAGGAGATATCTGTATCATATTTGAAGATTTTCCGACATAAAATCACAACTGATGCTGACAAATATTCAAATACATTTAATTTACAATGTATCTCGTAGATACGATAACGTAACCCTCATTCCGCTTGTGCTCCATTTAGGGTTACGAATCGGTCCCATTCAACGTATGGGAGCAGCGCCCGGAGTGATTCACACAGGGCGGTTTTTTGTCCTAATTCCGTTGTAAGTGGTAGGAAAAATTAACGGGATTGAAAGATAAATATATTTAGGTAAACCTTGAGGTGTTAAGTAAATGCTGCATCAATCCATGGTAGACGTATATCCATCTGAAAATTTGAATGCATGAAATCTTCTTTCTGTCCGACATTTTGTTTACAAGTTGCTATTTCACGTGCACTTGCCTCGTTTTGGAGATATCTTTATTTGGATCGATTCGTAGTAATTTCGTAGTAAACGTTTTCCATATTTGGCATTGAGATCCATATATGGATAGGCTCCGCCCATCATGAGAGTCTACGTAAGGTGTTATGGCGGACAAGTAACAATTTTCAAATACGAAACCGGTCTTGAAGATAGAAACAGGTATTGTAACACTTATTTCATATCACCAGTACTTAGAAATTGTTGGGAATAATAAGTTATGAGCAGATATGCAAAAAGAAAGTTGAAATATTCCTGGAACGAAATTTTTAATTTGCTCCCATACGTTGTATGAGATCGATTCGTAACCCTAAATGGAGCACAAGTGGAATGAGGGTTACGTTATCGTATCTATGTATCTCCATCTTAATACATAGGGGCCATCATGGCCGTGATCGTATGGTAGTTGGATTTACAACTATCTACGCAATCAGTGCCTATCACCACTGAGTTTGTGAGTTCTCGATTAGGGCGAGATGCACAACATTATGTGATAAAGTTTGTCAGTGGTTTTCTCCTGGTACTCTAGTTTCATCCACAAATAAAATTGACTACAACGATATAACTGAAATATTGTTGAAAGTGGCATTAAACACCATAAAACCAACCAACCATTAACATCTTAAGAAGCAAAATTGCATCTCCAATAAACCTGATATATTGTTTCCACATACGGCAAACTGTTTGACGGCATGAATCGTGTAATTGATGCCAGTAAATATTTGACACTGTCCAATCAGAAAAGGTGTTACATATACAAGTGCATTACAATGACAGTCATACCCATACTAAATAAAACAAATCACAAATAATACAGTTGTATAAACATTTATATCACTGTAGATTTTATCAAGAGTTAGAAAGTACATGTACCAAGATTTGTCAACACATACTTACAGCAATACAGTGTTTATTTTTAGAAAGAGCCTGGCCAGCCAATATATGTCCTTGTACTAAGTTATCTACATGTAAAAAATCCTGTAGAGTTCCTCCTCCATAGGTCACTATCATTAGGCCTTGTTCTACATAACTCTGAAAGTATAAAGAAACACAAATCATTACTCAATTAAGAATTGAATGCATTCTTTTGAAGTTTCATTGGGATATGAAAGCGTTGACAGTTGACCGAAGTACATTTTCAATGAAGCGCGGTAGCGCTTCATGTTGAAAATGTAATTCGATCAACGCTTTCATACCCCAATGAAACTTCAAAAGAATGCATTCAATTCTTATAATTATATTTAAATCACACAAAAATTTAATATACCGGTAGTTGAATTTTCCGTTGTGAATTTTATTTGTGTTAGATTATTTGCTGTTGGAAATTACTACGCCATTGATTGTTTACATCTGACGTCGTCATGGAGGCACGTGCAAGTTCGGGTTTGAGTTTCATTTGGATGTGAAACATCTCTTTTATAATCATGTGACCACTTCATAACCAATCATATTGTAACATTTCAATGAAAAACGGAAGTAATGTAATTATTAGTTCAACACATGCCTAAAAATATTTGAACACATCACATATTTCAAGTAATTACCAATATGTTATGATGGATTGTGACCCATCATCTTAACGTGAAGAACTCACATGCGAAAATATATCATGAGCCTAGACGACAAAAAAAAGTTCTGGCCTGGACAATTGTTCAGTCACTCAGAAACGAATATTGCTCATGGTGGCCATATCTTGGCCAAATCAGGACAAAATGTGGAAATCTTTGTAGAGGTCTATGTTGTAACTGCCATCAGTATAATTGTAACACAAAAGAACAATAAATTGAATTGTTCAACGCTACATCATTTTTTAATCTTTCAGTTTCAGAGAGGATGATTTTTAAATTTTCAGGCAATCAGAGACAAGAATTGCCTGTGGCGACCATGATATTTTGTTAGATCAAAATTAAATAAGAAATGTTTTTAGATGACCTTTCCTAACATCAATTGTGCAAAATTTGGTTCTAATTGGTTAAATAGTTTCAGAGAAGAAGAATACAATTGTGAAAAGTTAATAGACGACAGATGAACTCAGGACGAGGGACGCCAAGTGTAAAAGCTCACATGACTCTCTGGGTCAGGTGAGCTAAACATCAAACATTAAGCAACAGCTCACAATCTCTGAAGTCTCCTATGATAAATATTATAAAAAGGCATACAAAGTTTTCATGAATTCCTACTAAAAATGACAGAGGAGTTGTGCATGCAAACATTTATGATGAACAGACAGTAACGAAAAACAATATGTCTGCCACAGAAGGGAGAGTCAAGACTACAAGCAGGGTTCCTACATGAAGATAAAATACTTTAATAAACTATATACCAAGGATTATGATAATGTAGTATCACTACAAAGTAGAACATACAAACAAACTTAGATGTGATCCAAGTTTTTTTTTTATAAAAGATGAATCTTGCTCGTCACAATTGGTACCCATTATATAAAATAATCACCATTTGATGGGAATGCTATAAACTGGACACAAAAACACACCTCAAGGTAAGACAAATCAATGAGATAACATCAGTTTTATATCTTTTTGAGTACAGAAGCTTAACAATACAGTGTAATATATTTGAAACATAAAAAGTTCCGCTTAACATAGCGTTGAACAATTCAATTTATTGTTCGTCTGTGTTACAATTATACTGATGGCAGTTACAACATAGACTCATTGTTAAATTGAAAACAAAAAAAATCTTTAGGGATAAAACTCTCTAGATTAAGCTTTTAAGATGTCTGCTTTCATTATACATTGATCTATCTTCCCTTAAATTGTTCTAAGACGTTTATTCGTTTTAACAAGGGAAACAAGTAAATTGGAGTTTTTTTTAATCATTCTTTTTTTTTTTTTTTTCATTTTAAGGTTTTGTTAAGTAAGAATATGAGTTTTACAATTGGAAACATAATTAATAAACTAAGACTGTAGAAAACATGTTATTTTTCTCTACCAAGTAAACAATACAGTTGGTTTTCAATTCCATGTAATTTCCTAAATCAATAAGTATTTTGACATAATATATCAAAAACTCCACAAAAAACTAGATATTGAGATTCTACTTGTCAATCACATACAACGTTGATACTAGATTGTATTAATATAAAAAATACAAAATCAGTTTACTTTATTTTCAAGAAGTCTTCAATAGATGAAATCCAGTTTAAAGAATTTTGAATTTGTCTTTAAAAAGTTGATATTAAATATTTTTGAACACTGACACGTTATGATTGATTACATGCAGGCTAAAATGCCATTTATTAATAAGTCCATTTAATTCTATAATTTTTTTTAGTAATTCTAGCACTAAGATGACTGAAGCAAGCTAGATTCTATAAAAGTAATAATTCTCTTGACTTCATTGTGATCTTGTGGGTATAAAATTACAATTTAAACAATTGTTCCAATACAAAAAGGGTCTCTCATATCTGTTCCTTGTTAATCAGCAAGATTAACTCCTCTCTCTGACTCACCATTACCTCCCAGACCACAAACATTACCACAACATTAAATACATTTGAAAACGAGATGTAACTTTAAAAATAATTAAGTGGAAAGGTTTTCAATAATAATAAAACTGGTAGCCATTTCCAAATTAAATACATAGTGCTCGCCTCGAATGTGGTAGATTGTGGGGGTTGAGCCTCAGTCGGATCAATCCAAAGACTCTAAAATTGGTATTTGCTGCATCTCTGCTAAGCATGCAGTTTTAAGAAGTAAGAGCAAAGACTGATTGGCTCGGAATCAGGTTAATGTATATCAGAGTGGAGCGACATGTCTACCCGCTGACTGTTGTTTCAGTTTGATAGTAGTCATGAATTAAAACTTGCTTACATATATAAATCAAATAAAATATTAATACATGGCCTCTTCCATATTATCCTTGGACTCTTATTTCAGCCAGTCACACTAGACCAAGCCTTGTTCCCACTCATGGGGATGTGTATTCAATACAACATTATGTGATAAAGTTTGTCTGTGAATTGCAGCAATTCAATGGTTTTCTCTGGGTACTCTGGTTTCCTCCACCAAAAAAACTGATTGTCATGATATAAGTGTAATATTGTTGAAAGTGGCATTAAACACCATAATCCTAACCCTAACATAAGCCTTCCTAGCATTATCATTTTTATTAATATTGTACTCATACTAGGAAATTGACCAATCAGAACACTGATTTCAGAGCAAGACAGACTATATTGCAAACTCACAGTTGAGAAAATTTACATTATAAAAATTTTGAGTAGCAAGTTTGGTTCAATTACTTATAAATCCTGTGTTCTGATTGGATTATTTTGGAGCATGAGTAAAATATTTGTATTTAAGATATGAGAAAAAAAAAAGATCAAACAATTATATCATATCAGAAATCGATTCATTCTTATTATATATAAAGTACATACAGTTGTAAGTGTTTACTTTTACTGCCTGTCATGTGAACCAAGTCTGTACATTATAACACTTCTATTATTTAATGACATAACTATGACAGCTTGATCAGAAATAGGAAATTGAGGATTATTTCAGCTGATGAAAAACTGGGTACCATATCTCCTTGTTATATAGAAATATTAAATCTGTTATTTATTTCTCTGTTCTTAACGTGGTAAAACAAACAATATCCAAACTGGGAATGTAAATTTACATATAAAATCTACTTGTTATATCTTAGTATTTTTTGCTATATAAATGTATTATAAAGAAAACTACACATTTTCGTGTTTATTGTAATTATCTGAAGACAAACGTCCTGTCAATGAACTATTGACCATCAACAATTTTTTCAACCTGTTGACCGTGTTCTAACTATTATTTGTCAGTTAGTAATAATACAGCATTATAGAGTATAACAAAGCAGATATAGACTGAACTGTTGCCCTCAACCTAGGGCTTATAGCAATAGCTAGTTCAGTCTTCTGGTCAAAATAAAATAGCTGTTGTCCTCGAACCCAGTCAATAATTGTATATTATCAATTTGTATCTGACTGTAACATTTTTTTGGGAGGATGGCAGATATGACTACAGTACTTTAATCTGACAGTATACTATGAAAGAACTTCTCATAAAAGACATATTCTAGTGTTCTTAATTTCTAGATTATGATTGATTGATGATTGGAATGTAATACCAGCTTCAGCAATATTTCAGTCATATCATGGCATTTTCTACATTATACATTGCTTTACATATAAAACAATCAAGTTTATCTTCACCACTTGTTGTATGGGATGCTATGATTACAAAATTAATCAAAGAATATAAAACAAAAATGCAATTAAACCATGACACTTGTTGCAATGACACCAAACTAAATAATACAATTAATCACTCAAATTGACTCGAATCTTTAAGAGTAGGAGTTTTATTACACACAGGTTATCTGTTTAATTGCAAAAATACAAATAATTCATAATTTTAATTAAGGACACGATGCTATTTGCTATTTAATTATAGATTCTGTCTTGTCTTAACAGTATGGCTCAATCACATTGGTAATGGCTACAAATAATGATCCTCTGAAGATATTGACCAAAATAATTATCAATGCATAGCACACCAATACAACACAAACAATCAAATTACAAAAAATCTAATTATATAAATGTCGGCTCCTTAAAATGTATTTTGATCACTAATCTAAGAATCAATAATAATTTCATCGCGGTATCACTGTCCATCCTGCATCGATTATCTCCCTTGTTTAATTGACGGGAGTGTCACAGAGTTAATATCGTAACTTGATATATTACGTAAGTTTTTTTTTGAGCGGGAGAGGATATTTGACATCAGACAGGGAATTAGTTCAAATGTTCAGAACGAATGATAAAATGCTTCTATAAAGTTAAACTATCACTAACTTGTTGATTAAATATCTAATACCAAGAGACAATATAACCGCTGCTGTGCTAATCACAAAATCGCTGATCGCTAAAGACAGAACGTGACAAGAACATGTGATGGATGAGAGTATATGAAGTCTCCTATGTCAACTTTTCAACCTTTACTTATGGGAGTTGCTCAAAAATACATCCATCATAACACTGATTAATAAAGTTATCATCCATTATACATATATTTAAGGTCCAATTTCCTCATGGGAATTTAAATTCATCAGAGGAAATTGAAGAGGTTAATAGGCATATGTTTTAATGTAAACACCAATCGTTGATGAGGTCAACGGAATATGACAGCTATATAAGTCAAAATTACAAATTTCCATTAAGTTACAAATTGTCTGTCATATATAAACTAATTTTAAAATATTAATAAGTATTTCTCGCAATTGTGCAACTAATTTTCACCAGTTTGACACCTCATTTTCATCAATTGAAAAGTGGACATTGGCCCTAAGAACGTGTACTTCATAGTACATGGTGCTTTAATCTGTACAAGATTGAAAAAGATCTATAATTCCAAAGACCATTAGATTCTGGTTCTTGAATATGCCGTTTCATCATTTCTTTTTCAATTGCACTTTATGTAAAAGGTTGGAACCCAAGGAGCTCAGATACCACATACCCCGAGATTTCATGTGTGCAAGTTTTAATCTGTGCATCAAAATAATGGTTCATGTCAAAGTTCTATATTTGTATTTCCATTACTGGTTCCTAAGAATTTATTTTTTAATTCAATGTTTTTTTTATATAAATTTACTTAAATCCCCGCCTTTAGACCCCTACTATCCCCTCCCCATTGAAGATCAACTTTGTTTGTATAAATCTGGACCTCCCCTTCCTTGTTATCATCCCTGCAAAGTTTGGCTCCATTTGGTTGAGAAGGATATAAAAATGAGAGAAGAAGACGACAATGACATACATCAAGTGATACATAAAGCTCACTTGACCTTTGGCCAGACGAGGAGTTAGAAATATCTTTTTTTTTTAATGATAAAATGAGTTTAATTCCCCAAACCAGATGGAATCCTGGTGAACAGAAATGGAATTGTAGAACATGATCCTCTCCTATAGAGGGTGTCTGAAATAGGACGAAAACAACATACATGCAATGCATGGGATGTAATTAGCTTACTCTGTATTCAGGGACTGCAAAACTCCTAACATACAAATACATGTACATTTTATATTGAACCCATACATCAGTATCTAATGAGTATTTACTCATTATGAGTGATAGATAGGGTCCCAGGGCAAGATGCAGGTAAGTTTGGGATACCCTCCCCCATTAAATTCTCTTCTACATGTGGGTACTATAGCTTCCACTCACACTTTTGTCTATGTTGATTAACAGGGACTTTTTTTGGTGCTTTAGTATTTGTCTTCTTGTTTTCTTTAAATATTCTTTTCAAGTTATTCCATTTTGACCAATACTAGGATAAAATGAATTGCAACATGAATGCATTCTTTTACTTTGATCTTTTTTGGTTTATATACCCAAATGTAAGCAACAGCTAAGAACTATGAAATAATACACACAGATACCAGATATTGCACACAGTAAATCTAGGCTGTAGTTTTATTACTCTCAGCGAGCCGTGCAATAATTAACGACCTAGATGTGATATTGCAAGGCTTCATGCTACAAAACATTTATATCTGTCACAAATGACCACCCATATGTTCCATTTGTCGTAAACACTTCCCGGTCCTTTCCTCATTCATGACTTATTACTGGGTTTGTAACTAGATTAACACGATGGGTGCCACTAGTGGAGCAGGAACTGCTTATTCTTCAGAAGCACCTGAGTTCACCCCCGGTTTTTAGTGGGGTTCGTGTTACTCGATCTTTAGTTTTATGTGTATGTTTTGTCGATCGTTGTTTGTCCTTTTGTACTTTTTCTTTTTGCCATTGTGTTGTCTTTGATATACGGTTTCTGATTACCTCCCTTTGGTATCTTCAAACTCGTCTTGTACCACTGTTTTCCCGGAGTTAAACAATCTCACGCTTTGCTTTCGCGTTTGATTGTTTAACCCATTATCTCAGAAAACCTTGGTTCACCTGAGATTGTTTCGTGTGGAATTTTTTAACCGTTTAACCCAGAAAACCATGGTATAAATATTACTTATATGATAACAATAAATGTTAGATCGATATCTCTAAAACATCTAAATTTTGTTCCCTTCCTAATTTTTACAATTGCAAGAGAACTTTACTGTTTAATATAATCGTCTACAGACAGGAATAATGGTCAACACATATCTATCTAAATAAAGTTATCTTTAAATCTTTCGTGCTAAATGATGATAAGTCTGGCCTAATAACATAAAGAACAAATACACATTATTTATGTCATGCACTTTGAGTTTATCCAGACAAATTAAATCATGAAAACATAATTATTTCTCCTATAATACATGTACTGTGTTATATATAATCTCTCTCCTGAGTAAGGAGTTCTTCTGTGGTATATCACGAAAAACTTGAATATGTTGTATATTGATGTGAATAGCTAATTTGCCAATGATTTTAGAGGCCGTCGAGGTCATGATCGTATGGTAGTTGGATTTACAACTATCTGTGCAGTCAGTGCCTATCACCTCTAACCCATTCATGGTGAGGTGTACTCGATAAAACATTATGTGATAAAGCTTGTCAGTGACTTGTGACAGGTCTGTGGTTTTCTCCAGGTATTCCAGTTTCCTCCACCAATAAAACTGACAACCACGATATGACTGAAACATTGTTGAAAGTGGCATTAAACACCAGAAACCTAAACCTAAAACAATGATATTACTAAATTTTAGAATAACCTCAGAAATATGTCCAGCATCTGACATTACTGTGAGTGAATCACATCATAATATCATCTTTCCAGTGTAAAACAGTTTGTGGATGTGTTTTAGAAGCAATTTGGTCAACATGAACAAAATGTCGTATTAAGGATAAAATTATACCTGTAAGGAATATGGATATACATTTTGTAATTATGTGTTGATATATCTGTCTGTTTACATATTTACAGTGAATTCATTTTTGTTCGTTGGTATTACAAAACTTAGTGCACCATTAAAATCATAATGTAGCAACCAGAAGTAAAATTGAACATCTCGCTATCAATATATTCTTGAAACTTGATACCCACAAAAAAAATATATAAACCATCCCTGTTGGAACATGTTATATTTTGAAATTTGATGGTGATAAATGAGTGTGGTGGAATATTGAGGGGTTACAAGGTTACTTTGTATATACATAGTTCATTGTTCTGTAAGGCTAAGTAATAAACCTATAATCACATAAAAGCCAGACAAATTAAAAACAAAAATATATTTTTAACTAATGTCACCAGACTATGAAAAATCGTGCCCTATTTCAAAAGAAATGTTCCATCCTAATTTATGTGACAATAATAGATGATAATGAAAAATATATATATTAAAACTTATTCCTTTAGGGCAGTTTGTTATGAATAAAAGCTTAAAATTACACAAACACTATTATTCATTTATTTACTTAAGACTAATATATAATTGTTTGAACTGATTTTATTGTATAATGTATAATCCTATAAAAATTTGTCTTCTGTTCATCTTTACTGATTATTAATATGCTAAGTATCAAATTACTTTACCATAAAACTATTAATCCAGTTTTCTTGTCTGTCTAAACCATAATAACTTTGATACCAACTACATTTTTTTTTTGTATTTTAAAATATGGGTTAAAAGACAAGGAAGGAAAAAAATATTATATTAAGGTCTAGATTTAATACAAATAATGTTTTCAGTTTTATACGAGTTCTGCTAAGAAAGGTTAATTTAGGAAAAAAAACATATTTAAAACAGAGGCTAGAAGTGATACATGTTCTTAGTTTACTTTAGTCAGAGTTCTATTTAACAGAGGTCAAAGTAGGAAATTAAAAAATAACAAGATGAACTGTGAGCTAATGCTCACCTACATGTATGATACTCCTGCATATATGCTCAATGTGTATAAAAACCAACTAAGTCGGCAAACAGGAAGTAGGAATCTGACGGGTACAAAAATGCTTCTCACAATATGGCATACCTATATGAAGGTTGTGACCAAATATCAGATTTCTGCCATCATTAGTTGCTGAGATAAATGCGACGAAAAATATCTTTGGACGGATGGAAGGACGGGCAGAGGTAAAACAGTATATCCCTTAGAATCAATTTGAAAAGAAAATCTTTACATATTATTGCTAGACTTGTTACACATGTCTTCAGTATACTAAACATCTCTGGCCTTATATGGACATAACACTTTCAAGTATGATTTTCGTACTCCAACATTGTCCAATCAGAACAAAGCATATATTTGATACTGTGTTTTTTTTTCCAGGTACAGATACATTCAATACATCTATGGTTCTAGTTTAATAGGTCTCATAGTATTCAAGTATTCATTGCAGCATTCATCCAATTATGTGAAACAAAAGTCTCAATGCACAAAGACCATATACTATTCTGAATCAAGTTACTTCTAGTTGTGAGTTTTCATGAAACAGCAAGAATAGACAAATTGTGTAAAATATTTTTCAAAAAATAAACTTAATCAATGTACCATGAAACTGTACCCATGCCATCATCAAAGTGCAGACCAAATCACTAAATCTTGATGAAATTTAACCAATTCAGTACACTATCAAAATGAGGTCAAGGTCAGATGACACATGCCATGCGAGCGTGTAGCCTCCATGATCAGTGTGTGAACCAAATATAAAGAGCTTAGGTTGTATGGTAATTGATAAACTGACCCAATCACAAAAAAATATTTAACAAAGTCAATAGACTGAAAATAAAGTCAAGATCAGGCGAAACATCTCGGACTGACATGCACACTCCATGATCAATATGTGAACTTAAATGGTGAACCTATGTTGTATGGTAATGGAGAAAACTGAACTAATGACAAAAACCTGACATGGTTAACGCCGTCGCCGCCACTGCCGGAGACTTTCGTCGTAGACAAGACAACAACTAGTGTGTCAAAAACAATTGGTGTCAATAGAGTAGCTTATGCTCCTACATTTAGCTTATGAATCATTTTTCAGTCCAGTTCATATAAAACAACTTGAATTTCCACTGACATAGATATAAATGAAAACAAAAGGAAAATCCCATCTGGTATTCCATATTTTTAAACAATAATTAATTAATCTGCAAAAATTAAGGGGGAAAAATTATCGAACATCTCTCGTCAACCAAAATGCATAAAAAAAAAACCTGATCTTTTTTGATAGGAGACAAATTGTCTAGTGACAGTGTACGTATATTGTATTGATATTTCATGTTTTCAATTTTAATTCGAAGTTTTTATGCTTACACAAGTTTCTTGCTGAATATAGGGAGTGATCTTTTTCCTCTTGTAAAAACAGATACCCCATCTTTTAAATGTTATTATCGTGCTGTAAGTGTAATGAGAAACATTAAACAGTTATCTCCCCTTTTGTAAATTGGGCCTTAAGGGATACAACTTGTTAATATTTTACACCATGCTGACGTTTAATGATACATTTGTTTTTTCCATGGATATAGCGAGTGACACAGTTTGATAGTTTTGAACACAAAAAAATAGTAGTTGCTTTGCTATTTCTCAGACCCAGTATAAAGCTTAGCAGAATTCAATCTAGTTTTATCGTTTAATTTCAGCAAAGGTTTATAACATAAAAATATTTAAAACGGTGCTGCATAAAAACATTATGTACTCCGGTTTCCTCCACCGATAAAATTACCTCTATAATATAACTGATATATTGTTGTTAAAGTGGTGTTAAATACCATAACTCCCTAACCCTAATCCTAAAAAACATTTAAAGATAAATACAGAAAACTACATAGCTTTTTTGCTTTTTTTGAAAATCTTTCAAGAATTGATCTTCCAGATAATCGATTCAAAAGTTGTGATTTTTCATGAAATAAAGGGGGAAAGAAATAAAATGATGAACATTTTTTGCATGTGTCTGTTAACTTCAAAATTTATATAAATGTTTGCATTCCATGGACATCCATCCCATATACCTGCATCTGCTAAAAAATAATAATTTGCAATTCTATAAAAACTTTTCGCTATATTTCTAAACAAAACATATTGTTTTCTTCTGGCTTTTTTTTTATATGATTTATAACTAGAACTATAAAGACTATTATTTATAAATTAATGAACACAACACTATAATTATTTGACTGGGATTCTGTGAGATCATGATCAGCCCTATAGGTACAGTTTGATTGATCTTCTTGTCTTTTTCTACTCAGTCTGAGTTAGATTGATGATCTCAGAGATACACAATCACAACAAAATATTTTTTTTCCCTAAATAAATTAGTTGCATTATCTAGAAATGAGAGAATATTGTAACTACTCTGATTTTTTTAGCCGAGTTGCGACGAAGTCGAACTCGGCTTATAATATGATGAATGGCGTCCGGGCGGCACAATCGTTTCCGCACAATATCTTAAGAATGAAATGTCTGATCTAAATGAAACTTGGTACACACATGGTGGTGAGAGGAGGAAGCCTATTGATAATGAGGTTTGTAGGACAAAGGTCAAGGTCACAACTTCTAAAAATAGAACAAAAAATAAATACTTTTTTTGTATCGCTCACCTGATATAAATAAGTCCTCTTAAAAATGTCTGCATTCCAAATACATCTAAGTTACTATTCAAATCCCATAGGGTTCTATGTTAAAACTATGTCTGCTAATGGCAGCCATCTTGGATGAAGGTTGTGGTCACCGGACACAATTTTGAAAGTATATACTACCCAAGGAACATTCATGCCATGTTTGCTTTAAATTGGCTGACTGGTTTCAGAGGAGAAGACTTTTAAACAATTTTCCCATTGGGTCCTATGTTAAAACTATGTCTGCTGAAGGTGACCATTTTGGATCGAGATTGGGGTCACTGAACACAATTTTGGAAGTTGACCACCTAAGAACCATTGATGACATGTTTGCTATATTGGTTTACTGGTTTCAGAGGAGAAGATTTTAAAACATTTTTTCTCATAGGGTCCTATGTTAAAACTATGTCCGCTGATGGTGGCCATCTTGGATGGAGGTCTGGGTCACTGGATATAATTTTGAAAGTTGACCATTTAAGGACCATTCATGCCATGTTTGCTTTAAATTGGCTTACTGGTTTCAGAGGAAAAAATGTTAAAACATTTTTCCCATAGGGTCCTATGTTAAAACTATGCTCGCTGACGGTGGCCATCTTGGATGGAGGTCGGGGTCACATGACATTATTTTGAAAGTTGACCACCTATGGATCATTCATGCCATGTTTGCTTTAAATTGACTTACTAGTTTCAGAGGAAAACATTTTTCAACATTGTTCCCATAGGGTCCTATGTTAAAACTATGTTCGCTGATGGCAGCCATCTTGGATGGAGGTCGGGGTCACTGCACATAATTTTGAAAGTTGACCACCTAAAAGCCATGTTTGTTTTAAATTGACTTATTGGTTTCAGAGTTAAAGACTTTTAAACATTTTTTCCATAGGGTCCTATGTTAAAACTAAGCCGAGTCATGGTGGCCATCTTGAATCTCCGATCGGCAAACGATTCACAAGTTTAGTACATGACCACCCTGCAAAGTCACAATTCAATTGGCTTAGTGGTTTCTGACAAGAAGATTTTCAAGGTTTCAACACGTTATTGGCCCTGGCGGCCATGTTGAATTTCCGATCTACACCAAAACACAAATCTGGTAGAGGACCATCCAATGAACATTTATGGCAAGTTTGGTTGAAATCTGTTCAGCAGTTTCAGAGAAGAAGAGTTAAATGTGAAAAGCAAACGGATGGACGACGGACGCTTACCCATGACAAAAGCTCACATGGCCTATGGCCAGGTGAGCTAAAAATAGAACAAAAATTTTATACTTTTTTCGTTTCCACACGAATCTTAAGAACGAAATGTCAGATCTAAATGAAACTTGGTTCCAACATGCCTGATGGTGCAAGGAGGAAGCCTATCAATATTGAAGTTTGTAGGACAAAGGTCAAGGTCACAACTTCTAAAAATAGAACAAAAATTTGATACTTTTTTCGTTTCTGCATAATATCTTAAGAACGAAATGTTGGATCTAAATGAAACTTGGTACACACATGCCTGATGGTGAGAGGAGGAAGCCTATTGATATTGAGGTTTGTAGGTCAAAGGTCAAGATCACAACTTCTAAAAATAGAACAATTAGATACTTTTTTCGTTTCCGCAGAATATCTTAAGAACGAAATGTTGGATCTAAATGAAACTTGGTACACACATGCCTGATGGTGAGAGGAGGAGGCCTATTGATATTGAGGTTTGTAGGACAAAGGTCAAGGTCACATTGTCCATCCACATGTTCGCAACTCGGCTTTCGCACCTTTGGTGCATTACTGAATTTTTTTTTAGATGTTTTAAGTTGAAATATTTTTGTATTATCCATTTGTTGTTATGAACAATAAAATATGCTGAACTAAATTACTCTGCTTTGCTAAATACATAGTCATAGACATTTTATTTTTCGAGTAGTACAAGTCAACAGGATAAAATTCCATATTTTGTACTATTATTTATCCAGAGGCTCACCTGAGCCTGTATTACTCACCTGCTTATCGATGAACTGTTTGTGTTCAACAAGTTTGTAGTTTTTGAGAAAAAGCTTTTTATTGATGTTTCTATAATCAAACACATGTCCTATGGTGTCAGCCATCTTGGATTTCTGATTGAAGCAAAAAATTATAATATATGGTCCAATATCAATTGTCCTACACTGGTGGCAGTTTTGGATTTCTGATGCACACAAAAATCATTCATTATGTAAAGGTACATTCCAGGCATGTTTTCCAAAAATGACAACAGTAATGTAACAAATTGATAATGAGATGAAAAAGTTACAAAAGCACTGTTCCTTAATATATGTGTTTCAGAGAAGTTGTCTTTCATGTTCATTTACACATTTACATCCACATATTTTATTTCAGAACCTAATTATAATTACCAGAGTCCTAGGTATATGTCTCTTTTCTCCAGGTCCATAAACCCCAGCTAATCTCAGTGCACATGTACATAACTTATCTGTTCCATTAGCTGATAGTACTTTCTTCTCTGCTATACTCTTAGTTCTAGAATAGTGGTCTGGATGCTGTAAATTAATAAATATATAAATTAAACAATGTTAACTGAGGGAAAAAAAGTCATATTCAGCTAATTCTACAACTAGGATTGTTTCATAACCAGAGGCTCACACGAGCCTGTATTGCTAAATTGGTAATTAACACACAATAGCGAGGTCAATCAAGATTGCAGTTTCTGAGACAACAGGCTTTTTATTTATATTCCCATGGAGATTTTATCTTAAACTGTGTCCTACAGTGAAAAGCAAATATCATTTTTGACAATATTTGTTCTATTTGGCATAATGATTTGCAGATACAAACTGATGGTCAATGAAATACATCAAATTATACTAACACAGAAAACTGTTTCCTTAAAGTAACAAACAAAAACAAAAAACAGTAACATAATCTAACAAATCAAACTGAATATCAAAAACAAATTTATTGTTTAAATTTGGCAGAATGCAAGAAAATGTACAAGGTTAATTTTTTAATGATACATGCTAAGATCCTACTGTGACTGTGAAATGTAGAACAGCAATAAAAGTACTGTTTTTTTTACATTAATTTGTGTACATGTATAATTGTAAAGCTGAATATTAGTCTCTCATGTTCATTTACATCCATTTCCTTTCTTATTTATAGATTGTGTTAAAAATTTCAGTATTTTACAAAAAATGGATTGCTTCATATAATTCAAAATATTTTTTTTTATTTATAAAGTTAAAGTATCAACATTATAGCTGTTGAATTGTAGAATCACTTGTAGACCCTCTTTACACTTTCAAAAAGTTCTAACAAATCCTTAAAGATTCAAAGTATCAGACAAGATTTACAAATAAATGTCAAAGAAGTATTAAAAGATGATACAGTCTGTTTCCTGTGGGTTACCTATGTTCAAATATATAGAAAGAGAAAATAAAAGAATATAACCATCCTTAGTCACATCACATACAGATCTACAATCAAATTAAACCTACAGCCATAAAACAATATTAAAACAACACATAAAATACAATCATGTTATGCTAATCCAAGATAAATATTGAGACATTCTGTCAAAATCAGAACCAGCAATCTAAATTCTTAATCAAATATAAGCTTAAGTATGTTTCTATGTAAAGCCACAAAGCCAACGTTTCATTCATCTTTCAGTGGTAGATTGACAGTTATGGAGGCTTTTATTACATTAAATCTATTGTTTCCCTAACAAAGAGAAATAATCAAATATTTTATTTACTTGTTGGACACCATTGGCTCTGAAAAATAACATAAACTTACAATATTGTATAGATAATTAATTTACCAGATAGAAATCTTCTCCAAATATCTACCTCAATTAATCAGTCTACAAAAAAAATGACCACAGATTTTGTTAAGGACATAAGGGGTATTGTTAGTGTTCTGTTTATGTCTTTTGTTTGTTTTGTGGTGGCTTTGAAACTCGTTATCAAAGGATTCGTCATGAAATCGCAGATTGGAAAATAAAATAATTGCAAATTTCATTTTCACAATTTTTATTCTTCGTAAACATAATAAAAAAAAAACTGACCCCTCCCTCTGTTCCTCTACGTTACCGTACTGTCCATCGGTAGACGTACCCATCTTTTGTAATTACATTGAAAGACCGATGACGGTGTAATATTCACTACTCTATACTTATATTCAATCTATAGCACTTTATATTGACAACATGATGAATAGATTTGCACAGCAATTTCCTTATACCATCTAAAATAGCAATCTTATCTAATTTTCTCATTCAATAGTGATGTATCCATTTTTTCATGACAATTCCAGACTATATTAATTGTTATTTTGTTTAGCAATTATGCTACTGAAACAGACCTTCTGATGTAAATAGCGTGAAGAGTTCATCTGGAGGATCCTTTTGCTGACAGTAATATCCTCCAAACGGAAATGATATGAACAGTTATAATATAAAAAAAAATATTTGAACCAAAAACTGTTAACAAGTGTGTAATGGGAATTGAATAGTTAGACAAGTAAACTACATGTGTTTTCAAACCATAAAAAAATTCATATTAAAAAAAAAAACTTTTTTCAACACTATTTCATCTATATTGTGCTGACAAGTTTTAGTGGTAGCTGGATTACCCACAAAAATAATAAACAGCTTATATTTTAGTAAGTATCTGGTAAACTTTATATTACTTACTGTACAAACTGAGAACACATCCCAGATGCAAATACAATAGATATCAAAACATTGCACCTTTAACTAAAATGTACAACAATACATCTCTCCCAGACAAAGGTTTTACTGAAGGACATCTTAATGAGAACTAGAAGTTTATATGTGGTGCATTATAAACTATGACAGCATTTTAAATCATTGCAAACTTGTTACTTGGACTTCCTGCATTCTCATCTATACATCCAAAGTTGGTCTAAAAGAGTATACAGGAAGAACTAACCTGACAGAAATGAGACTTATAAGAAAAAATATTATTATGGTTGAGAAAAAAAACTATTAGGTCCAGTGAGTTCCATGACAAACACACAAACTGAGTATTAATACTTGATATTACTCATCTCAACAGTACACATGATCTGACACTGAACTAATAAACCCAATTTACCATAAGGACTTTTAATTATGCTTTAATTAAACATTTACTCGTTTGTGTAAATGACAATACCCTTACAGAGTAAGAGAGTCTTTTTTGTCATTTTAATTGAGTCATTAACAAAAATTCTTGACTTGATAACTGCAGATATTATTCGTATTTTCACACCTGATATCGTGCACAGTGAACGTTGTCTGGCAATTGGCAGTCATTCTTAACATGCTGCATAAATGGCGCAATAACATTGGATCAATTAAGAAAATTAAGAAACACGAAAATTGAATTCTGATGACAATTGACAGAATATCAATAAAAACGCATAACAGCAAAATAAAAAGTAGAAATAATTGATAAATATGATGGTGCTGCAAGTATCAATTAAACTTGATCTACCATTGAAGAATTAATAATTAACACAATATTGTATTGTCAGATTCTGAAGAAAAAAACATCGATTTTGTATCTTAAATGTTTCATAAAAAAAACCTGTGATGTATTGTTTTAACAGTGACTGATGAGTGCAAATTATTTTACCAATATCAAGGGAAGAAAAAATCGTAAACCATGGAAGACTTAAATTTTTATAAGTGTTTCATAAAAAAACTGATATTCTTTGCTTGTTTATTGTTTTAACAGTGACTGCAAAGTATTTCACCAATATCAAGGGAAGAAGAAATCAAAAACCATGGAAGGCTTAAATTTTATGATAGCTTGCATTAGTTCATCATGCTGAATTAGATTTATTTTAATAGTCCTGGCTTACTGAAATATTTATAGGGTACTAGAAAATGTACCCCACTAGGACACAAAATTCTCATAATTCTCTGCTCTGTCGACTTAATGCTCAAGCTTAAAATACTTTTCACATAGATAGAGAATTGAAAATCTCACAATTAAAATATTTAACCTCTCGTTCTTAAAAACATTTGTTTACAAGATTCTTAAAATAATATTTGCATTCAAGCTGTTGCTAAATTAAATCACTAAGATATATCAATGATTAACTTTCTTTATAAAAAAAGTGTACAACATTAGGTTATAAAGTTTGTCAGTAACGTGCGACAGGTCGGTGGTTACCAATAAAACTGACAGCCATGATATAACTGAAATATTGTTGGAAGTGGCATTAAACACCATCAAGCATCAAACAAACTTATAAAAAAAAACTCTCAAAAGACTGAGACTGCACTATAAAAGAAATCCTGCCACAAGTCATTGTCAAACTTGAATGTTGAATAGAGTACACCTCTACAAGAGTAGAAATCAAACTCACACCTTCAGATATTTGTTTATTTCTCACAATCAATATTTTATAGTATAATTTGAAATGTCATATTTTTTTTTAAATATTTATGATATGATATTGAATTTCTGTTTTCTGTGAAATATAATCAATGATGTTCTATCACAGGATTTCCCGTATTTTTCCAATAATAATAGGATTCGTCCAATGACCAAACAGTGTTCTGTACACAACATTCCAATGACCCGTCATTCAAACATGACAGCCAAGAGGCAATGGATAAACAATGCTTATAGTGAAAACATGCAACTTCCATTTTCTAAATGAACAAGGAAAATGTGATGTCATTTATAATGAGCGCAGAAAGGTCAATCATACAAAGCACAAGGCTAAAAGAAAATACAATTTAGGATATTAATAAAAATCATGTACAGAAAATTAGACTGAATACAGAAATTTGACTTTCTATTCATAATTTCTGAAATCTACATGATGGCAAAATCAATTTGAGACAAAAAGAACCGATACATTCAGAACTGATACATCGACACGAACTACTGACTAAAATCAAATTCACCAAAGAATAGCATATTTCTGGTACACAGATTGTTATATATATCATCCTGAATGTCAATAAAAATGAAAAAAAAATAATACCGCACTGTCGGGACAGTTCCAAAATCCCGTAGAAAAATCACAGAAAGATGCAAAATTTATACCACTAACACACGTATACATAAAAAGTGTGAAACTGTCAAAGACTTCAAGAATCTTGTTTAACAAACTGATTAGGCTGACAAGCCATGTAACAGCAGCTTAAGACTAGTACTACTATACATGTTTTTGAACCACGTGTGATGTTGTCTTTTGACATCAATAACACTATTTTTTTTTTAATAATAAGGCTTATTTGATTCAATTAGTGTCAAAATATCAACGGTATGTAAAAAGAAGATGTTTTTTAAATGATCTATTCTTTAAAATATACTTCGATTAATTTCAATAAAAAAATATGACACTTAATGGTGGAAAAAAAGACGGTGATTTCACACTTCCTGTTCAGTAACGAAGCTAATACATATAATAAAATGTAACGAAAAAAAGTTAGTGGGAGTAAATATTAAGAAAAACGAACCAAAGGCTCACATTCCAACCAGTCTTTGCTCTTACTCCTTAAAACTGTGTGCTTAGCTGAAAAAAATAATACAAATTTCATTGTCTCTAGTCTTACCTGACCAGGGCTAGAACCCATGATTTACAGCACTCAATTTGAGCACACTAAGCATTACATCACCAATGTGGTTAATTGACAACAAGTTACCTGATCTAAAGGTAAGTATGGTAAACTGTCATCTCCATCTCTGATCTCTTGTCCACCAAATATAACATTATAGGTACTGGTATATAAGTTAACTAACATTAAGTTACCTGATCTAAAGGTAAGTATGGTAAGCTGTCATCTCCATCTCTGATCTCTTGTCCACCAAATATAACATTATAGGTACTGGTATATACAAGTCTTGTTATCTTATTCTTTAAACAGGCTGTCAAATAAAAATATCATTCCATATTAGTGGGTTGTTTTCCTGAAGAAACTTGATTTTTAATTTTTTTTAAATGTAGTCGCCCGAGGTAAATGCTAACATCAAGTCACCTCAGGTTTGCTGTTTCAATGTACTTTGGTACATGTATTTGTCATTGAATACCAGTTTTATTCTCAGAATATGGGATAAAATAATAATTGTCTTTTGATTCGATAAATATGTGATTTAATTGACTTTCAGCCAATAATAATACAAGTTTTAAAAAGAGTCAATAAAACCACATATTTATCTTAAAAAGAGATTAATTGTATAATACTTTAATGTTACTATTTCATAGAACAGTAAATCATTCAAAATTTTTGAGAATTAGTGTATATATATATGTGTATATAATAATGATAGGAAATTTAAACAGCGATGGTCAACAAAAGAAACAAGTACTTCTCACTTTAACTAACTGAACACAAACAAGATGAGGACATGTGGCATTGTAATTAAAGGTCATGGTTTGGGACAGGCACAGAAATGTGGCCGAGTCAAACCAGTAGATCCCAACCATCAGTATTTATTATATACATACTTACAAGTAAATACAGAATGAATTTTGCAGTGAAGTTATTTTTGTGATATCAACATACGCAGTATATCAACAAAACAATATGGAAACAGTCATAGTTAGAATTATTTTCTCTATATTAAATATAAAAATATTTAACCTCTTTCATGTTTGTTGCCATATGAACCAAAATTTGGTGAAAGCATGTCATATAGTAGTCTCTCTAATACTTCTTTGCATGTAAATTAAATGTCATAAAAATACAATGGTTAATAGATGAGATATTTGATGAACAATAACATAATATTAGGGCTATAACCAAGTATTAATGGTTAACATCAATAGTTACTGTACTAAGTCACACTCTAATTGGTGCTCTGTAAAAACTGCAAAACAATTAATATTGAGGCAAAAATGGTAAAGTTAAACTGCATTGATATTCTAATTGGACAGCAATTACAGGTTTCTACAAAATCCTAGAAACATTTAGTTTGTCATAATTATTATGTTTTCCTTAGATTGTAGAATTTTGGAAACTCATATTCCTCGTTAATATATTCAAGGAAAACAAACAATTATCATGTGATATTTATAGAAATCGTTTTTCTAAAAACATCATGCCCACCTCTACCATTCTGAAAAGTTATCAGATCAAACTGTTAAAACAAACCAGTACAACTGTTAAATACCAAATCAGAAACAATATATCAAACGTTTTATCTTCACGAACGTTTCCCTATAATACTGACGTATTACGTAAGATGGTAAATTTATATTCCCTGATAATAAACTGCACAGCATTGAAAAGCAATCACAGCAGACTTTCATTGTATTTATTCTAGAAATCAAGTTAACATTATTTTGATAATAATCTGATTTCTAGCCCTTGGTGTGGGCAATAGATCTATTTTCACTGAAGTTAATATACTTTTATTTAGAGATATCTATCTTTTTGATGATAAACCCAACATTTTTTAAAGAAGTAGTTTTATTGGTATGACTGTATCAATAGATATGATATTTTGATTGGAGAATTATGGATATTTATAATTAAAGTGACAATTGGTCTCTGCCTTGCCAAGATCCTAAACTTAATTAGTTGCATAATGATGGTCCACAAAATCTACAATGTAATAATTACATAGACATTTTCCCTAATGCATTGGAAATATCAGAATATCTGTGATTTATCTAGAATCCATCAGGCACCAGCCATATGTATCCCTTCACAATATTCTTATCAAAGCAAAAGGTTCATAAAAGTTCAGAAAGTTTCATTAGAAACAAACCGTCTCATACAACATATTTATAAATAAGGAATACATGTTTTACAGAATGAAGTATCTACACTTAATCCTTATTTCCAAAATATGTAAATGCAAAAGATGAAAGAAATAGCAGTATTGTTGGTCATAACCCCCATGCCTATTACAGTGTTATTATCAGAGGTTCAATGACATAAAAATGTAACGTATTTGATCTGGATTCTTAATACATATAAGGGGCCCGGGTGGCTCAATGAGTTAGGTCATTGGATCTAACAACTCATACAAGCCTATCACCAATACGGCGTGGGTTCGTGCCCGGCTTTGTAAATTACAAAAAAGGGTGCACTCGACTCGCAGCCGCAAGTGATAAAGTTTACCAGTTGCTTGCCCATGGTCGGTGGTTCTCTCCGGGGACTCCGGCTTCCTCCACCCACTAAAACTGGTTGCCATGATATAGCTGAAATATTGTTGAAAGTGGCGTTAAACACCAAAAATCAAATCAAATCAAATCTTAATACATATAATGGTTTTACAGTCATTTTTCTTTGAGCAAACAACTGTAGGTAGATATATCATACTGTTACAGGTAAATATAGGCCCAAATACTTTGGGCTTAATAATACTTTGGGCTTAATTACACAAATGGTCAGTGTAATATTTTATCAATGAAGTGAAGACATCTACAAATAACTGAAAATCACCAACATCTCCTCCAATCTACTACATGTATTAAACTCTGAAAACACAACTACAACAAAATATAATGCCTGACTTGGGACAGGTGTATGAGAATGTAGCAAGTTCATCCTGTTAATGAGATTCATACTCTCCATCCATCATATTACTAAATATACACAGTTTGCATTCAATCGTGTTCTAGGTTTTATTCATTTTCACATAGGGTTCTATGTCAAACATTAACCCATCTAAATCAGACTTACAATAATTATAAAAATGTTAGGTATTTAACTTGTAAAAGTTACAAGCATGTTGGTATGCCCAGATAGGAATGTTTCTGAGGAATTCAATGGAAAAACACATACAAATTGGATTTAAAATTAAAATTGTTTGATAGTTGTTCCCCTTTGGCTCCCCTTGTCCCTCTTTTTTTTTTTTTTTTTTTTTTTGATCTCAAAGAGCCAAGTCGAATCACGAATCAGTTAGCTAATTGCATGTAGGAAATTCAGAAGAAAAAAACCCTTTCAAAATCAGACTTAAAAATTCTGGTGTTGGCACCATTTTGACACCCTTATATCATGAAAAGTTCCATAGAAAATTGATTGGCATACCACAGAAAGAGTATTTTATAGAACATAAAACATCATAAAAATTGGTTGGAAAATAGCTGTTCCACTTACAAAGACTGAAGATACAATTTTTGACACCTTGTATCCTATTATTTCTGTGAATGTGGCAATCTTGTATTTCCAATTGAAACCAAAAGCGTAAAGTTTGTAGAAGACCATCCAATGAAATAGCTCTCCCATATTTGGTCTCAATTTTCCTAGAAGTTTCAGGGAAGAAGATTGAAATGTAAAAGTTTACGGAAGACGACAACAGACAGACACAAAGACATGGGTCAGGGGAACTAAAACACAATAGAAAATGACTAGACAGTATTAAAGATATAATGAAAAAATATATAAAAAATACAGACAACAGTTGAGCTTGTAAATTCTGTATTTAGCAATGAAAGCAAAAAGGTCTGCTGATTTTATACCATTATACTCCAAGGAATTACAATTGTTAATATTGAAGAGAAAACAAAATCTAGTTGTAGATTATTCAAAAGTAAATTAACATACTGACCTACTTGTTAACTACATCTGTTAAAGTTAAACCAATATAAAAGATGTTTCTATAATAGGACAATGATATCCTTTACAATTAGATTGTAACAAGTGAGAACATGATATATACAAATCAAGCAGTGTTTTTAATGACCTATTGGCATAGAATATAGTCAGAATTCCATTTGGATCAGATCTATATATGTGGAATTATATTTTTATATGAATTCTGTACAACTGTAATAGAATTAGGCTAACATTTTAAATTTTTTGGAAATGACAGTCTAAATTAAATTTCTTTTTGGGGTAATAATGACATGACATTTTACAAACATGTAAATCTGATCAGTTTGTTCAATTACATCATAACAAGAAGAGCTTGAAGATACCAAAGGGAGGTAATCAGAATCACTATATTGAAGAAGAACAGACAACACAATGGCCAACAGAAACAGGACAAATGGACAGACAACGATCTACAAAACGAAGAACAGACAACACAATGGCCAACAGAAACAGGACAAATGGACAGACAACGATCTACAAAACGAAGAACAGACAACACAATGGCCAACAGAAACAGGACAAATGGACAGACTACGATCTACAAAACGAAGAACAGACAACACAATGGCCAACAGAAACAGG
>MJUT01007487.1:749651-759819 GCA_002080005.1 Gigantidas platifrons
AAGAACAGACAACACAATGGCCAACAGAAACAGGACAAATGGACAGACAACGATCTACAAAACAAAGAACAGACAACACAATGGCCAACAGAAAGAGTACAAAAGGATAAACAACAATCTACAAAACGAAGAACAGACTACACAATGGCCAACAGAAACAGGACAAATGGACAGACAACGATCTACAAAACGAAGAACAGACAACACAATGGCCAACAGAAAGAGTACAAAAGGATAAACAACAATCTACAAAACAGTACACATAAAACTAAAGATCGAGTAACATGAACCTCACTAAAAACCGAGGGTGAACTCAGGTGCTCTGGAAGGGTAGGCAGTCCCTGCTCCACTTGTGGCACCCGTCGTGTTAATCTAGTTACTCACCAGGTGATAAGTCATGAATGAGGAAAGGACTGGGAAGTGTTTACGACAAGTGGAACATATCCATGGTCATTTGTGACACAGATATTCCATAACGGTCAAGTGAGCAGTATTTTAGCTATATTTTTGACAAGAACAAGTTCACCAACAGTAGATCACCATCTAAAAAAGTGGCACCAGATGTTCTGATTGCCACAGGTTAAAAAGGACACAATTGACAGTATAATAAAATCGCATAATCAGCTTTTGCTCAGCATGACCTGTTACAAAGCAGTTATGCACGGACTATAAGCACGACTTTCACTCAACAGAGAGCATCAATTTACATCTGGCCCAAAAGACATGGTTTGTGTATTCTGTCATTCTTAATAGGGATATTACTCACAAAGAAGTTGGGTACTATTTCATAGGGAGTTTCTAGTGGGTCACATGATCAAAAAGGAATATTCTCAATAGGGTAATTTAAGTCATCTCACATCAGTGAAACATATATTAAGAAATGAAAATGTCTAAATAAAACTGCTGTGCACCATTATTTTTAGTTTGTCTGTCTTATTTTCTGCTATTTATATCAAGAAAAATTAGTTTATTCTTGGCCAAGAATAAAATTAGTTTATTCTTGGCCAAGAAGTTGTCTAGGTATCTACACAATTTTTGTTTAATAAAAATTAATATGTTTGTGTTTGTGAAAAATCTTCTTGAAGTTTGCAATAAACTTAAATCTAGAGCAGTAAAAAAGGACTGAAAAGAAGTCGTGCACAGCAAGTTCTAGTATTCCAACAATATTTGCTGTGAAAATGAAAATAAGTAAATGTTATCTATGGCGTAAAAAACAGTTTTAAATTGAATCATATTCCCTGCTGACAGAGTTGAGTCAACAAGGTACATTGTAATATTATTGTGGTGCCAGTTAAACAGACTTGAAAAAGGAATTAATTCATTTACACTCAGAAATAAAATTATACTTCTCTCAATATAGCAATACAAATACAATTTAATGTGCATTATTAATGAGTTGATCTTTTACACATCACAATATCATGTGACATGCCTGATATGAAATATTATCATTCATTTTTAAGTGTACTTATGGGATGTTATAAAAACTTCGTCTTGAAAAATCCTTGATAAACATGAAAATTTGTTTTGGTTGAAATTTTCCTCATTGTGGTCAAAATGTTGAACTTTGAACCCTTAATGGCTTGGACTCCCATATATATAACATTGGTCATTAATTTGTACAAGGTTGAATCATAATTTAATAATGAAACTTAATTTCAAATAGAATAACATTTCCATTGATTGTTCTTAAGAATATGATTGTTCTTAAGAATACAGTTTTTATAATTCCTACATTTGGACCACAAAAAAGACCATGGATCATTATGAAAAGAAAGATTATACAGTGATGGTTAAAAATTGCATCAATATCAACAAAATGAACCCCCCTCTCACCTCAAATAACTGAACACATAGAGACCATGAAACACACAGATGGAAATCCAATTCCTGGCTAGTGACAGATAGATACAAAAGTGTGTCTTATCTTACAAAACAATATTTCTTTTTCCTATATAAAGTCAGGATAGTAAGAAGAACAGATAAAAAAGTAAATCATGGTTCCTAACCATTATGAAAAAAAAGTTTAAACAGTGATAGTAAAAAATTCCAACAATATCAACAAAATTAACAACCCCTTCTCACTTAAAATCATTGAACACAAAAACCATGAAACACAGATTGAAATCCAGTTCCTGGCTTGGGACAAACACAAAAGTGTGTCTTATCTTACAAAACCATATTTCTCATTTCTACATATATAATAAAGTCAGTATAATAAGAAGAATAGATACAAGAGTAAATCCTGAAAACAAAGTTTAAACAGTGATGGTCAAACTTCCATTAACTAAATGAACAATTACCTCTGTATCAACTCATTGAACACAAAAAGGAAACGGCACAGGCTGATTGAAATCTAGATCCTGCATGGCTAGTGACAGACACACAATAATGTTTTATTACAAAACCTTTCATCTTATTTAGATATACACATGCTAAGTCAGGATAGTAACAAGAACAGAGAAATTAGGAAATAGTTGTTTCCAACCATGCCTTATTACAGACCTTAGTAATTATGGCATCATTCTTAAAAACTGTAAAAAAAAAAAACTTTCTTCATGGTATATTTTCAATAACAAATTCTGATCTCTATAATACAAATGAACATTAAATACATGATTTTAGTGCTCAACCTCAGAAATATGATTTATCACTTTTGACGTAATTACTTTTTTAGACATGGAATACCTTTTAAAAATATTAATATTCCAGTTCTTTTAATTGGACATGAATATAGCCAAATTAGAATGTGTCTGTAAATAATAAAATTACATTGTTCCCCTAAATTATATTTTATTAATTGTATTTTACTGTCTAGTTCATTTGACTTTTTTATTCAGTCATGTAGCATAACTAGATCATAGCCACTACTGATATTGTACACCAATATGTAACATAGCTATCATGTATAGAGTAATTAATGGAATGGTACTGGTAGGCAGGATTAAACTTATTTTACTCGCTATAATTGAGGAAATTAAATTCATGAAAAAAGGGTAAACTATTTGCCAAAAAGAGATAAGAAAAAAAAAACCTGATCTTATATTTTAAGTGTTTTTAATTCTTAACAGCCATAAATTGCTGTAAAAAGTCATACTATTAAATGCATCACATTATTCAATTTGTTGACTTTCCTATAAGCTTGTTGTTTGACTGTCTGACTACTTACAGACCTTCCTCTACTAGACACATGACCTATAACCTTGACATTTGACAGTCAGACTACTTACAGACCTTCCTCTACTAGACACATGACCTATAACCTTGTTGTTTGACTGTCTGACTACTTACAGACCTTCCTCTACTAGACACATGACCTATAACCTTGACATTTGACAGTCAGACTACTTACAGACCTTCTTCTACTAGACACATGACCTATAACCTTGACATTTGACAGTCAGACTACTTACAGACCTTCCTCTACCAAACACATGACCTATAACCTTGACATTTGACTGTCTGACTACTTACAAACCTTCCTCTACTAGACACATGACCTATAACATTGACATTCCACTGTCAGACTACTTACAGACCTTTCTCCACCAGACACATATCTTATAACCTTGATATTTGACTCTCTGACTACTTATAGACCTTTCTCCACCAGACACATATCTTATAACCTTGATAATCAACTCTCTGACTAATAATATACCTTCCTCTACTAGACACATATCTTATAACCTTGACATTTGACTATCTGACTACTTACAGACCTTCCTCCACCTGACACACACCCTATAACCTTGACATTTGACTGTCAAGACTACTTACAGACCTTCCTCCACCTGACACACACCCTATAACCTTGACATTTGACTGTCAGACTACTTACAGACCTTCCTCCACCTGACACACACCCTATAACCTTGACATTTGACTGTCAGACTACTTACAGACCTTCCTACACCTGACACACACCCTATAACCTTGACATTTAACTGTCAGACTACTTACAGACCTTCTTCCACCTGACACACACCCTATAACCTTGACATTTGACTGTCAGACTACTTACAGACCTTCCTCCACCTTAGCTGCGGAACCGTAGCCCTTTATGGTCTCTTTTTTTTTTTTTGGCGGACCATAGGGCTACGGATTTCCCCTATGCAAAAACTTGCGGAATTTGCGACCTCGATTGAGTCGCACCTTTCCAGGGGTTTCTGGCGATCGGACGCCAAGTGTGCGTAGCCAAATGTGTATGTTTCGTTTCCTCAAATATTTTTCTATCACTCTACATTATTATTCATGCAAAATTATTAAAATCCTTCTATTTATTACAACAAATATCTGATTACAGCTTAATCCCGCCTACCCTGGACGCCATCTTGACACCATCGTATAATACGCAAATCGGATGCCGGAGAAGTCTTGTTCTGTTATGGCTTTTACATAACTTGTACTTTCGTTTGCCGATCAGACTTTCTTTATTCATTTTTCGGACTTTATTCCTGAAAAAAGCGGATATAATACACACTTCTTGCATTTTTACAACCAATAAATACAGGTTCCATTCACGAAAGTACAAGTTATGTAAAAGCCGTAACAGAACAAGACTTCTCCGGCATCCGATTTGTGTATTATACTATGGTGTCAAAGGTAGCAAATTCCGCAAGTTTTTGTATAGGGAAAATCCGTAGCCCTATGGTCCGCCAAGAAAAAAAAAAAGGATCATAAAGGGCTACGGTTCCGCAGCTACCTCCACCTGACACACACCCTATAACCTTGACATTTAACTGTCAGACTACTTACAGACCTTCCTTCACCAGACACATATCTTATAATCTCATCATTCGACTGTCAGAAGACTTACAAACCTTCCTCCGCCAGACACATGCCCCATAACCTTGACATTCGACTGCCAGACTACTTACAAATCTTCCTCCACCTGACACACACCTTATAACCTTGACATTTGACTGTCTGACAACTTACAGACCTTCCTCCACCAGACACATGCCTTATAACCTTGACATCTGACTGTCAGATTACTTACAGATCTTCTTCTACCAGACACATGCCCTACAGCCTTGACATTTGACTGTCAGACAACTTACAAACCATGCTATACCAGACACATGCCCTATAACTGTGACATTCGACTGTTAGATGACTTACAAACCTTGCTCTACAAGACACATGATTTGCAACCTTGACACTTGACTGTCAGACTATACTGTATGTGATTAATGACATTGTCATTGATTTGTTTCTTACCTTTTATTACATTCTCAGTTCCTCCAATATTCACAGCTTCAATTAATTTTTTGTTCAACTGAAAAAAAAATAATGAATTGATAAACATGATAGAAATAATGCAAATTTCCTGTCAAGTTTTGGTCTGGGAGTTTGAGGAAATTTGTTGATGTCTGAAGTTTCTAGTTACAAGTGTAAGTGACAGAATTTCTTTTCAGAAGTAAAATAGTCTGTGCATATAATATAAAATAAGAGAGTATAAAAGAAATATATAATTCACTGGTGCACTTTGTGTCAATCAGTTCTGTTCAACTTTAATAATAAAGATGCAACAATAAGCTAGTTATTCAATATAGGCAAAATCACATTATCTAGAACTCGTATAAGACCTTCACACTTGGTTAGTAAGAAAGGATATGGATGTTAATTAATATAACAGACTAATTCAATTTTACACTTAAGGTGGTACCATACACTTCAGGTAAAATTTGATCTGCTCGTTTAATTTTCTTATTTTTTTTGGCAGTGTGTTTGAATATATTCACTGTAATAAATATCAAAATTGTAACAATTTCAACCAACAGACTCAGAGCTATAAATCCACTAGCCACATAGTAGTTTTTTTCTCTGTGGTTTTGATCACCGAGATGCTTGAAATTTGCATACAAACATCATATGATCAAAACGTTCAACTGATTTTAAAGAGTTATCTCCCTGTAGTGTATCATGGTACCCCCTTAAGACATAATAGTAAATTAAAGTAAAGGCCACACAGCGCTTTTATCACTATTCCACATACCACAGCAATAGTAAGGTCCTCACTAATGAGTACAGCTGATTGCCTGTATGAGTGTGTAAGGACTCCCTACCCCTAGCCTGCAACTGAGTGGGACTCTCTACTTCTGTCAATAAATACTAGATCTGGACAATTACTGATTGATGTTGGTCCTCACTAATGAGTGTGTAAGGACTCCCTACCCCTAGCCTGCAACTAAGTGGGACTCTCTACTTCTGTCAATAAATGCTATATCTGGACAATTACTGATTGATGTTGGTCCTCACTAATGAGTGTGTAAGGACTCCCTACCCCTAGCCTGCAACTGAGCGGGACTCTCTACTTCTGTCAATAAATACTATATCTGGACAATTACTGATTGATGTTGGTCCTCACTAATGAGTGTGTAAGGACTCCCTACCCCTAGCCTGCAACTGAGTGGGACTCTCTACTTCTGTCAATAAATACTGTATCTGGACAATTACTGATTGATGTTGGTCCTCACTAATGAGTGTGTAAGGACTCCCTACCCCTAGCCTGCAACTGAGTGGGACTCTACTTCTGTCAATAAATGCTATATCTGGACAATTACTGATTGATGTTGGTCCTCACTAATGAGTGTGTAAGGACTCCCTACCCCTAGCCTGCAACTGAGTGGGACTCTCTACTTCTGTCAATAAATGCTATATCTGGACAATTACTGATTGATGTTGGTCCTCACTAACGAGTGTGTAAGGACTCCCTATCCCTAGCCTGCAACTGAGTGGGACTCTCTACTTCTGTCAATAAATACTATATCTGGACAATTACTGATTGATGTTGGTCCTCACTAATGAGTGTGTAAGGACTCCCTACCCCTAGCCTGCAACTGAGTGGGACTCTCTACTTCTGTCAATAAATACTATATCTGGACAATTACTGATTGATGTTGGTCCTCACTAATGAGTGTGTAAGGACTCCCTACCCCTAGCCTGCAACTGAGTGGGACTCTCTACTTCTGTCAATAAATACTATATCTGGACAATTACTGATTGATGTTGGTCCTCACTAATGAGTGTGTAAGGACTCCCTACCCCTAGCCTGCAACTGAGTGGGACTCTCTACTTCTGTCAATAAATACGGCTGAAACACAATCAGGTTGGAATTCACTACTAGCTACATTCAAAAACAGATATCTTTTACATCTTCATAGATATAAGACTGAGTGTGGTCTCAATTAAAAGTTTATACTCTAAGCTTTCTAAAACACTATCACATTACACAATTGCTCTGATTTTGTCATCCAAAACGTGGCATCGAAGTCAAAATATATCATGTTTTTAGGGTGTGATTTGTGTCAAATCTAAAACAATGATTTTTCTTAGTTTATTAACAACAGAAAATCTGATCACAAGCTTTAAATAATTTACTATGGGGTTGTTTACTTTCTGCACTTCAAGCCATACTTTACAGATTGAAATTTGACTGACAATTGACAGATTTATTGCTGAATTAGTCTCACCACTTCTGTCAATAAACNCTATATCTGGACAATTACTGATTGATGTTGGTCCTCACTAATGAGTGTGTAAGGACTCCCTACCCCTAGCCTGCAACTGAGTGGGACTCTCTACTTCTGTCAATAAATGCTATATCTGGACAATTACTGATTGATGTTGGTCCGCCTTGGACGGAGGACTGGTTAGTGCTGTTGCCCTTGTTTATATTGTTGGTCATTGCTGTTTAATATGTCATTATCAATTAAACCTTTCTTCTGCCATTTCATTTTAGAATCAGCAAATACTGTAGTTATCCTCTGGCATTCCATGTTTAATAGACAAATTGACAGACTGTCATTTCACATGTACTTTACTTTTACGTTAGAGAAAAGGAAACGGGCAATCGGGAAAGAACAATCCAGAGATGCTGGCAGCACACGACACACAAGACACAGAACGAGGACAAACCAAACAAAACACACAACGAAAGAGATGAGCAACATCAAAAAAATAAGGGTAAACTGAGGTGATGGCGAATACCATACAAACTCCAAATTGATGGACATACTTTTCTTTCTTCTGAAACTAATGATATAAATATAATTCCTACATTGAACAGACAAATTTCCTTTCACATCAATTCAAAGATTTTTGTGTCAATTAAGTTACAATAAGAAAAATTGTTCTTCTAAGACCAACAAAATTTATCTTTGTATTATATACATGAATGTATATGATAATATTTCATCATTTTGTGATTGATGTCGGTGAAAATATTCTTTTATCTGAATACTACTAGGAAGCAGGTCGATTATAATTATATATTCCTATCTATTCATAAAAGGCTATATTCTAGACAAAATCTACGGGAAGATAAATTTGTATGCTGCTTTTTCGGCTTTCATGAGTTGATTCTAAAAATTAGATTGCCTAAAGAGTCAACAATGAAACGTAATCAGTGCAATTGAAATATACATTGACAAGCAGTCTCAGTAACACGTCCACGCACTTGTTGCTTTTCATATCTTTTGAATGCTTTAATCTGCATGGCATTTATCTGTTCAATGATGTTGTAATGTCCTGTACAAAGGATCAACTTTCATAAAAGACTTCTTTACATAAAGATCAATCATGTTTTGAAATCTACATAAAAATTTTGTTATTTGAGACAAAACAGGATAATGTATTGACAATTGGAGTGAAATTGATGGGGAAAACGGTAACATTGATTGACTTTTATTTTATCTTTTGATTGCAGAACAACACCTGAAGCAGGTAAGTCAATTGAATTTTTTATCCTACGGACCATCAAATGCTGTAACACAACTCTTATCATTCAGTTATACTATTATTAATGAAAAACCAATCAAATCATGTGAAATGAACGGAACAACCAGCAACAAACAAAATGTCACATAAACAAATATATTTATAGATTGAATAAACATTTAACACAAGTAAAGAAACAATTATGTAATGAATAATATTGATGAAGCTTTTAACACTTTTCAACAAAAACAACTTTTATCTGATTTTGTAATTAGATGATGATATCAAGGTATTGAATTACCTTGAATTCTAAATCTGTAACTATTATACCGTTTTTCAAAATGTTTCTTTTTTATCGATCATAAAATTAACATTAGAACTAAAACGATTGTTTGTTTATTTATAGAAAGTTAGCAGTGTTATTGTAATATTCAGTCCAACAAACCCATTAAACCATAGTATAAAATCAGAATTCAAGTTTAATATCTGTTCCATCCTCAATATATCACACAATTCTAAATTTGTCAATACATCGATTTTTGCCTGTTTCCACGATTTTTCGATTGGATTTTAGAACTGTTCTGACAGTGTGGTATATTTCAGAACTATTCTGACAGTGTTCTGACGGTATCGTATATTTTTTACTTTACATGTGATTCTGTATCAAGAAATATATACGATCATTGATTTGGTTTGCGAGAATGGATTTCTCAGAGCAATATCATATCAAAGGTGAAGTGTGAGATGAGATATGAGAAGTCAATTTCGAGGAAAACTAAATAAACGATTGTATGTTTATCGAAGATTTGGTAAGGTTACGTGAGTGACGTCAGTATAATGTTACAATGTTATGTAGTAATATACTAGTATCATGTTAGGTGCTTGATAACAAATATTATTGTGTATAAAGATCAGAGGGAAAATGTACAAATCATTGATAAACTTTGATATCTGCCATGAAACAACTCCAAAGAAGAAAAAATGCAACGATACATATTATTTGAAAAATGATGCAACTTAAATAAATCTTGACATTAAAATTCAGACCTCATTTATTTTGATTTACAAGTAACTCTGATGTTAATATGATATACCCAGTAATTATGATGTCTTATATTTGGAACAATTGTATTGACTGGTATGTAATTATATTTTGCATCTACTAGTTTTTTAAATACATGTATGTATATAGATAACAGCTTTACATATAAATAGTTGTTATAGAATAACAGTTCACAGAGGATAGCTGCTATATAGAAAACAGCTATACATATAAATAGCTGTTATAGAATAACAGTTCACAGAAGATAGCTGTTATATAGATAACAGCTATACATATAAATAGTTGTTATAGAATAACAGTTCACAGAAGACAGCTGCTATATAGATAACAGCTATACATATAAATAGTTGTTATAGAATAACAGTTCACAGAAGATAGCTG
>MJUT01007487.1:761217-772846 GCA_002080005.1 Gigantidas platifrons
TGCTATATAGATAACAGCTATACATATAAATAGTTGTTATAGAATAACAGTTCACAGAAGATAGCTGTTATATAGATAACAGCTATACATATAAATAGTTGTTATAGAATAACAGTTCATAGAAGATAGATGTTGTATAGATAACAGCTATACATATAAATAGTTGTTATAGAATAACAGTTCATAGAAGATAGCTGTTATAGGTAGTTGTTATATATTGTAATAGATAATATTGGGGATATAACTTTCAGCCTAATATTTTCATTTTCGTATTTTTGTTCTCTCTGTCAGTTCTGAAATTAAACACACTTTTACTCTTAGAATGTGAAAAACCTTCTTAAGATTGAGTAAAAGGTGAAAGTTCAGTGCTGATTGGTCATATTTCTAGACTGGACGTTCTTAAAAAAAAAGAAGAAATTGCAAGAATTGGTCAATTCTGAGGGCTTTTTTTTGTATGTTCAACTTCAAGACAATCTTATATAAATTTCATTGAATTTGATTCACGTTAAGATTTCATAACATCTACCCAAAACCTGCCCATGTTTCATCAGACAATTTGTCTCTCCAGGCTTTCCAATAAGTCTGGTCGTCCTGATTGTTAATGCAGTTGATTTGACAGTGTCAAATTTTTGCCTGCATCAATTGTGTAACAGTTTGTGCATGCAGATACAATTTATTTGGTCAATGCTTAAAACAAAACTATCAGAAAACATTAGAATTGAGATAACTGGTCTCAAACATCTGTTTACCCTCTCAGCTAATACATTGCCAGTAAACTCAATTTGTAACCATCAAATCAACAATTGATGCCAGCAAATCTTCAAATACAATGTACAATACAGTTATCACCTAAATACGAAATGTAGCTGGAAAGTTGCTCAAAAGATGATAAACACCAGTAACCAACAGAAAATTGCTACATAAAGCGAAGGGTTTGTAGGTAATTTTCTGTTGAAAATTAAAAGTGAGATTTTTTAAATCAATTGAGCCTTCAATAAGCCAGCAAAAACTAGAATATTATTCTTTGAAGAAAAAAAATAACAATACAAATTGTTCCTATCAGTATGCTAAATGATCAAATATCAATTTATAACAGTATAGTACTATATCATTGATTGTAACATTACTAATAAAACTGAAAATACCAAACATATGGTAAAGATTAGTGACATGTGCACTCAAATGCTGAAATATTATGTAATAAAATCTATATTGTAACATAACATTCATGCTTTGGTGATCTTTTTTACAACACGTGTCATAGGAAGCTTGTAGGAGACTTATTTCTATGTTTTGTTAATTCACTTTTTAATCATTAAATAATTCATGACTGAATGCAATATCCAATATATAACATTGTAAATTTATTGTAACTTTATAAAAAATTTTGATGGAAGTCAAAAATATAGGATGCAGCTTCATAAAATAGAACACATGATTATCATTGGGACAGTCTTATTGTTGTAGTACAGTAGCCTCCCCTTCTTTTAAAGGTACCCCTTTCTGCAATGAAAAAGTGATATTATAAGAGCCAGAGGGGTGGCCTCTCTTGACGGTGGCAAATTTATTAGTATTTTATTGTCTCAGTGCATGTTAAATATGACCTGATAAGAGGAGTGGCCTTTCGAGTGAGTGAGTGAGTGATTGTTGTTCAACGCCAACCCAACAATTTTTCAGCTATATCAAGGCGATATCAATTTTTCAATGAAATGATGATGAGGTCCACTTTGTACTTGACCAACATGCTGAGTTGGAATTTTTTATAGTGCTATCTCACTGAAAGAATATTCCGTGGGTAGACATGTCGCTCCACTAGGACACATTATTCTGATTCCGACCCAACCAGTCTTTGCTCTTTTTCCTTAATGTTGCGTGTGTAGCGGAGAGCCACAAATACAAATTTTAGTCTTTGGTTTGTCCCATTTGCGGCGTGAACCCACGATCTACCGTACTTTGAGGCAAACATGCTAACCATTACATCACCGATGCGGTTGAGTTGCCTTTGGTGAGAGGAGCTTTATAAGGCTGACTTTTGCATAGGTAATTTACATTTAAATTCAAATCATATTTTTACAATGCTGTATAACATCATCAACCTTACACATGTAACAAGCTAAAACTCATTTCACAATCATGCAATTACATTCTCTAAATAAGGCAGCAGGTGTAGATAGAAATATTAATGGACAAAAATTAGGATTTTTGAAAATGGGAAATCATTTCAAGAACCTCCTTATAAACATTGTACAACAATCATTATGCCTGATAGTATTTGACATTATTCCAACTTCTACAGCATGAGAGAATTGTAAACTAAGAGTTGTGTTTCTTGTGGTACATTTATCTTAATTTACATGCATTAAAACAACATATCCTTGTACTTTCCCAGGATTTAATTTAATTCTATTTCAAAGGCGAAATAGATCACTATGAAATTTACATTCGTTCTTTTCATTAATTTTGTCGTATAAAATGTTACATAAATATCAGTGTAGTGTATTAATGCCTTGACAATTAAATTATATACGTAGAGTAAAACGTAAAACGTTAGCAACTTTCCACATACACCTAGTCTTAGGATGCTTAGACACAGGCTTAAAATGTAAAAATAAATCTTCATGAATGTGTAATTAAACTGAATTGGTATTTTTCAGAAGATGTTAAAGTAATCATGAAACAATTATTAGAGATCTAGTTCTGTTTATGTACCAGTCTATAAATATTATTGCTTTTTTATCATTAATTTTAATTAGATGTATGAGCTATAAACAAGATTCACACCTGCCGGAGGCTTCAGTGTAAAAGATAACGGGGAAAAGAATCCAGTATTCTTTTTGTTTTCTAGGACAGATGAAGGCTGTTAAAATGTCACATTAAATTTCATGTAAATACATTGTATGTAAAAACCAAAGACACAAAACTTGTGTAATTAGTATAATATATATCTAGTTGTCTTTTCTCATTTAGACTGAATAATAAGAACAGCTATAAAAAAAAAAAACTTGGTATGGAGCCACGTTGATGATAAATCCATAGTATATGGGACAGATTTGTCAAATCTTATCCAACAGAAAAAGAAAAAAACTTTCCAGATACCAAGTTTTTGTTGTTATATAATGGGTGGATATATACCATTAAATTATAGACAATTCCTAGATATAAATCACAAATTTCACTGAAAATAACTGGGATGTATTGTAGATTGATATAAAGTTTAGCAAAGCAGGAATAGCTAGTTAAGTTTGATCATTCTGCTTGTTTACATTCCATTGTTTAAACATATCAGGATATATACAGGGATTTCAATATTTTTCAAGTCTACCAGTATTTCACTATTTACAGGCGGTACTTTTTAAAAAAATTTCAATATTTTTCATGAATATCTTTTACAACACTCTTTGAAATTAGGAGGTACCAGTTACCATTTTAAGTGGGTAAAAGTACCTGGTACCACCACCTATTCAAAGGCCTACATATATTAGATAATTACATAGAATAAAAAAAAAAAAAATCAAGATACATGTACAAATGCAAACTCAGTATCATACATAAGTTGATAATGTATTGTGTTCGTTCAGTTGTGTACTTTCAATAGAGAGTAATATACAAATAAATATATATATCTATATATTGGCATCCTCAAGGGAATAAAATGTACCTCCTTTCTTTGTCGATCATTTCCTGTGAAGCAGAGCGATACAAAAACTTCTCAAAGGGAAAACTTTTTAATCTCACTTTCAAGTATGTATATTGATGATGATTGTGTCAATTAATAATCCAAACTCTGCTAACTGGGTTACATTTATATACCCCAAAGACCTTTAGAACAGTAATACAAGAGCTGTGCCTTTATTCTATAATGTGCATAAACTTGGACAGTCTTTCATGTTCATTTACATCCATATCCTGTCTTGTTCATTGAGATAACAGAAACAACTTCCTGTCTCAAAAAAAATTCAATTTTGCCAATATAAAATTTCAGCACCTTGATAGTAATGGTATTATACCAACCCAAGGATAATTACAACTCGTTTAGGTGAGTCCTCAACTCATCACTTGTGTTTGGAACTCACAATTTTTTAAAACAAAAAATAACAAAGAATACAATAGTGGGACTCCTGACTTTTTAAGTTGGGACTCATCAAACGCCACCATCTTTATTGGAGTACCAGTATACAAAGCTAGAACAGTGAAGGGTCATATATATGTGTCTTAGGGGTGTCAATTTTGTCTCTGGTTCTAAAATGTTCTGAATAGATATTGGACCTGTTCTGATGGTGTGGTATTATTTTCTTATTATTAAATAAAATTATACATTTTCTATATAATGAAGAAAGATTATAAAGGTTTCTAAACATACAGAAATATGTAATCTAGTAGCCAAAATTATAATGAAACTAATGAAATAACATTCATTTGATTGGAAATGGAGTATGGCCAATTAATAATTACTGCAGGTGTATAACAATGAAAGGAAAACGGAAAGTTCAACAGTTAATCCACAATGCATTTTAAACTATAGAACATCCTAATGTTAACAGTAAGATACTGAAAGAGTATGAAGAAGTCAAGGTCGAAATGAAACATGAACCTAACACAATCTTGTATGAAAGTCACGACTTTCCCTGATAACTGTTGAAACTCCACGATCGTACAGCTTCATAACAGCATTAATTCCCCATTTTCTACATTAACTTGTCAATCAAATCAATCTTTGTTTATCAAATTATTTTTAACTGGATTGAAAATAGGTGAAAAAAGCCATCAAAACATTGTACTTTTGTCTATTTTATATCTTCTATAACTACAGCCAATACACAACAAGTGTAAAGAGGTTTCATCCTTCTGTTATTGAGATTGAATGCTTACGTAACAATAGTGTAGTCAAAATATATGTACCGAAGTAGACTTATTACACCACAAAAAGCTGCTTTATTTACCATTGCAATAAACAAAACACTGATTTATTAAGCATGATCTTTAAATCATATAACAGACAAGAAAATAAACTAAAACTAGCAAAAGTATATAATGATCCAATTAGCTCCACATTTAGGAAGAAACGCAGGGTATAAAACTGTGTAAAGTTCATATCCGTTCGGTACAACATCAATGAAAGAGCAAAAATATCTTGTCTTTAATTTGGCTTTAAAAAGTACAGGCCATCAACAATGCTAATTAGTTCTGTAGGTAGTAACGTTCTGGTTCATCGATGTTGGGAATCTGATGAGACCTAATACTGCACTTGAACAATTAGTTATTGAGCTTGTTACTACATAATGGATGGGGAAGTATTTATTTTATGTAACATTTTGCTCTTACTCAGCTGTAGACGAAGGCTGTTATTCAAATTAAAGTGCTTGTGTGTAAGCACAATCTTTCAACAATGGTTTAATAAGTACTTTATGCTTCACACTTTTTTTTATAATATACATTTACCTACCAAGTAACTAAAAAACAACTAGGAACTCTACTGTTAACTCTTACAACCATTGTAGAAAGAAATTTGTAATTTAACTAAAGGTTTTTAGCAACATTGGAAGGGAGGTTGGCACTAATAGATATAATTATAAATGAGGACAGCCTCAGTACTAATTAATCAAAAGTTTGTTCTAAATTTGACCAATAAAGTTTTTAATATGATATTGTCCAAAAAAAAAATCTCACCAAAACTTTCTATGGTAGTCCCCCCCCCTTATAAGGCGATCTGTCTGGCAGCAAAAAAATGGTATTATAATAAGAGGAGTAGCCTCTCTTTGAGGGGGACAATTTAGTAGTATTTTATTATCTTAAGTGTTTCTGAAATTTGGTCCCTAAAGACAGTTGGCCATTGTTAAGAGAGGCTTTATAAGAGGAGTATCTAACTGAATCAGCTACAGTTACAATTTTGGTAGTACTTCTATTTAAGCGGACCCTAACCCTAACCCTAAACCTAATGCTAACGCTAACCCTAGACCCTTTTGTTGTCATATCCACATGGTAACGAAATGAAAGGTTATGGGTCATGAGTGTTGATTATTACAATATCTGAATTCTGGGGTCTGCCAAAGTAGATTCTACCCCAATTTTGGTACAATTCCATTTTAAATTATGTAATATATCATATTAAGGTATTCTATTATTAGTAACAGCTGCCATTTTGATTATAAGGTTGGCTGTCCAGCAAAATTTTCAAAGATGACAATTCATCTTCCAAGTCGACAGTTTTCAGAGAAGATCTGACCCAGTGTTTATTTCATCAAACACCAAAAAATAGATGAATATTACCATAAATAAAGCCCATGGTCAAATTGAGGCAAAACCTGTCAAAAGTGTGAAAGATTAAACATTTATCTTATTACAATACACTATGTTATACAAATTGATTTTTTTTTTTATTTGTAACAAAAACAACAGCTGTTGGTATGTGGAACTTAAAATATACATAGGGTGTACATATATGAATAATATTTACCAGAATAAATGTAGAAATGATTTTAACAACATAAGGTTGGAAATAATACTAATTCAGAAACAGGTTCCAGGAGAAATCAATTTGCTACACTTAATGCTATTAGACATAGTGGAGAATTTCATCACAGGCGAGTGTATGGAAAGTTAAAGATGTACATGATCAAGGTGTAATACTGTTATAACTTGGTGAAATAATCACAATTTTATCAAATTAAATATGAATGGTGAATGAATAAATTTCTAGGGCATGTCTTTTGTTATGTCATCAAAATATATATGGGAACATCTCAAAAGTGCTAACAACATTTCTAGACTAAATCAGTTTAGTCTAGTAGAACACCCACTCACCTCCTCTAAACAAAAGCAAAGATTTTTTTTCTGAATATTTTTTCCTACCTCAAAAACATGCGAGTGTAAATAGCTAAAATACAATACTCTGGAGATGAATAGGTGACCATTAATTTATAAGTTAGAAAAACATTTAATAATGAACAATTTATAGCAAAATAGACAAAATCATCTTGATTGATTGGTGAGGGTTATGGTTTTTAATGCCACTTTCAACAATATTCCAATGCATTATATAGTGGCAGTATATATTGATTGGTCAGTCAAAACACTATAATTAAACATATCCAGCAGAACTCCCTTAACATTATAAGAAAACAAAGAAAACATTCTGTATTACAGAAACTTGATAAGAGCACTCCATTACACTTAAACAATAAAATTAAAAAAAACAATAATTTATATTCAAAGTTGAAAATAATAAGATTGTATTTCTTTGATGCTACTGAAAACAATCAAGAATGTAAGGATATATTACAGAATTGGTTAAGATAATTGACATTCAACAGTTTTTATAGTTAAAGCACTTGGAATAATAAGTGAAACTTACACAATCAAGATTCTGATATGGACTATGTATTACAGATAAATTAACATTCTGTTTGTTGATTCAAATGGCACAACTTTCTATTCGAAAAAGGGGTTGAAAACTATCTACCTATAATATGAAAGTAATTTCATCCAGAAATGTTGTGTGCTCTTCTAGAGATGATCCTTTATTCTAAGAGATTTTTACATACAATTACCGATGATTTTGACAATCAAACCAATCACAACAAACCATGTCATTTCAAATAAAATATAAATTTTATAATTTTGTGTTATTTTTCTTTTGTGTGTTAACATAAAATTACCCTACCATTTTTTACCGAGTGTCTGTACCAAGCCAAGAAAGTGAACGGTCACATACATGTCTGCTAGGGGTATCAAGTGAACGGTCACGTACATGTGTGCTAGGGGTATCCAGTGAACGGTCACATACATGTGTGCTAGGGGTATCCAGTGAACGGTCACGTACATGTGTGCTAGGGGTATCGATCTTGCCTCTGTTTCTACAATTTTTCGGTTGAATTTTGGTTCTGTTCCGACAGTATGGTAATTTTGGTTTTTTATTTTATTGATACATCTCATTAATCCTCGAGTATACAATACAATGTATACAGCATAGATATAGAAAACAAACATGTTCTCTTCCAGACATTCCATACGATGCCATGTGGTATACAATATACAGCACACAAATATAAAACAGGGGCTGTCATGGTCATGATCCTATGGTAGTTGGATTTATAACTACCTATTCAATCAGTGCCTAATCACCACTGATGTTGTGAGTTAATATCCCGCTCAGGCGAGGTGTACTAGATACTTGAAGCAGGTCGGTGGTTTTCTCCGGGTGTTCCTTTTTACTCCACCAATAAAACTGACCGCCACGATATAACTGAAATATTGTTGAAAGTGGCATTAAACACCATAACCCCATATATATATATAAAACAAACCTGTTCTCTTCCTGACATTCCATAAGATGCCATGTGGTATACACAGTCTACTCCTTTGAATGCTTCTTCTACTTCATCTGCATTTGTAATGCTGCCCTTAAAAATATTAAAACTACGTCTTAAATCTTCCATGCCATTCATTTTTCATTCACAGAAATAAACATGGAATACTTGTTTATATACTGTATATACATGGTAACGATACTCTTATTTTGAGCAAAGAAGACTGCATCGGTGGAGTAAAGGTTACACGCTTGCCTTGTGTGCGGTAGATCGTGGGTTAGAGCCCCGATTGGCATTCGGGTCAAACCACAGACTATAAAATTGGTATTTGTTGCTTCTCTGCTAAGCACACAGCAAAGAGAGAAAGAGCAAAGACTGGTTGGCTTGTAATCAGGATAGTGTGTCGGAGTGAGGCGATATTTCTATTTGCAGACTGTTGTTTCAGTGAGCTAGCACTGTAAAAAATCCAACAAAGTGTGTTGGTCTAGTACAAAGTGGACTTCATCATCATCTCCTTGAAAATTAACTTGTTCTCGCCATGATATAGCTGAATAAGTGTTGAGTTGGTGCTAAACAACAATAACTCACTTACTCACTCTAAGCAGATAATAGTAATCAATTTTCAGACAGAACCTATTTCAAAATGGCCCAGAACTACTAGTCATGTGGACAGTAGAACATAATGAATTTTGACCTCGGAGTCACAGTGAAAACTTAAAACCAAAGGCTCCTAATAGCCTGTGTCATTCACCTGATTTAAAACAAAAATCATATAAAAAGTCTCAAGCCAGGGCCTGGATTTCCAATGCCATATGTCATGGTCTTTCTTGTATACAATGAATTGAGGTTAGAGGTGGTTGTTCGTTTTGTTGACATCAATGGTGGAATTGGTAACCATCACAATTTAACTCTTTTTTCATGGTAGTTCATATATATTTGTAGATCATTTCCAACATTGAAAAATATTCTAATACATAATTATAAATCACTTAAAAAGAAAAATCATGTTATAAAACAAAGACAGACCCCTTATACCTGAACAACAGTCATTCTTTCATGTAATGGCCACTCAGATTTGATAATATCAAACAGTATGACTTGATGACCATCTTCAACTAGCTTCTTTCCCAAATGATAGCCAGGATACCCACACCCTCCTGTTACAAGGTGGACTTCTGGTGTAGTCTTGTTCTTCATTACTGCAGAACTACTGCAAATCTAAAAATAAAAATCATTAACTTTTAGAATAGTTGGAATGAAAATCTTTTTTTACAGTTACAGCAGCCCCCCTTTTATAAGGCCACACCTTCAAAAGCCACCCCTCTTATGACCCCCTTTCAGATGCACTGAGATAGTAAATACTACTAAATTGTCCATCTATGAGGCCACCTTGTAATTGCAGACCAACACACTTAGTTGTACTTTATAGTGCTAGCTCACTGAAACAACAGTCCGCAGATAGACATGTCGCCACACTCGGACACATTATTCTGATTCCGAGTCAACCAGTCTTTACTTTTTCTCCTGAACACTGATTTAGCTGAGAAGCAACAAATACCAATTTTATATTCTGTGATTTGACCCGACCTACCACACTAGAGGCGAGCATGATGACCATGATGCCACCGATGACCATGTCACATACTGTACACTAGATTCAATATCTAATATTCTACAAATAGTAACATTATAACAATTGACTTAACTTTTATATCAAATAAGATTAGAAAATTCTAAATTCCTAAGCCAAGCAAACTAGTTTATAAAAAATACATAGATAACATCAAGGTCGCCCCTGCATAACACATGATCTGTAATCTGTGCTATCAATAAAAATAACATAAATATCAAAATAAAAACTGAAATTCAAATAAACGTAAACATTCAGACATTTACATGATTGGCTTTTTTTTTTTACTAAACTAAAACTTATGAATATTCATGGGTATGACTGACAGTTGCTGCTGTGACAAGACATGGTTGATTGACTTAGATCACATGACAGATGTTAAAACACAATATATGCTAATTACCATTGATTAAAAGGATTATACCACATGCAGTTGGTGTATTCTGGTTAGTGCTGTTTTATCATATAAATAAAATATTCAACTCCATAATGATATTGAATTTCCGTTTACGTTACATAAACCATAATTATAATTCAAAATTTTAATTTGAACAGAATTGAAAATATAATTAAACAGCATGCTAAGTTTGCGTTGTATTATTGGTATAAGGGCATTTATCATACCTCATTTAAAGTATTATAATGTCCTTTATAATAAAGCATCCCAGACACCTAAGAAAAAAAACTGGGTTGCTTAAGGAGGTCGGATCGTATTGTTCCTGCACATCTTTTTCGCGAATGACTGTCGCAAGTATTTCATCATAAAACTATGCTTTTAAGTGCAAAATGTTATGGAAAAGTACGAGTAACGCCTAGAAAACAAATTATTTCAAAAACCCTGTGAACACTTTAATAACCAGAGGCTCTCAAGAGCCTGTATCGTTCACCTGGATATAAACAGATCCAATTGGTCCTATGTAAAAACTATGTCCTGCAGTGGTAGTCATCTTGGAATTTCGATCAACATCAAAAACACAAAGTTTGTAAAGGACCTTCCAATAATTGATGCACAGTTTAAGTACCGGTTCAATCAGTGCAATAGCTTCAGAGAAGAACATATTTCTGTATTTTCCAACATGGTCCTGTGTTAAAACCATGACCTGTGGTGGCAGCCATCTTGAATTTCCGATCGGCATAAAAAAGCCAAGCTTTTTAGAGGACCTTTAAATGATCCCTCCTGGGTAGTTTGGTTTCAATTGTCCATGTGGTTTAAGAGAAAAAGCGTTTTGAAACATTTTTTCCCATAGGGTCCAAAGTTAAACTAAGTCCTGCCGTAGCCGCCATTTTGAATTTCATAGCGGAACAAAAAACGTAAAGTTTGTAGAGGACCATCCAATGAACATTCATGTACAGTTTGGCTTTAATCATATTTGTAGTTTCTGAGAAGAAGGCATTTGAACATTTTCCCATAGGGTCCAATGTTAATCTATGCCCTGCGGTAACAGCCATCTTGAATTTCCGATCGGCATAAAAAACAGACCCTTTGTAGAGGACCTTCCAATGATCATTCCTGGGCAGTTTGGTTTCAATTGTCCAAGTGGTTTCAGAGAAGAAGTGTTTTGAAACATTTTTCCCATAGGGTCCAATGTTAAACTAAGTCCTGCCGTAGCCGCCATTTTGAATTTCATATCGGAACAAAAAACCTACAGTTTGTAGAGGACCATCCAATGAACATTCATGTACAGTTTGGCTT
>MJUT01007487.1:782838-798445 GCA_002080005.1 Gigantidas platifrons
GTAAATGGTACAGAATCAAATTTTCAAAATATATCCTGTGGCGTACCCCAGGGTAATATATTAGGCCCTCTATTATTTTTATACTATGTAAATGATATGTCAACTAGTATTAGTTCAGAATGTAAATTATTATTATATGCTGATGATAGCACAATTTTATATTCTCATAGAAAACCTGAAGTTATTTCTACTAGACTTGGACAAGAACTAGAGTCTTGCAGTCGGTGGCTAATTGATAATAAATTGTCACTGCATTTGGGTAAAACAGAATGTATTCTTTTTGGCTCAAAGCGTAAGCTTTCGAAAATTGACACATTTCAAGTTGTCTGCAACAATCATACTATTTCTTCAACAAATAGTGTGAAATATTTAGGCCTTAACATCGACAAATTTCTTTCGGGGGAAATAATAGTTCAAAATATCATTCAAAAAATTAATGCAAGACTAAAGTTTTTATATAGACAAGGTCGATGCCTGTCAGAAAATTCTCGAAAAACTCTAGTGTCGGCTCTCATACAATGCCACTTTGATTACGCATGCTCCTCTTGGTATGAATCTATATGTAAAAAATTACAACATAAATTACAGGTTTTACAAAACAAATGTATTAGATTTATAAAGAACATGGGTTCCAGAACCAGTATAGATTGTAATGTTTTGGATAGTGTTGGTTTATTAAATGTAGAAAACAGAGTGAAACAACTTCGGCTGATATTTTATAACAAAAGCCCGTCTTACATGAAATATAACTTTACAAAAATTAAGGACTGCCATCAACAGTATACAAGATCTAGCGAGTTTAATTTTTGGGTACCATCTNTAAAAGGTCAACAAAAATTTACTTTTTATTATAATGCAATAAAGGATTGGAACTTTTTGCCAAATAGTTTAAAAAGTATAAAAAATACGAATGCTTTTAAAATTGGTGTTAAGCAATTTTTATCTGACAAATTTCGAACAAATTGACATATTTTTCTAACTTATAGTTTCAATGATAAAAACCTGCCAAAGTCATGAAATCTTTTTATTTTTTTAGTCAGAGTAAGATGAGTGCCAAACGGGACCCCATTGGAAATAAGCCATACGGCTTTCATGGGCTATCCTGATTAAATATCAACTTTTTTTGCTCTTACTTTTCAATGATTCATGTAGTATTGGAATTCATGTACATGATTTTTAAATTTGTATCAGTAAGGCCATACAAAGTTAATTTCTTGGTTCTCAGGCCCGCCCGCATGTGGAAATTCGTCGCCGCATTGCCGATTTTATTGCAAAAATAGTCCAAAAAAAAAAATTAAATGCGGTAGCGCTGTCCGTACGGAAAAGACAACCGCATCCGTTTTTCTCTTATATCGCGTGGTCGGTGAAACGCTTTAAAACGCATCACGCTTAAATGAGATTTAAAGCATCGTTATGACAATGTATAAATAAAAAACGTGTTTCCGTTTGACATTTAGACAAAATGTCGATCGTTTCTGTGCAAATTCGGCACAAATGTTTGCCAGTTTTACCAGGAAACATAATAGGGGGCTTCTCCGAAGCTTGTACCTTATTGGAATTGTTTACGGAGATAAAAAAATGGTACGTTGGGACCAGCGGATTGGACGTTTCCATAAAAATTAACCACTTGTGATGTTTCTGCCACCATCGGAAGAAATAAAATTGAAATTTTCAATAAAGTAATGAAAAGATTTATACATTGCCATATTTTTCACAAAAAAAAAGAAGAAAAAATGCCACCCTCATCACTTTTTACAGCAGTAAAAGGATAAAAAAAAATGCCGCCCTCCCTCATCAATTTTGACAAAAAAGGGCCCGAGAACCAAGTAATTAACTTTGCATGGCCTAAATCATAAAAGGTAGACGTTTTGTATATGGTATGTCTTATGATATTTTAATACTTTGCATTGTTTTACATTGTCTTATAAATTGTATGTTTACTGTATTTGTAATGTTTGCTGTTGATATTTAATCAAATAAATCTATCTATCTATCTATATAACAACTCTTATACGAAAAAAGGGTGCATCATTTAAAAAAAATTAATATCACTATGAATACAATTATTTTCCCTCAATTTTATGATTTTGGTTTCTAGTAAATACATAAATCTACATTAAATACACTATAAGAATCGTGTAAATGACCAATTTCATATGTTAATGTCTAATTTTAATTTTCAAATCCCTTTTCAGAACCCCAAATCTTCGAAGATTTTCTGGAAATGCAAATATACAGTCGTAGAAATGTCTAATGAATATTCATATCGAACATTCGGAAAAGTATCTTTTACCATTTTCATATAAAACCCCGTCGTAGAACGATGCCATCCGATACCGTTTATTTTCGCGCTAAAATGGAAACAAAAAAATGTTAAATTCTGGAGTTATCTCCCATTGACGTATCGTCGCTATAATCAATGAAGAAATTGTTAACATTCACTGTTTAAACTGTCTGTTTACAACATTCATTTTTATTAGCTATATATCAAACAAAAATTTAATTTATGTATTTTATAGCAATTTGAGCAAAATTGTGCCTTAATCATACAAACAAAATGTAGCTGTATGATTTACTTTTCCCAAATAAAAAGACTTACAGTTACATTGTGCGAAATTAACTGGAGTTACGTGCCCTTTGTGAACTTCCGGTAACGGCCATTTGTTCCTTGACAACAATGTAAATCGAAGAACGTCTTAGAAAAAAAGAACACATTTCACATTATATACTGTGCAGTCGTCTGTCTAATTGAAGGTAAGAATGTTTAATATACAAAGACAAATACTGATAATAGGCAGATTAGACAATATTTAACATGTATCTTAATCTATAAACAGATTAAATTTATATTGTTGACAAATGAGGTATCCTGAAATTGTTGACAAAATGTATGACTTAAGAGTCATACGGTCTTATTAACTGTTCAACGATTAAGTATTTTGTTGATATTACAGAATATGAACATTGCCATTCACGATTGCATTCTTATCCCACTACCCACGCTGATAAATGTTCAGTTCATGCTTATTGGATGTAATTAATGAGTAATACATGTAATAGGGTAGAATACTAGAATAAATAAGAGCAAATATCCTGTGGTCTGGATCAGACTAAGATAATCCAATGGCAATATTTTCTATAAAATGTTATGATGATGGTTGCTCCAGTCAGACAATCACTGCAGTCCAGTGCAAATGACCTGTATACTGTGTAGCTTCTCCGACTTGTACATTGTAGGTTGCAAACATGGCCTTGACATTTGAACATCAGAACTGAACGGTAACTGGACAACTCGGACCATAACAAACTCGGACTCCACAAACTCGGACCATAACAAGCTGTCTCTTAGAAAAGCTCTTATATAATGAATGTTCTTCTTTTTTTTTTCTTCTCTTAAAAAGGATTTGGCAAATTGAACTGTAATTTTTATACTTTCAAATTTATATATTTTCCCATAGAGTTATAATCGAAAGAAAGTCACAGGAAAAGTTATTTTTGTTGAAGAATGTGAAGCCATACTTTTCATACTTAACATAAAATAGTTACATATCTAACTTCTTCATACAAATACTGTAGTCCGAGTTTGTGGAGTTCGATTTTGTTATGGTCCGAGATGTCATGGAGTCATCAGAACTACATGTACATCATACGACAATCCATCACTATTTGATGACTGCTTATCGATTGTGTTTTGTGTTGGATTAAAAAAAAATCATTGTCCTCAAGGCTCAAGTATGCATATGTGGGACATAAATCGTTGTGGATTGTTGAAAGAATTCTATTATTCTATCATGTTAAGAATGATTGAAGTGGCTATGAATGAGCAATAGCTCAGTACAAGTAGCCTGTTTCAAGGTAAAATTGTCTGGCCATGCCCATAATAATCTCTCATGTGTGGCAATCAAACCATCTGTCCATTGGTCCATCTGAATCCTTTTCACTTAGATGTCAATTTATTGTTTACATCTCCTTCAAGTTTTCCACTATATCAGTATATGATAGTAGATTATTATGTACTACTTTTGTCTTGTTAAACTTCTATCTGTTATATATATCCTGATACTGACAATCTACTTCAATCATATCATGCTGAAAGTAACACTATGGAACCTTTTTTTTGATTTTTATTGTTGATAATTTGTACCATGTTGTATAAAAAATGATGCTCATTGCTTTAATATACATTTAAATACTGTACTTCACGTTAATTTCAATAAGAGATATCAGCTTTATTTCTACAATACATGTATCACATTTTTTAGCATAAAGTTTGTCTAGATTTTCATATTAATAATTCTCTTTTTCTCCCATTCTATTATATTCTAATAGTGCACACAAGATGTATGACAGAGCACCAAGAGATTTAATTAAAACCATCGGGTCTACTCCTGGCAATGTTGGTCCTGGAACATATGATGGTAGTGCACCTACAAAAGCCAGACTAAAAGCAGGTTAGTATTTAGGATGTGCAGAATAATAATTTTTTTTAATATGATTCTTATTTATTAGTTTTATTCTGAATCTGATGGCTAATGTCATGATTTGAACATTTGTTGAATTTACTTTATTTTAGAGAAATACACAAAATAAGTAAACATTAGTTTTATAAAAGAAAACATGAGATATAATAATAAACATGTATTATATCCCAAGGTGGGTATATTGAATATAGGATTTAGTATAACATTCCTCAGGCCTTTCAGTAAGGCCTAAGGGGCAGTACCAGGTACTTCTACTCACTTAAAATGGTAATTGGTACCTCCTAATTTCAATGAGTGTTGCATAAGATATTCATGAAAAATGTTCAAATTTTAAGAAAAAGTACCGCCTGTAAATAGTGAAGTACTGGTAGACTTGAAAAATATTGAAAGCCCTGATTCTTGTACTACCTTGAAAATAACCACAAATCTGTTGTAAGTTACTAACAACTTACATCTCATAAAAAGTATTCAATACATGGTCCACACTGAGGTGGTTATCAAATTCACAAAGTCTAACATTGACTGGGACCGATGTCATAGATATATGTAAGTTAAAATCCAACTAGCATTTGATCGAAGGCATTTATATCATTTTAATTAATGAATGGAATATAACACAACTTTTCACAAGATGTATTTTAGGTGATACCACTTTATATTTTGCCTTCAGAAAACATCCTATAGATATTTATTATGAAAATTAATACAGAAGTCATGTTGTATTTTTTATCACTGAAAAAAAAAATATATAATTTTTATGAAGAAAGATTGTTGAATTTATAGATGGTTATGCCCCTTTCCTGTCTATGACCAGTAGAGAAACATTCCTTAATGTCAGTGACCAAACAGTAGCAGCACCTGGACCAGGACATTATGATCCAGCCATTGCTCAAGACATGATCAAAGTAAGTAAATTGATTGGTTATTTGCATTTGACTGAAAAATGGATGTTAAGTGCATGGATAAAGTAAAATATTGATTTGATTGGATGGAGACAAAATGTGAGGAAACAACATAATTGTTGTGATGTCAGCCATAGTGATGACGGTATTTGTAAGATTACTTGACACATATTTGAAGGACAACAATAAAAACACTGTTACACACCTTTTCCCTGAGTTTTAGTTGGACTTTCTTACATTACTTCCAAATTATATCATACTCAGATACATTTTTTTTTATTAAAGTTTTAATTAGTTTAAATATAGATTTACTGTCACAAATCTACATAATTTTCAATCAACTTCATTAGAGACAGTTAACATAAATAATACTTATATGTTGTCAAAGATTATCCAAATTTTATCCATTACATTTTTTGTAGTATTTTTAAAAACCCAAACAAACATTTTATAATCAATTTATTTCAGGGTGGAAAAACATTAGCCAACAAATCCAAACGATTTGGTGATGTAAGCACAGAAAATCCAGGACCTGGTACCTACTGTGTAGAGAAATACACAGAGTTCAGAAACTCAAAGTCAGCTCCAATGGTACTGTCAAACAAAGATAAGGCTGGAGCAGTAAGTTATTTTCAACTCTAAATACTGCATATAACACAGGTTGTCATGGAAATGTTTTATATACTAATATTGTGTTACATTGTAGTTGTATAATTCTAAAAAAAATATATTCAAGCTTAATGAAAATTGTGAACCTCCATTCGTGAGAAAGAAAATACTTTCATCCTCACGAATGGAGGTTCGATCAGAATTCAATTCATGCAAAGATGGTACTCACAGATTTGAGAATAAAAATAGATATTGAAATGTATTCATGAAGTCACGTGTTTGATTTGTGAAATGGTAATATAGACTATTATGTTCTTTATCTTCTGGGAAGGTATTCTGCAAGATTTTCTACTTCTAATTTAGAAGCTTACTTATGATACTCTTCATCCTATACATAATACTATACATGACAATGATAATTCTAGATTTGACTATTAATATTATTTTATTTTAAACAGTTGCTAACCAATAGAATAAAGTTTCACAGGAAACCAGAGGCTCCCTCTATACCAATGCCAGGTCAAGCTTATGGCTATGAAGAATGTGATGATGGCACCCTAAAGAAACAGGACCCACCAGACAGGGATGTGTCTATTGGTCCTGCATTCTATAAACCAACAGTTGTAAGTGTTTTCTTTGATATTTTGAATTCAAATAAGATGTCCTTCATTGGTTATGTAAATAAAACCGTGATAAAATTCCTGATATATTTTACTTCACAAATGCATATTGTCTGACAAATTATGGACATCATTCCTCAGTGATTTCATATATTTATACAGGACCAAGGTATACTAACATTAAAGTTTTTTCATTTTTTTTTTTCATATACATATTCATTTTTGTCCAGATAATATTAACCATCTATGAACTTTGACTTTTGTATATAATTAATTTTGTTTCTTTACATGTTCCTTTTTTTCCTGAAAAATACTCAAAATTATCAATAAATCAAGCATGTTTCATGTACATGTATTGTATTTTCATTTCAGGTGGAAACAAAAACAACTAAAACATACAAAGGTGTTCATTTTGGGAACCTGGCATCTAAACGACTAGATTTAAGTAAAGGTAAACTAGGCCCTGGACCAGGGGAATATGAACCGTACAGGGACTCAATCTTAAAACCTGAAAATTTGAATGCTCAAATGGAAGAACAAACTAGATTTGAAGCCAGAATACCCAGATATCATGAAGCTGTACAAAAAGAGGAGGAAAAGAAAGTAAATATCCTATAAGATTAATATTGTACAGTTATATAAGTACAAAAATTCATTGTTTAGTCAAAAACATTTGTCATTGTACATTCTAATATGACGCCGTGTTATCGTCAGTTCATATAATACTCAACAACAACACTTTTAGCGCAAACGCAGTAATGTTGTCAATTCGGCTATTCCGTGTACCCTCCCGCTGTGAAATTACAGTGACGACTGAGTGTAAACAAACAAAACACCGGCATATAACGTATTTTTAAAGTCCTTAAAAAAACCCAATATAATTTAAAAAGTTTCTGTATAAAATCCTACAAGGTCGTTTCCGTGAGGTCATACACAACAACTACACATACAAAAAAAATTCCGGAAAAAATACTTAAGACAACCATCTATCGACTTTGACTTTTGTAATTTATCGTCATCCTGTGACGTAGTTTACAAGGGACGCTGGTGATATTGACACAAGTTGGTTACTGATTTTTTTCTTGATTTTTTGAGTATTTTACTTGTTTAAGTAGCTAAATGCAAAATACCATCAAATTGGAAAGTATCAGTAACTTAATTACATCACCGTCTAGTTATCGATGAAGGAAAAAGTACTGTAAACAATACATGAAGGTTAGGTTGTTATTCATGCGTGACACACATCAATGGAATGTATGTGTGCTTACTGGGAATCCCCAAAGGTAAATTCAATGAATTTTAAAAACAAATGAAAAAAATCTTATAATATTATTACTCACACAATATAGAGTTTGATTTAATATATGTGCTCAAATTGCACCGATTCCATCATCATATGTGAAGGGGGCTAAACGGAACAGCCATTGTATGGCGGATTCTAAGGTGTCCTAAGGTCATAAAAATTACCGTATTTGTCCTATTAGAATCGAAATAATCCATGGCAGCCATTGTGTTATATTCATTTAACCATGGGCTGGGCCTTTATAATCGAATTTAATCCCGAGCGAAATTTCTTAATTATTTTGAGTACCAAAACATAATTGTTCAGTCAAAAACAACTAAAATAAAAATTGTCTTTGAATTATTGTAAATTAACATAAAATATTTTATTATAATACTTTTTATGGTTAAAACCAAAATAAAGTTGTCTCCCTTTTATCAAATTATTTTAAAAAAAAAAGTGTTATTTTTAATTTTGATGGAATATTTTATTCTACCCAAGTTCACAAAATTTGATAACTGAAAGTAATTTTCTTCCCATTTATTACAAATTAGCCATGAGAATTAATTATACCAGTTGCCAGAATTATGTTTTTCATTGATACCTATCTAAACCAGGATCATCCTGAATATAGCTGAAATACTCCTCACTGTACGTTAAGTAATAATCAATCAATCAATATTACTCAGGACAAAGTCAAAGATCCATCCCTTCATATTGAAAATTTATTGAGATTATATACACTGATTTATGTGTATTTGTTTCAGGCTATTCCCGGCCCAGGCAAATATGATGTCAAAGGTGTGTTTGATCCTGATCCCCCAAAAGTCAACACAGAAGGAATAGAAGTAGAACATCCTCCATTTATGTCACAGTCAAAGGTAAGAATAAGTTTAGGTTTATGGTGTTTAATGCCACTTTCAACAATGTTTCAGTTATATCGTGATGGTCAGTTTTATTAGTGGAGGAAACTGGAGTACCTAGAGAAAACCATCGACCAATCGCAAGTAACTGATGAACTTTATCAGATAATGTTGTATCAAGTACACCTCGACATGAACGGGGTTCGAATTCACAACTTTAGTGGTGATAGACACTGATTGCACAGGTAGTTGTAAATCCAACTACCATACGATCATGATGGCACTTAGGTTCAAGGTATGTTTGATTCATTCAAAGGTCAATTCAGAAGGAATAGAAGTAGAATATTCTCCATTTATGTCCAGTTCAAAGGTTAGAATGTGTTCAAGGTGTGTTTGATTCCTTTAAAAGTTAGTACATATTTAAATGAGATCAAAAGTGTTAACTCCCAAACAAGGTGTGGAGGTAGGATTTTAAGTTAAGACAATCAATCACCTATAATAACTACAATTAAACTATGTCATGTATAGGTTTGTGTCTAACTTATTGAAAAGTGCTCACCCTTGTAGCTTAAATGAGAAAGTTATCAAATGTTTGATGATGCTCTGCAACTAAGCACTGTCTCCACGATATATATCTGAAAATTGTTGAAAGTTGCATTAAAAGCAAACATTTGACCATTCGACCAATTGTCTTTGCTTTACTTGCATGTTAATAACTGTATAACTATGATGATTTTTTCAGAGATTTACACCTCTTAAAAAGATGACCCCTGCACCAGGAGCATACAATGATCCACGTAATGCATTTGAATCAATGAAGAGAGTTACAGGATTAAAAAGAAGTCCATTTGGGCAGACATCTGTACGATTTGAACCAAAAGTTCATACCAGAAAAAATCCAGGTAAGATAATTACCGATAACCTTCTAAGAAAATGTCCCCTATTTCACCGAGATGTCAGAATAAGGCCATTCACCGGGGTGTGACTATTGGTCCTTTTACTGGGATGTATCAATTGGGCCTTTCACCAGGGTGTAGCAATAGGGCCTTTCACTGGGATGTAACAAATGGTCCTTTCACTGAGATGTAACAATTAGTCCTTTCACTGAGATGTAGCAATTGCCACGGCTCCTTTCACTGGGATGTAACAATTGGGTCTTTCACTGGGATGTAACAAATGGTCCTTTCACTGAGATGTAACAATTAGTCCTTTCACTGAGATGTAGCAATTGCCACGGCTCCTTTCACTGGGATGTAACAATTGGGTCTTTCACTGGGATGTAACAATTGGTCCTTTCACTGAGATGTAGCAATTGCCATATGCTCCTTTCACTGGGAAGTCAAAATAAGACCTGGTGAATATTGCTTTTAATGTTATAATGCCATTAGACGATATTATAGGAGTTCTTTATATTGATGTACATAGAACATAGAAATTTGTTTTGACAGAAACTTCAAGGATCAATCACTATAACATCATTCTACCCTGTTTATGCCATTGTAGTCAGATCAAGGTTGACATACTGTTTTAACACTTCCAGATTGCCATGCTGACACAAATAGAACATGTCTATTAATTGTCATGTGATTTTAACACTTCCAGATTGCCATGCTGACACAAATAGAACATATCTATTAATTGTCATGCGATAATATTGTTTATCCATAAGCACTTGCTATTCCAGTAAACAATGTTTATTTAAAGCACTTTTCTTATTTCTGGTAGTTGGACTATACTTACTGGTACTATAGTTGAGGGGTGCAGGATTTTATGTTAGGGGAGGGAGGCACATCAGGCATCTTGAGGGTTCATGGTAATGCCCAGTTGAGAGGAGATGTAAGCTCCTGTGAATTAGAGATCAGGGAATATAAAAGCTATTAAGAAAATACAATGTAGTACTGTCACTGGTTAAACAACAGACAATGGCAGCTGATCTCATGTTGTTTTTTTAAGGGTTATTGAGAGTGTTGTACACAATTTCTTTTGTTTTATTATATATATTTATGTATGCATGGCTGAGTAAATGATATATTGTTAAATGTAGTACTTTTTACATATTTGTTTATCTGTATTTAAATTAAAATTGAGCTATAAAGGAATCAGTATGATATATTTTATGTCAGAAAATTGCATGTCATTTTTTACTGGGTTATTTTGTTGGATGTTAAATATCATGATTTAGCAATAAAAAAGTACAAACATAGTTTACATAATTCATTATCATGTTTTATAATTATGGGGATTATTTTTTTTATGTCTTAAATTTTGCAACTTTGAAAGAGCACTCAAAACGCATGGAAATTTGAGATAACAGATGTATGGTGATTATTTGTTGCCTTTAAAATCTGTACATTTGTAGTAGTGATGAAGTTTTTCACTATACATTGAAAATACTTACTACTACATGTATATTAGAAGGGTGCTGAATGTTCTTAAAAAATACTTACTACTACATGTATATTAGAAGGGTGCTGAATGTTCTTAAAACAAACTATTTTATAAATGAAAGTTTACAAGTTTAAGAAATAGATGACCAATAAGTTACCCGATCAGTTTCTTTAGTTTAAGAAATAGATGACCAATAAGTTACCTGATCAGTTTCTTTGGAGGGGTTGCTTTTTACTTCTGTGAGGGTGTTTTTATGTTTCTGTTTACATTTACCTGAACTTAAAGTTAAGCTTTTCTATATTTTTATATTGTTTTGGGAGTTTGATTGAACCATTTTCAAAGGAGTTATTTCCCCTTTTACTTAAAATATTTCATCAAGAAGTTTGTATAGGACACTTTCCCTCTTACATTTTAAATGGGAATTCCTCAAAATTTTTCCATGCTTTCTTATAGCTAAATGATTACTTTTATATTATTATGGCATATATTACAGCAGTGTGAACAGGCCATTTTTGATGGAGTTATTCCCCCTTTTGACTTAAAATATTTCATCAAAGAGAATATTTGAGAGTGTGGATATTTTGCTTTTGTGTCAAAAATAATATGTAATTTATATTTAATTTGACAAAATATGTCAGCTGTCTAAATTCTGTGTCAAATTTATAATATTTTAGCATTAAAAAATAGTAGACAGAGAACTGCTAATTAAATTTTAATGTTTCTAAACAGTAAACACCATCAAGAAATTCAACTTATAGGCGAAGACTGTCTAAATTGTTTAACTTGTGTCTTATCATTTTGTCTTTTTGAATAATAAAATATGTTTAAAATAATAAATTAAACAGACCAAAATAACAACATTACAACTCAGGATTATAATTGGTTAAGTTTATCCATTAATTTAAATATTATTGACATATAGTGGATTTCCCATTGTTTTATTGTTTAATAATTAGATCATGTGTTTTCTAATATCATTATTCTTTCCATTTTGAGGTTTTATTTCTTCATAGAAACAACTAAAAGATCATTAATTTTCAAATTTCCTTGAAGGAAATTAGTCATGGAATTTATTTTCAACCCCTAATGTGCAGAATTAAACAAAGCCAGATATCAATTTGGACAATATTGTATCAGTTTAACAATATTTTAGAGCTATGGTGTTAAGTGAAAACTGGACACTTGGGAAAAAAACAGCTTGTCATATATTGAACTGATTTCATTATCCACCAACAAAAGATTACTGAATACACTTTGTATTAAGAACAAATATAATGACTTAATTGATTTCAATCCATAAAAGTCAAGCGATTTATTTGTTAAATTTAAAATGAAAACCTATGAGACTATTATCACTGTCTAAATCACGGTAAAACAACATCATTGTTATTATATTTTTTGTCGTAGCATATTTCTATCTCCTCTAAATCTTACTAATATTCTGATTGGGTGACAAAAGTGGACTATAAATCAACTTTCTAATTTTCCATCTGGAGCAACCGGGCTTCCGCGCGGGACATTTGTCGTGTCATGCAAAAATAAATCATTTTATTTTATAACATTCAGTCTTTTTTTTTGTCTCTTTAAGAAAAGTCTAATATTTGCCAAATGACAACTATATTAACTTGTGCATTTTATTATTTTTTATATGCATTATTCCTGCCTGTAAAAATTGAATAATTCACATGAAAATTATTTATTTTTGGTTAGAATCTGCTACAATAAAATGTTTGTTAGTGCATCATTTGTTACAGCTTTTTCGACCAGACTCTATTGTAAAATTCTACTATTATAAATCACTGTTTTTTAGGAAAATAAAACATGGATTACTGTTATTGATGGGAGTGACAATAACAATGAAACTGAAAGCCCTGCCGATAATGGATCATAATTTTCACTTTTTACAGATTGATTATTGTACTTCTATTGTTCAGGACAAAGTAGCCAGGATGCAACATGTTGACCCTGACAGATGCCCCCACCATAAACACCAATATCCCCTATAAAATTGAGTTTCCCTTTGTGACCCATCATCGGACAAAAGCTACTGAGGGTGATAGAATTCTTGGTTAAGCTTAGGGATATTCATTGCTTTTTCACACCTAAGTGTTTTTATTATCTGTATATTAATCAGTTTTCTCCGATTGATCATATTTTTATGGCCTCCATCGCATATTAATGATGTATGGAAAAAGCTTCTTTATATTAAAATTCAGATGAGTCACTAAGTCGGATTTATTCAATAAGAAATCTGTCAAAAATCCTTGTAAAGGTTAAATTTTTATATCATGTGTTTACAATAGATCAGCAAATATACAACTGTCATAAAAACATTTATTACATGTAATATGTGGTTAAATCTTTAATATAGATACAGTACAAAACTTTAAAATTCAAACTTAAAAATATTTTCAACTATAATTTTTAATTAAATGAAATAGAATAAGGATTTTAATCTTTCAATTTACAGAAGTTATATTACATTATATTATATCCTCTATTTTATTTGTATATATATATATATAAATTGGTTAGCTTTATGTGAAAATCTATATTACAAACTCTTTACACTTTCCTATTTTTGTGTAATACTCCATGGAAGACATTTTTCACAAATTTCGGAGAATTTTCCTAGCAACATCAATAGTTAAAAAAAGAAAAATAGTAAAGGAAGGAAAATTCACTAATAAGAAACATTGTATGAATGAAAATAATATTAAATATATTGTACAATTCATCAAATAAGATTTTACTACACTTTGTCTTGTTTGTTTAAGATATTATATAATAAGTCATTTCATTCAATGTGCATAAATCAAGAGTTATCTCCCTTATATAAACTATTATCTCCCCTGATGCAAAGCATTGTGTAAATCATTGCCATTATTTGGTCTCCTTCATCATTGTCATTGAAAAAGATGTAATCATTAGAAATTAACAGTACAGAACTGATGAGGGCACAAAAGGGGAAATTAATCATTCTTAAACAATATTTTAAAACTTGTTTTTAAGAACCAAATTTAGAAATGTAATGAGTTTTTGCATTTAGAATTATTGTGATCTGTTAATATAAAGTCTGGACGATGGGGCTCTAAAATTTGGACATATGTTGCAATAGAGAAGCTTTTAAAAAATTCTTCTAAGGAATCTGCAATTGAGCTTCAATAAGAATGCCCCGTTCATGGTGAGGTGTACTCGATACAACATTATGTGATAAAATTTGTCAGTGACTTGCGGCAGGTCGGTGGTTTTCCCCGTGTCCTCCACCAATAAAACTGACCACCACGATAAAACTGAAATATTGTTAAAAGTGGCGTTAAACACCATACACCAAACATCAATAAGGAGAATAAAGAATGTCCTATGCAGATTAAAATTTTGTACAAATTAACACTATGTTTTAGGTTAAAGTCCTAGATATCCTTAATTGAACATTGACTGCTATGTTTCATGCAAATAACTGTATCCGAAAGTAATATTGTAATGGAAATATAATGATAATTATCTTCAAGCATAATAGTGATATGTAGATTGAATTTTCTACAAAAAGTTTAAATTATCTTTTGCATGAAACATTGATTCAGTTTTGTACAGTGAAGACCTCATGATATATAGCCCCAGCGGGGTCTTAAATTTAGCACAGAGTCCCTTGGGAAGCATGTACTATTTGTTATTATTAATGTATTTTGTGTTTTGTTTTCTAAATCATCAATGGGGGTACAATGAAAATTGACAGGAAACAGAATTTTGTTAGTTCATATGAAAACCCAAATGTATAGCTTTAATATCTATGAGGATCCAGCCCCCATGGTCCAGTAGTTTAAAAAAAAAACTTCTTGATAATATTCTGCAATGTAGATTGTTAATTTGCATGAAACATGTGATGCAAAATGTATTTAGATTTATACAAATTTGTATAGATATTTTGTACCCTGGTCCTATCTGATTAAAATCGGGGAAATCTATTAATTCTTTAATCGCTTACAATGTTTTTAAGCAGTAATTATATGTCGGTGCATTGGAGTTCCAGACAGAGACTAGTTTCTGGAGTAGTGAAGTTGTAAGACATAATAGTGTCCTGTGAAATTGTGTCCGGTTGTGTTATATTTGTAATGAAAAACCTTGCACAGACTGAACGAAGTAATCGCTGTGCTTTATTCCATCCTCGGACTTTATCATAGGAGACAATCGTAAGGGCGGACACTATTTAATGTTACAAAGTGATATTAGTATTGATTTACCAGTCAACTTCTTCATAGTTTATTTGTTAAAAAGTGTTTTTAATTTCTTGCTGCAAGATTCATAAACAAAATAAAAAAACAAAAGATACAACACTGTCCAAATAGTTCCAAAATCCAATCGAAAACTACAGTGGAACCTGTGACATCTGACAAAAATTTATGTTCCCAAAGTACTTCTGTTAACTAAAATAAAAAACTGAGTATTCCGACATCCTGTACAG
>MJUT01007487.1:801958-820663 GCA_002080005.1 Gigantidas platifrons
AGGTTCTGACATCCTGTACAATCTGACACATTTTCATGGTCCCTTGGTATGTCGGATTAGACAGGTTCTAACACCCTGTACAATCTGACATATTTCCCTGGTTCCTTGGTGTGTTGGATTAGACAGGTTCTAACACCCTGTACAATCTGACACATTTCCCTGGTCCCTTGATGTGTCAGATTAGAAAGATTCCACTGTAGTTGAAAGAGGCTGCAAGATGCTTGAAAAATGGCAATAAACTGCCACTGTTGTTACTATACATGTACATGTATATCTGTAATTAAATGGCATTGGACACCATTTGAAAATTGTGACCCTTATTGCAGAGTTGAAAATTAAAGACAATAAATAAAAATAGAAATCATTGATTTTAAGATACATTTAATGACTGTCTGTCAATTATCTTTTACTTTACTACAAATAAAACCCATATCTAGTTAGATGGTGGTGATTGTAGCATCCCATTGCAGGAAATCACTTGTTTATATCTACCTGAAAAACCATGTCAAGCCTCATTTAACAACATAATTATTCTCTTCAAGAGATAGTCAGAAATCAATGACATACCTCTTTGTAAATTTGTTTTTTTTTAAAGATTTGGTCAGTAATCTACAGTAAGTCGTGTGCAGTCAGGTAGATTGTGTTGCTGTTCTTATCAGGTTTAAAAGAGATGTGGAATTTGTGTCAGATGATGATGCAAGAATGTCAAACATAGTATAGGATCCTTTATTAACAAAAAAAACAACATGTTATTTGCCAGTGTTAAGGGATGGAGGAAATTGTATGAGAGGATGATGCAAAAATGCAAAACATAGTATGGTTAACTATATATTCTTTATTAACAAAAACCAACATACTTTTGCCAGTGTAAGGGGGACATATACCAGCAACAGTTTTATTTCTGCCTTGAATTTTCACTTAGATGTACTGTTGATGTGTCAGCTTGCTTAGACAAGTACTTAAGTGCTGTGAATTAGTAATCTTTGTCTTATATAATCAGTAGTTTGTTTCCTTTACAACTCGGCATAGGTCAAATGTATTTTTCTAAGTACGTGTACTCTGATTTTCTTCACCAAAAAAACTAACTGCCACAATATCACTAAAATATGGTTGCAAGTGTTGTTAAGTACTCAAAACTAAACCCTTCATATTGTACTGTTCAAATAAATAGAAACTAATACAACTCTGTCAGAACAGTTCCAAAATCTACTGAGAAAATCATTGAAGAAGATGCAAAATTGATCCCCTTATTACACTTGTAAGGTAATTATTAAGATACCTAAATAAAAAGGAGCATGGTTAAAATTGTTTTATGGCACCAAGCCTCTGCTCTTAGTGAAATAATGTGGTCGTGCAAGTGCTTAGGCCAAAAGAAAAAATATGTGTGTTTACGGTTTTCCTACCTACCCTATTTTTTAGCTGTCAAAAATGCCTATGGCTAAGTTAACATTTTTATGGTCATTTTGGCTTAAGCACTGTTAAACTTTGGATTTCTTCCCCATTAATTTAACGTAAAAATATTTTGAAAAAAAAAAATTCCTACCTACCTACCATTTTTTTTAGGGATGAAACCCTAAGCACACATATTTTTTTTTGGCCTTACCATGTATGAGTAAAAATGAGACCCTCTTATATAACTGAGTGAAAAGAGTTGTAAAGAACTTTCAGTCCTAATTTTGAAATTTATGTAGAAAAGACAGAATATTTTCGCTGTAATTTATTCTAGAGTTTCACCACTGACAATATATTTAGCACCCATCCATTCTCTTTCTTCTTTCTATTGATATTGCACGACCAAACGTGTAAACAATCAATTTGTTTGCTTAATTGCAGAGTTTATACAACACTAAGTGGAAAAAAACATTATGAAATGTCTGATATTTTATAACGGCACTCTTTTTAAGTAAGGAATCTGTGAAGAAAACTATAAAAAGGTGTTTAATTCATCATCTTTTGAGAAACTTGGTCATTTGGGAGATTTAAAGTAGGTTTTATAATTTATTTCAATTAGAGTGTCAAATTTATGTGAACACCCATATACAAAATATAACTACATTTGGTTTTTATGATGTGAGATGTCAAGTGATGCAGCCATCTGCCAGGATTATATTGTATAATGTTTTGGTCATTTTCTTGGAAGAATCAATTGATGGTTCATTATTACTTGCAATGTTTTCTACCAGAGCTATTGCAGGTACATGTAATGATTTTTTGCAAATTTAAAAGCATGCTACAATTTTTTGTATTCCCCTTTCTAAATGATAATTTACATAATTTTTTTCATACAAACATACAAATTTTGTATTTTAGGACCAGGAGCCTATAATATTGTTGGTATGGGTTCAGAAAGTATGAGAAAAGCATACATTGAAAGTACAAGAAAGGGTGTTTTTGGTACCACCTCAGTCAGGATCAAACCAATAACCAAAAAGGAAGAACAGGAAGTACCAGGTCCAGCTCATTACCAGATAAAAGAAAAACCATTCAAAACAAAATATCCGAACTTGACATCAACATTTGCATCAGTGACATCTAGGGTAGTGGAACCACCCCCTACTGTAAAGGTAACTTAGTATAGCTTGTTATTACATTTGTATGTTAATCCCTAGCTTCCTTGTCCTACCATAGCAAAAATTCTTGAAAAATTGTATTTTCTGTAATATTCTTCTTGCTTTCTGTATACTAGACACCATTCATGTTTCTGTTGATAGTGGATATATATATTTGTATATATTTTTTAATCTAAACAAATACCAAAGCCAGTTACTGTCATCATTATCCTTGAACATTTACTTTTCTATGATCTCTAAGCTACAAGGTCCTTCATGTTGAGCATACATTACATTTGAGTGTATTTTCAGTTTTTTTTTAATTATAATGTTTTAATATCAATTGAATTCTATGATGTTGGACATAGTTCACACACAAGACTTATTGTTCATATTTTATTTAATACCTGGAGAGTGCTATAGATTCTTGAGGGCTTCTGGTCTTTTTCATATCTTTCTGTTATAGCTCTATTACTTAGTCATTTCATGTAATTTCTCTGGATGATGATATGTAACTTATCTTTTAAATCATCGCCACAAGAAAAAAAAGAGTGAAAAATATATACAACAAAAGAAGGATCGGATGATAATTATCATTGCATTAGTTTTAATTTCAATCATAATTCAGCAGTTCAATTCTCACTGGGATGATAATTTTCTGTGGTATTATGTCCGGAGGAAGCCTAAGAGACATCATACAAAATGTTGGCAGAGATATCCAGTGATAACATTCATCATACATGTAAATTTACAAAATAAAATACCTTGGGATAAGATCTCGCTGTAATTACCCAAACTATTATTTCTGATTACAAGGTACATTTTTATTTAATTTATGGCGACAGATAATTCAACAAGTTTTTTTATTTTATACAAATTGACAACTCTTGTTATGTCAAATAAAATCATTTTTATTACCATTCATGCATGGGGAAAACATTGAAAAACCATGTTGTTTTTTTCATGTTCATTTCAATATTCCTTTCCCTATCATGGTGTATATTACCACAATTTATGTAAGAATCACCTCCAGGGACCAAGTGAAATGCTACTATCCGAAACTATTATCTTTTCAAATAATATATAAATTGATTTTATGAGAAAAATTGACATGGAAATTGACAAAGTCTAGAAGTAATGATCATTTAACATAACATAGCACTAAATACACAGACCTTTCTAACAAAATGATAGAATTTAAGTACTGTGTCGTAAATCTCAAGTTAAAATATTAGCTTGTAAATCAGGAAAAATATTCTTTTGTAGATCAATAAACAGTTCCTTTATAATGAACTAGGGAATTAAAAAATAGTGGCAATATTCAAAATTGTAGTGAAGCTGTGAAAAATACAACTAGTTCACTGAAACTCTAATTAAAAAATAGTTAGTAACAAATTGGAAATGGTTTGATTTACACGTCTTTGTTGGTTTAATTTCCTCCGCGTCTTTGATGGAGTGGTGATGATATTGCTCTTTAAGGCACTATCTCTGTTATTACATCATGGAGTATGGTCATTATAACATGTACATAAGGGCATACTCAAATACCACCAAACATGCATTTTAATTTGTGAAAAAGCACATGGCAACATTTTATATAAATGGTGGTTTTTCATTTTTTGTCTGCATTTTTCTCTTAACAAGGATCCATGTAGATAGTCATGGGTAAATACCTACAATAGTTGGTATATATTAGTTCTGTCTCTTTTCTTGTGAACTTTTATCAATACATAGAATTTCTTTCTTTTTCTTCTTACTGTTTGATAAACCTGTCAGTGGTTTTTTTTTTTTTCATGTCTCAAAATTTTGCTATTTTCAAAAATGTTCACAAATGATCACATACATTAAAAAAAATCATATCCCCATTGAAAAGAATTGTTTAATATGAAAATATATAGATGTGAAGATACATGGAAGAGAATTCATTTGAAAGCTATCAGAACAGTGATATTATTGCTGGTCTTCATCTCAGTCATAGTGACATGTTTTGTATGGAGACAGCCCCAACCCCTCGCCTTCAGTTAGGTGGTACTCTTAACTTCTACGTGATATCTTAAGCACTACATCCTCACAGACTATGGAGATATTATGAAGTTTATTAACTACAGGTTAACTAATCTTACAAACATTGTCATCAGTATGACCAACATCACAAAAAAAGTTAAAAACTTAAGAAGCAACCACAGGGCTCTCATCAAGGTATTTATTTGTAAGATGAATTGAGAGTTTGAAACCAGCATTGGTTAAAGCAAATTGACTGTTAAAATCAAATAAATAACACTTTATCTACAAGAAATTGTATGGTGTGGTATTTTTTTTAGTTCAACGATTTTATTTGTTTGTTTTGTTGATAGTGGTTGCATTGTTGACCATCACTGTTTAAACTTTCTTTTCATAAAAGCTTAAGGACATTCACAGAAAAACAAAAAGAGGGTTCCAGCATGGAAATTGTTATACTTATGCAAATACATTAGGATAAAGGTCATACTTTTGTGAAATGGCATATAGATTTTTAATTCATGCAGAGTTATGCTCCTTAAAAACTTTCCATTGCTGAAAATGTTTTTAATGAATAATCAGGAAATTTAAGCCAAGAGCAGTATTTTGTTTTTAATGAACTATTGCCCTTTGACCTTACATGCTAACTGAAAGATATGAGAATCAACTGTTTGGTAGCCTTAGTTATAGATTTGCAAATATGTGTTACCAAAATAAATTACATTTTGTATGTACTAGTAATCTAATAAGAAAGTAGATATCTAATTTAGTGCACACAACACGTTTCTGGAATGCTGGTATGCTTCATCACATACGCCCATAGTTAAAATATAGGGAAGTCAAATAATTTAATTTAATTGTAACAGTGACTAACATAAACTCATGTGTGTTGTTAATGTAGTTCATTTTTGTCTAAATGGGTTATGTCCCTTCGACCTTCAAAAATATATGTTGAGTGCTTTTCAATTAGGATTAAAAAAAACTATAAAAGATAAATTTTATCCCATAAATATAAGCATTGATTACAGATTTCCTGTTGGTATTTTTCCAGCATATTCATGTCTCAAAATTAAGTAATAAATGTCCTAATTTTGACAAATCTTAAAAGCCACCACCCTTTATCTACCAGACTTAAAGGCAATATTTTTATAGATGGTAGCTTTGATAGTACATGTGTTTAGTGATTTAAGTCATAAAATCCCTGGATTAAAACAGTTGTCATTTGAAGAACAAGATATTTTGCAACTTTTTTGTGTGTAAATTTGGTAAGATTACATTAAGTATTTATCAAAGACAGATCAAGTGGACCATGACACGAAATTAAAAAAATATTGTTTTTTACATATTTAGTATGCACAAGGGCAGCACCTTGTCAAAACCAGACCTGGCTGATTGTTTACCGCCAAAAATTACTTTTAATCTTAGAGAAGAAAAAAAATAACATTGGTAAAAAAAATTCTAAAACTTGAGCATTAAAAGTTGAAACAAGAAATTCATTGTTGAATGTACAAAAATAAAAATGTAGTTTATTTTTTTTGGAGTAGAAAGACATTTAACATTTTTTTTTTTTATTAATTGAGTTACATATAACATGTTTTATTCATATTTTGTCCCTCATGATTAGTTTATTAGTGCACTAAGGTTACAAGTCTACAAACTGTCTTTACTATGAAGGTTATTTCTGTAGGTACAAATGATTACATATTTATTTTACATGAATTAAAGTTTTGTTTTAACATAATGCTGACAACTAATCTGATATCAGATTGACACATTTTGAATTGTATTTAAGCTTAAGACAGACTACCAAACAGTCAGAATTACCTTCAAATATTGTTTGTATTAAAAAGAGATGTGGGGCTAGAGTTATGGTGTTTTAATGCCACTTTCAACAATATTTCAGTTAACAGTATACTGTGGCAGTCAGTTTTATTGGTGGAAGAAACCGGAGTACCCAGAGAAAACCACCAACCTGCCACAAGTCATTGACAAACTTTATTAAGTATGAGCAGGATTCAAACTCACAACTTTAATGGTATATGCACTGATTGCATAGTTAGTTGCCACATATTTGTACATGTCCCAGGCCTGCAGACCATAATTTCCATAGACTTCCATTGTTGTCTCTCTTATGTTAGTTTTTCAGTAACCATAGTAATATTTCATATAGTAATCAGTTATTTACTTGGTTTATTTTAGAATTAAGATACTGATATTTTTCACTTAATTTTCATCTATGTCTTTTAAATTGAGTATATTATTTCTAATCAAACTTTTCTGACTTCTTTATATCTATAAAATATTTTTTGTATTCTTGTATCAACGTAAATATTCTCAAGCGTTTTTTATTTTTAGAGACATCAAATTGAATGTGTTTTCTCATTCAGACTATAACTGAATAGTATTCTTATAAGAGACACTTCCTTTATCGTTTTTTAGAAAAAAAATTCACGAGTAAAAGAACTATATTTTCAAATTAATTTGAAGTCAAACTGTAGAAAATCATGTATGATTGACAAAGCAATAATAAAACCTGCTCCCTTGTGAAATTGAACTTTATGACTGAATGTTTAACAGAACAAATGTTGAAGTCCCCCTAGAATCCAGCCAATTATCTGCCTGGTGGCTTCTAGAAATTGTCATTTTATTGTACATCTCTAATAGCAATTATAGGCATCTTTAAGTGCCAATGTTTAGAATAAATATTGATCAATTACCTTCTTTTATGGGTAAACTTTGTTTCGGACTGCAGTCTTCAGAATTAACATGTGTTCGGAGGTTTTTCTATGGTTGTTTTACACCTTCCAAACGTCCCCTTATTTTCATTTAATGGCTTACTAGAGAACAATGGAATTAGTTTTTCCATGACAGAAATAAATGTCTTTATTCAAATGTTGACATTAACAGAACATTGATCATTTTTTTTTAGTTTCAAATTTTTTTTTATTATTATTATTCTGGATAATAACACTTTTCAGTTCAAATTTGCTATAAAAAAAAAAAAAAAAAGATCTTTGGTTGAAATTGAAGAAATCCTTTTTGTTTATTTATTGTGCAAAAACATTACAAAAAAATATTTGCGGATAGCATCTGGCAGTGCTGATATTGACAAAGACACCAAGGATTTTGTTTAGACTAGCTCCAGTTCTTGTTTGTCCTTTTTGGTTTATTCTACTTAGTGGTTACATGTATGTTTTCATCCATATCTCTCATCAATAAATTTTACTGATGGTGTGGGCCTGTGGGGCATAACATTTTACATTTTACACATGCCCTTCCTAATTGTTATATTTATATATAAATGTCGGCAAGTATGTTAACAAAAAACTTTGAAAAAACAACATTATTGATGTTGTAGCAGATGTCTCTCTTCAAATACTATAAATAAAAAACCTTGATAAGACAAAATCTTTATTGGAAAAATGGAGTTTTTATTTATCATCAAAAATACTTTTATTTTTTTGAGTGATTATTGAATAAATAGGACATTATGTAAAACAAAACTAAAAACAATTATTTGACTTAAAATTAATATTTGAAATGACAGTCAAACCCTTGTATATGGAAGACCACATTTAACCACTAGCAACATCAAAATCTATTTTTTCTAAGAAACTATTTCTCTTGTAAGGCAATTTGTTGTTGTAGAAAGAAAAGAACACTGTGTGTAACAACAAAAATAATTACAGGCTGAAAAATAAATAATATACATGTTTCTATTATATTACAGAAATGTACATGTATTTTAATTTCAAGTACTAAGCCTTTAAATGGATTAAATGTTCAATGGACAGTTAAAAATGAATGTGAGATTTAAACCAATTAGAATTGTTGGACTGCCAAAAACAGATTTTATGGTTTAGGTGTGTCCACAGAATTATTTTGTTGTTTTTCTAATTTAATTTGATGGGTTTTTTTTTCATGATTTCTTCGTTATCCATTGATCTTACAATTATCTCCATGACATGGTAATGGATCATATCCAAGGGTTATAAACTTTTGACATCAAGGGAAAAATTTCACTGGATAAAAACTTCCGATTTTTTTAGTGGTTTTGCTGGAGTCCAAGTTCATAAAGTAGAAAACAAGGTGGGCGATTCAATCATAATTCCTCAATTATACCTGTAGGGCTTGTCTAATGTTGTCTATTTCTCATTTATGTCATACTTATTATCATTAAAATGAAACAAGCCAGAACATAAATTACAATCTGTTGAAAAAATCAGAGTAGAAAATCCTCTTTATCTCAATATCTGTCAGTCCACAAGGACTTCAAAATGTCTCCAATGAAAAAAAAAGGGGGAAAAATGTCAGATAGGAAAACAAAAACAAAAAACAAAGAAATTTAAGATAATCTTATACAATTTCTAGTTTCTTTGCATTATCCGGATTTTTTTTCAGATTAGGATGAATTTCACCAAAATTAATGTTTTTTTATGTAATTTTTAACGGTTTTGATGTCAAATTTGAAGTTCAATTATTTTTAATTCAAAACATTATTGTTGTAAGTTTTGCAGTATCAACTCTACATATACATACTGGAAGATATTATAAGCTATATTTACTTATATAGTATATCATATAAACTATATAATATCTCATTTATTATATACAGTTGTATCTCGTTACGTCAAACTTGGTTTACTAAAAATTTCTGTTAAGTCAAAATTGTTCTGAAGTCCTGTTTTAAACTTCTTTTTTCTTTTCAACTTTTTTACTCCTCTTATCTTAAATTTCAATGTGTGGAAATTTCGGTTTCTCCAAGTAACTTTTTAGTCCCTCATATACAAAACTGTTTGAATTCTGTTTATGTTCATGCCATTTTATTATTTTTCTTTTTTTTCTTACCATGACAAACTTATATTAGTTTGAAGACAATAAATATTTCAGTTGAGTATCTACACTACATGTATATATTTGAAGGTATTAAAAGATACTTAAGGTCTAATTTGTTTGTTTGGTATGTATTAATGGATGTTAAGGTTTCTAAGAGTTAACTTTCATCATTTATTTTTGTGATTATTTGAGAAGGATGTTTTGAACAAGCCTTTCTGCTTTATTAAATATTATATACATTTAAGATAAAACTCGTGATAAGATGATATGTTGGCCAAGGAGCAAACTCGTAGGTTTTTATTTTCTATCTAATTTGAATTTTATGTCTTTTAAGAAGATTTCAAGATAAATCATAGATATTTGTGCTGTTTTATTTCAAATTATGATTGATAGGAATTTAACAAGTTTTAAAAGTCAGTTTGATATTTTTAAGCTGCTATTTTTGTTATATACATAAAAACACTTTAAATTTTTGTTATCCTTCAAGTAAAACATTTTAAAATTACTTTGTATCAAATTTTAAGGGAGGAGTCTTTACATACATGTACAAGCATTCCAATTTAATTAATGGCTGCTGTTACTTTAGTATGATTTGACAATGCAATAACGACTTTTAGCTTTAAAGAGGAAAGAAAACAATGAAATCTATAAGAAAAATGATTTGTGAAAATCATAAATAAATATAAATCTAGGATATTGATGTTCACAACACTCCGGCATTGTAGATATTAAATTACCAAATTTGTTTACCAATTACGGATTATCAGTGTATAATAGGACTGTCAACAATATTTCCTTTATCATGGTGGCTAGAGAAAACAACTGATATTTTGTAAGTCACAGAAATGTTTTAATCTCCCACAGTTGTCTTGAGTACACTACCATAAGCATGAATCAGTTTCATAAACTGGTAGTTTATATATATATAGGTAGATGTGAACTCATATATCATATAGTTAGTGTCCCATTGCAAGAAAAATGTTTGCACCCTGTCTGTTATCTCATTTTGTACTTGTGGCAGTCAAAACAGCTATCCATAGGTCCATCCCATTGCCACCCTTGTTTTTTCTGATTTTTTGTTGGTAAATTTGTTCTCTTCATGAAAATGACAGAAAAACTGCTCACTTGACATTAAACAACGATCAATCAATCAATCAATTTTTTTTTCAACAATGCACATTTGTATGCTCTTTGTATAACACTTCTATTTTTGTCAACCAGGTTCTGTACATGAGAAGAATGTGTGCTAAATTTACATATATGTCATATTTTTTTCAATTGAGAAATTAATACTGTTGGTAAAAAAAAAATTACATTCCCTGGTTCATAACAGCTATTTCTTCATTTATTTAATCAATGAATTACATAACAACATGTAAAATTAAAAGTTGTCGAGTACCCTCAACACACATACAACTGCTTCATATGGTTTCTAATCAATCCTGTGGTATCAGAGAACTGAAGGATATATACTGAAGGAACGATCAATGTAGCAAGAGTTTGTATTGTATTTCAGTGAAATAGGGAAAAGCATGTAGCGTATATACAGTAGATTTATAGATTTACAATGACAGAACAATCTTCACGATGTTACGATTGTAACATGCTATTATAGACATTTAGAGAAAAAGTCAGAGGCAATTTCTTATAGACCTAATATGACAATGCTCTTTACCAGTAGTGTTACGATTGATTTCTACTTTATCACACGTGTTGGGAGTTTTAATCAGAATTACTATCTCACAAAAACGAATGAGAGAAAGTGACACTGTCAACGTAACATACAATAATGACGGTGTGACAGAAATGGTTGGTGGTGATTTATGGTGGTACGGTGGAGATAGAGTGTAGTTATCCCAGCGTTTAGTCATATCTATAGCAATACATATTTCACAATAATGGATTGCACTCTGTAATAATGGAGCTTTATGTAATTGCATTTTCTTGCAGATGGGGGTGATTCAATACTGTCCCGCGATGAGTTACTATATATTGGTATAACCCATGTTATATTGGACTGGAGATTCTATTAAATGATAAAACAAATGTTTTCTCGATCTTTTTATGAAGTATAGTTGTAACTCTTAAATCTCCAGGAGTATATAGGCATTGTGAAATCAACCTCTATGTAAATCTTGGCAATATATTTAAATATTATCTCTCTGATTTACATTTTTTCAAGAGTTATCTGTCCATTTTGGAAAGGCATTAATGATCATGGATATATATAGAATCAGTGAGATGAAATGTTTTACAATAATGGTGAAGTACTAATCTTGTGTAAAAAAAAAATTATATTGTTATTATTTTTTATCTTATGAAAGGAAAGTTTAAAACAGTGATGGTCAACAATTCCACCAATATTAACAAAAACAAACCACCACCACACACCACAGGTCATTGAACATTAAAAAACACTACAACAATTGATGATGGACATCTGACTGCAATATCTATATTCTATGATTGTTTCCAATTTTTCATGGTTCAATCAGTCTTTGCTCTTCCTCCTTAAATATTGATGATTACCAAGATTTTATTGTCTTTGATTTGACCAGACCTGGTCTTATGGTCAAAAATCTTCTGAGTACGATTTTTGTACTCATATTCAAAAAACAGCCAATCAAAACACTTTTTGTATATTAAAATATTCATTTTTTTTGTATAAAGGTTTCTGATTGGACAATTTTGGAGTACAGTGTACTCTCAAAGATTTTTGGTCGTAAAGACTTGGGATCGAAATCATAATCTTCCACTCTCTGCATTAGACTACTGAGACAATCACCAATCATTAGATTTTGGTAATAGTATTATTTACCCTGGTACAGATCACTGTCAATTTTTTGCAAACACAAATTAATAAAAATGAAATTGATTATGGAATATTGACATGTTCTAGTCAAAATGTCTGGTTTAATTTATCATCTACATCCACAAATATATAAACAAATCTGAAAAAGGAAAGTTTTTTTGTCTAAAAATTTCAAGTTCAAAAGAAAACTGTTTGTCATGTTATTTATGAGAAATTATGTTCAGATTTTCTAGTAGCCCTTGAAATTAATGATTCAATAATCAGTTTCATTAACTTGTCAGTCAAAACTCTGATTGTAGCCATACAAAAACAATGTAATATTGGCCATATGTTACACTGGTGTATATGTAACAAGGAATAAACAGCCACCCTAACAAGAGTCTGTGTTTACCCAGTCTAATAACCCTCAAGTGCTCTGTATATCTCATAAGATTGTTAACATTCAGTCTAGCAATCTCTAGTACCATTTACCCCCATCAACATTTTCTTCATTTTGACATTTAACTTATTTTTATGTCTTGAGATCTTTTAAAATGATATACAATAACTTTTATGTTATTTTATAGTATATCAATTTTGATTTGTTGTATTCAAATTGTGGCTTGCCTTTAACATTGTTATTTCGTGTTTACAGCCTGGTCCAGGTCATTATATATTTTATGTACCAATTTTTCCTGTAGTTTAGAAAGGTTTTTATTATTAATCTGTAGTCAGTTCAATGTATATAACTATACATCTGATTTTTATCAGAAAAATACAAACAAGTTTTTTCCATTTGTAAAAACTTTTTATTTAGCAAGTTATAAATTTTCAATTATCTTACATACACTAAAATGCAGATGGGAAACTTGACCTTTGACCCTGATATCTTTGCATAGATTATAGATATTAAGATAGATTTTGATGAAAACCAGTGACAATTTATCACAGACCAACAACTTTTATGTTTGTAAAATTTCAAGTTATATTCAAGTATATTATTCTTTAGTAGAAAAAAAATTGTTTTGTGTATTACCTCATCATTGGACAAATGTACATGTATATTATTATCAGCTCAATGTATCATGTGACTTTTGCTAGTATTTTAATGTCCAGCGATTTGTTTCATTTCTTTAAAAAAAAAATGACCACACATTTTTGTATCAAATATTTATAGTGTAGAGTTACATTATATAGCCTCCATGTCTGTAATCAATAGTCCAAGAGGGAAACCTGAGTAATAGAAAGGTTTTCTGCTCTACAAAGTACAACCTCTCTGACTGAGACATCCTCTACTATTTGTGCCGAACAAATCAAATACATAATTCATCCTTAGGAAGGGACGTAGATGAATGTCCCATGTAAAGATCCTGCCACGCCCATTGCAAGTTGAACACAACTTGAAACAGCTCCTAATTATAAGCAACAGCTTTATTAGAAATGGTAGTTGATGGTCCTATGAAAGACAAAACTTCCTACACTTTCCATCATACCTTCCATTTTTTTTCATGGGAATGAAAACTTCATTTTTCAATTTTAAATATAAATGTACATTGTATGTGCTAAAAATACTAAAATTTAATGAATAGTGTACATGTGCCATTGAAGACAACAGAGTGTTTTAATTATTAGTAGCAAAAGATAAATGGTCAAGATAGACCAATAATATATGATAATATCCACCTCTAAGCTGTTAACAAGTCAATACGACCTTTTACAGGCTTAAAGCTGAATACACGACACTTTTACAATTCATATATATTAGGAGATTGATATACTTTCTTAGGTTTGTAATGTGACACTTAAGTCCTCCCTAATTTGTCCAGAGCTAAGTGACCATGTTGTGTAATGATTTATATTGGTCACTCCCTGCCTCAGGACAAACACCTGAAATTTTTGTCTAAATCTGCACAACAATAATGAGACATTTTAACATCCGTTACATTGGTTAAATATGTAACACTATGAAGAGCTCATCTTTATATTCATTTGCTTTTTGTTGGAAACAAATTTTACAGTCAATTTTCAATAATAATTAGGAACAATTATTTACTTGAATTATATTTGTTAAACATTTATTTTATTTTCTGAAATTTGTTTGGAAACAGATCAATGTTTTTAAAAGCATTTTAATTATATTTTTTTTAATTGAATTATCAATAAACATTAGCAAATTATTTCCGTTTACCAAGTTTAAATAAATAACTCATTGAATTTCACTTGTCAAGTTATAATTGTAATAAATTGAAATGCACATAGAAGTTGAAATAATATGAAATGAACACCAATTTTAAACTTGCTATCTTTAAGCTGAGAAATATCGGCACAACCAAGGATGGTATTCCCAGTTCTCTGTCACCCATTTGAAACAATGTTATAATCAATCATCTTCAAATGCTATATTCCGCATGCTTCAATTTGTTTTTTGTTTTTTAAGAAAACATTTGGAAATGATGAATTTCATACAAGCCCTGCAGCAAAACAAAAACTTTTACTGATCACTTGAATGAAATATTTTTAAAAGTGTCCTTTTTTTAGTGAAATTCTTTAGATATGATGAAATCCATATTTTTTGGTGTAAAACAATCAGTTAATGACAAAAGGATGATTAAGACAGAATTGATAGTTTTTTTGTTTAAATTGACATGCATGAAAGACTTGTTTTTAGACATATTTGTCATGGAGTACATGATAAGACAATTAACCTTTGACAGATTGTTAAAAAACAACTATTGATGCCTTCCTTCTGTTATTAAAAAAAATACAAACAGCACATTTCAGTCCCAGTATGATATTATTGATTTTAAATTTATGTTCAAATCTTATTTCATGTTCAAAAGCTTTTTTTTTTGCATTTACTTCCATATGGGAACCAGAGTAAAAAGTTTGGGTTATCTTAATCTGATTTTACAGTTCTATGTCAATTTATTTTAAATTCAGAGGGGCCATCGTGGTGGTGATCCTGTGATAGTTGGATTTACAACTACCTGTGCAATCAGTGCCTATCACCACTGAAGATTGTCAGTGACTTTCGTCAGGTCAGTCATTTTCTCTGGGTTCTCCTGTTTTCTCAACCAATAAAACTTACCATCATGGTACAAAATGTATAACTGAAATATTGTTGAAAGTGGTGTTAAACACCATAAACCAACCAACTACTAAATTCAGATTGTTCCTGGTTATACAAAGCTGTATACAATGTCTTTTGTAGATCTTGTATTATATTATTTCTTGTTATTTTGTAGGAGTTGCCTCCACCTGGCTCTTATGAAGTATCCCAGGCATACGAGAATTCCCAGATCAAGAGAGGGGAGAGAACTAAGCCAAGAACTGATGAAGCTTCAAGAAAACAAGGTTCATTCCTCACAGCAGCTTCAAGATTTGCTCCGTCTAGAGATATTGTTGTGGCTAAGCCTGATCTTGAAAATCCTGGTAAGTTGATCTTGATTGTGTTTACTGGAAACATGGTAGCTGTGACAGCCTTGACAGACTATTATCACATTTATACTGAAATAAATGACACTTGATAATATATGACTGCTGTATAATGGGTATCACTAGTGGAGCAGGAACAGCTTGACCCCTCAAGGAGCACTTGAGTTTACCCTTAGTTTTTTGGGATCTTCAAACCTTTCTTAATATCCTAGAAATATTTGTTTTAGATCTACAGGAAATATTGGATTAAATAAATCTATACCACAAATCCTTGATGTAAAGAAAATAAAGTTTCTGTAGAAATTGCATATGTATGTTATTCCAATGGTCCCTGGACAGTCCATAAATAAATCAGACATTTAAAAATAAAAGGTTCTGTTTAAGACTGTATAAGCCACCTATAACAGTACACCCTTCACTTACAGGAACTCAATGTAAATCATGTCTGTTCACTTGTCAGCTTTATCAAGACAAAATGTTTCTGCTTTGCTCTGCAGTTCTGCTGAAAGTTATTTATAGCTTTCATTCAAATACATCAAACGATAGACACAAATAAAACATGCATATTTTGAGGCACATGCATTACATTTTTCTAAATTTCTCATCCTTCAAACTTAAAAAAAACCATGGCATAATGTTTTAACTTTCAAATTTTTATGAACATGTGAATATAGATATTATTGATTTTTTTGTGAATGGTGAACTTGAGTGACGGAGTGAGTCATGTAAAATCTGTTTCTATTCTTTCCTTCCAAAAAAGAAAACTTGAAAAATATGTTTTACTTGTAAATTGCTGTGTTGATATCCTGCACATTACAAATTTACAAATAAAAACCATTTCCAAACTGTATACAATGTTATCTTATCTGACCCATTAAAGCACAGATCTGACAGTTATTCAAGTGGATTTTTGTAATTTTGACAAAAAATGACAGATTATCTCTGTATAATTCCATTTAGCAAAGTCACCCTCAGTCTGTGGTAATCTTTTACAATTAAATTTATACAAGTTCCTTTGAGTGTTGAGCTGAGATTGCATCAATTCTGAGATAAACCAGACATACTTCTGCAAATGCATCAGAATTATCTACAGTGGATATTTACAGCTAATTTTAAACAAGACCACCATGTTATATAGTTTATAAGTCATTGACAGTTTTATTACTGACATTGGACTTTAAGATGCTAAAGATATTGCACAACTGCTCCAGGTCTTTATAAAACAAAAACACAAAAATTATCAGAACATTTGATCAGAATCTGACTGTCTCTACTTGGCTAAAATCTCTATAGCTTTAGTCGCCAGTACTAAGTTACTGTCTATACTTCTCCGTGTTGAAACCTGCTGTATCTTTGTTCTTTCAATTGCAGATTTAAGGGTCATTTTAAATCTTGTTAAATCTGTCTTGTCTTGATGTTTTTGGTTTAAGGAGGAACTGAATTGGATTATTCTAATTAAGTGATTGAATTAGGAATAGGATTGGGGGATGAGACAAGAGAAAAATACTTAGAAGTATAATTAAAATTGCTACTGTATTTTGAATGACTGTGTCTGTTCCCCTTCCTTCAGTCGTGAGAAACAAATTTCAACTCCTCCAGCTTCACAATTTCCCACCCTTTTATGTCATTTTTATATTTTATATGATCATATATTAATGTCACAAATGTTTGGGGGTCAAAGTTTTATATTTGATGGTTCAGTTGAAGTGGGCATGTCAAGTACATGTAGTCATCCTACAAACAATAAATAATGTTCAGTCTGAAAATACATGGCACGCTGTATGGACAGCATGGATTAGGCTCAAGGTCTCTTTCAAATATCAAGACACTACGATTTGTAAATGCTTTAAAAAAAAAAAAAAGGATTTGACAATGTTTTACTTTTTTACTTCTTGAAAAATATAAAAATATCTACTTCCAAAATTAACAGTATGCATATGCCGGTAATGGTCTATTTTGATATTATAGTTTTTACAATTATAAAATAGATCATTACCGGCATATGCATACTGTTAATTTTGGAAGTAGATATTTTTATAAACATGTGTAAACATATTTGTGCCCTTATATATATTATCATATATATATACAATGTTATCTTATCTGGCCCATTAAAGCACAGATCTGATAGTTATTCAAGTGGATTTTTGTAATTTTGACAAAAAATGACAGATTATCTCTGTATAATTCCATTTAGCAAAGTCACCCTCAGTCTGTGGTAATCTATATATATAAAGTCTAAGGGAATCTACCAATCAGACAACTTAATGAGTAACTGATATATACTATACTATATATACTATTAAAGTTTTGTTAATAATTTATTATATCTGAATATACATGTACAACTGCTAAACCAGAGAAAATAACACTGAGTCATCATTCCATGTTTTATTTACCAGTATATCATTGTCATAGATAAGATCATTACTCATCAAGCACCTGTTTCTGTCAAAATGACCATTGTCCATCAGTCAGGAAGGATGTAAAATTTATCTCTCATTGCAACACAAAGTGCACATAGAATGCAGCATATGTGACCAGCTGTCAATACACAGTGATATAAACAACTGTGGCAGGATAATGTCTCTGCTGATGGAACAAATTGGTCATCTGTCATGGAGGCCATATACACCTTATATCTGGCTTGTGTTTGATTAATTGTTCATGTTGTAATGTATGTAGCTATAAAATTATGTTTTTGTTTTCGTTTTTTTCAACATAGAAATTTATTGGAGTTAAATGTTGGGAAAATTCCTCCAAGATGATAATCTATGGCTAAAGAGAGAAATTTACATCTGATCTACTCATTCATTTTTGCATTCCTTTTTTTTTAGCTCACCTGACCCGAAGGGTCATGTGAGCTATTGCTATCACTGGGCGTCCGTCGTCCGTCTGTCGTTAGCTTTTTGCATTTTAATCAACTCTTCTAAAACCACTGGGCCAATTTGAACCAAACTTTGGTGGAATGGTCCTTGGGTGGTCCCCTTTCAGAATTGTGTCCGACAATCCCCCCCGCCTACCAAGATGGCTGCCGTTACTAAAAATAGAAAATTCAGCAAAAAATCACTTAAAAATTATCTTCTCTGAAACTGC
>MJUT01007487.1:839249-856365 GCA_002080005.1 Gigantidas platifrons
TACAAAAAAGGGTGCACTCGACTCGCAACCGCAAGTGATAAAGTTTACCAGTTGCTTGCCCATGGTCGGTGGTTCTCTCCGGGTACTCCGGCTTCCTCCACCACTAAAACTGGTCGCCATGATATAGCTGAAATATTGTTGAAAGTGGCGTTAAACACCAAAATCAAATCAGTATAGTACCATGTCATTTTTTTCATTTCCAAACAGAAATTGTATTTCATGTTCTCATGTTTCTGCCTTATTAACATTTTGGTTGAGGCCCTTTTTTTTTAATCTTTGATTTCCTCTTTTGTACCTGCAACATTTCTGTCATAATTTAATTAAAAATATAGGTAAGTACATTCATGTGCTTGTTTGTATTGCAATACTGCGTTTTTAATGTGGGGGGGAAATACAGAAATATATATCATTGATATTTATGTATATCAAGATGAACACACACGGATACAGGTTAAGATAAAAATGTAACAACAATCATACACTGTTCCCAAATATTACAGGAAAATCCAGTAAGAGTCAAAATTAATATCCCTAACACACAAAATACATCACCTCACTTTCCTGGCTTGAACTCTAAGGAATAGTTTTGTTAATTTATTCAAATTATTCATGAAAAATATAAAGAAAGTTACACCAATACTTATACCAGACATTTTATTGACATAGAAACAGAATGATTGACATATTAGTGTATCAGTGTCATTGTAACCCATCATAAGGTTCTATAAAACTAGAACAACGATCTTAAAGGAACACATCTGTATGTCCTATCAATGAATGACTTCTAGAGTGATAAACCCAAGGTGGAGGTCTTGTCTTACAAAATTCTTATATCTAGACATTTAATTTTATGATGGCAATTTAGATAAATTAGCATTTTATCTTCTTTTAAAAACAAGATCAACAAAATTTGAGTATTTATATTTTGTTAATAAGTTAAATGTCCTGTCTTTAACAATGACAATATCCTTTTCCATAGTTTACAAAATGCCGTTTGCTCCTTGTACCAACAATGAAATTAGGAATTTAGAAAAATTAACATTTTGGTTTTATCTGGTGTTTTCTTTAAAAACATTACCAACTGTTTTCTAATGTAGGTATTTAACTTATAATAAGTTAATGCCCTGTATTAAAATAAAAACAGATCGTTGTTAAAAGATTTGTTACAGGCCACTCATGTTTGTTCCAACAACTCTCATGTTCTTTAATCCAATCAATATTAGGGTCATTTGATATTTTGATGTTTATTTCAGCCCAAAGGGACAGTTGGCGTTATTCTTGTGTGGTTTACATTGATATCTCTAGTATAAATCTCCAGATTTTTTAATTATATCTGTCGACAGTATTACAGATATGAAATTGCTAAAAGCCAAACAATATCATTTGATTAAGTGGGTCGGCCACTAACATCACATAAAGTCTTTGTATACCAGCAAATGAAAACAATTTGTTTTCGATTAAAGGATAAAATGGATAATGCCGCCAAAAATATAACGGACCAATCCTAATTTATATACAAATTATCATCAGTATCATCAGAATACGCTTCTATCCTTATACCCATGGGCTATTGTAAAAGCTTGCTTAAAATGAAAAGTATTTAAGTTAATGATATATTTTCTCATCTAAATTCGGAAAATACAACATTTATCAAAATTTATATGCAATATAGTAATTATTTAGAGTTTCTGGTTACAATCAAAGAAACCATATGACAAACAAGAGATAACAGGCTTGTATGATCAATATTCAAATTATTGACAATTCTTGTAACATACCAACTGTTGAGAGTAATGACAAAACTTTGGAGTTAGTAGTCTTGGGAATAATTTTGAAAGTAAATAGGTTTGACAATATTGATATTGAAAACACAGTTAAAGACGGCATCGCCGAATTCCTGAACAATAATTCACACACAGTTCTACTTTACAATAATATGCTGGAATAAATATATGATATGAACAACACATGTCTTTCAATATTGTAACACAGATGAAACTGAATGATCATCTACATTTTTTTCAAATAAAATAAAATCACATATTCTTTTATGAGCTTCCATAACAATAAAAACCGAGGATTCCGAACCCTTGTAAGCCAAGAATGGCGGATAGCCCTCGGAACACCAAAATGAACACGCCCATGTCTCGTCAGAAAAAAAACCTAATTTTTTTAATACATTTAAACCAGGAAAAATGTATTTAAAGATAGCAATGTTTTTGAGACATCCTGAAATTATATTATTAAGTTCCTTTTAAACTAACAAACACAAAATTCTTAACTTCAGAATGTTATTTGTCTAACAATTTTATGGATGACAATAAAAGTATTATTTCAACAATAACCAGTAAAATACTCTGACGTTCTTCATCTGTCTACTGCTAACATGTTGTTTGTTTTATATAGCTTTGATATGTGTATATGCAAAGTAATGTCATCGCTTTATTTTTTGTTTGATTAACCCACACTCTGAGTAGAGATCTAGATCTTAGGGTGCTCGCCCGGCTTACCCTCACTAAAGATCAGTGAAATCTGTATCAAAGATCGTGTAGCTAACGATATGTTTGTTTATATTTCTGCTTCTAAACATAAGTTTTAATTGGTTCAGCTGTCTGCATAGAGCAGAAGACGAGGAAGAAACATCCGTCATCATAAAAATAAGATTTATGAAACTAATCTGACAGGACTTTTGTTTGAAATCGTGGATTTTAGACAAAATTTGATTATATTTCTAATCATAATATCTTATGTAACTTTTGATGACTAACAAGTATAATTACTTTGACGAAATCAGAGGGCGGAATCAAGTCTTCTTACGAGAATGGTATAATACGAAAGGCTCCTTCAGGTTTATTGACGGTATTATAGTTATGAGTTCAATAGTATATTCCTGGTTTATCAGCAGACTATACAAATGTATGGGAAAATAGGCATGTTTTTCTCTTATAAAATATAACATTTGATAATTAATTATAAGAATTTATCAATATACCAATCATAAACATATTTATTATTAGAAATTCACCTGTGTGATAATTCTCATGATATTTATATTAATTTGTCGACGTAAAATTGACATATATAGCTCATTATGGCGTCTTTATAAATGAATGGTCTGTGTATGACATCTAAATGGACTTGTCACAAAGTTCCGTCGACAAGAACACTGGAGACATTACGACGAACAAAACTTGTCCAACATTTTCCTCAGATTTTATTTGCTGTATCTTAAGCATGTTATTAGTACATGTCTCCAGGTTTTTGTTCTCATTTATCACAGTACAGACGACATTTATCTTATTTTTTTCCCCGCTAATATATTGACACTTTCCTTTTTGGTTTTGTATTCCTTTCTGTTAACACCTAAAAATGTAATTTGTTATTTATGCTTATTTAAATAAAATTGATTTAATTCGGAAATTTGATTCAGGACTATAAAATAAATCAGTTTATTATTAGTTGTAGAACCCCCAGTTAGCTCCCTTGATGGCAAGCTCTCGTCTGCTTGATTTTTTTAGGGTTGCAACTGATCTTTGACGGTTTTTTTCTGGACTTTTCTTAGAATCCATGAACACGGATTGTTTAATCTGAACGTACATTGTTTCAGTTCTCATCTGCTTGATTTTTAGGGTTGCAACCAATCTTTGACGTTTTTTTTTTTTTTGGAATTTTCTTAGAATACAGGCAGGCCAGATTGTTTAAGCTGGATGTACATTGTCTGAAACTATTGCTTTAACATTATATAATTAAACATTGATTTCACTAATCTTGAAGACGTCTCATGCGGGTGTCTGGAATAAAATGTTGATTTTATAGTGTCGTTTGTCACGATTAACGCCAACAGCACGTGCATGAAAAATGAAATGTCGATTTTATTTGCAGAACAACTGTAAATTCTTCTGTTATTGTGGATATGTAAATGAAATGTTCCTATATTAGCATATTAATTTCATGAAATCTGTATTATGGGAATTTCTGTCCATTATATGGATTTCTTTAAATTGTTATTTATTAAGTAATCAAGGGGGCACGTGCATTCACGCAACATTTTTATTACGCAAACAATCCCAGATTACGGTATTTAAACGCAGGGATGAACTTTCCAAGGAATCTTCTTGTTACTTTGACGGCAATGGAAAACAAAGGGGATGAATTTAAGTGACAGGCCATTTTTCAAAAGACCAAAACATGAATATAATGCACCATAAATATTTCCTTTCCAACCACATAAAATAGTAATAATGAGTAATATTTCAAGTAACGAATCTTCCAGAAAATTAAGTTAACAAAGATGTATGCAAATTTATAAAGCATTGACCAAAAATGTTGCTTGTTAACAACCTTGTATACACCCTGTTTCAAAATGTGATTGCGTGAATATGTATTGACGTTCGTGAAATAAATGTACATTCTCAATATCAGCGAAACATTATACTGTACAGATATGAATGGGATGTCCTTTTGTAAGCATTTTAGACTTCAAATACAAATGTATCTCATTTCCGTTGCTGTCCTTCACTTATAATTATTGTCGACGACTAACAAATTAAAGTTATCAATTATTTTATCTTCAAAGCATTAAATGTGAAAGTTAAAATGCGATTTTGTTCTGATAGACGACGTAGTTAGGTAAATGATACCACTTTTCTACGCTTATCAGCCCGTGTCGTCAGGGTTATCATTTTGGCGTTGTCTTTGAATGTAAATATCTCTCTTGTTACACACCTGTCAAAGAATGCCAGGTAAAAAAAAAGAGAGAAAATCAATGCCGCTTTCTAAATGGTTTTAGAAATCTATGGAAACCTTGATTTAATTGATAAAAGAATGCATTGTAAAATCAATTATATACATTTGTAAAGATGGAGCCGTTATCATTGTAGTTTTGTTTAATTGTTATTTCTATTTGTCACCTTTGAAACAAACACACGTGTAATGTAGCATGCTATAAACCTTTAATACCTTAGATGTACTACAAGATATGTTTCATCTCTTTCATGCATAGTGGCGTTAAACACCATAAACCACCCCTCATGATTATGATGTTTATAATAATGTTAAGTGTTTCATAGGCCATTGTTTGGTAACACCATTTTACTTATATATATAAAAATAATAATAATAATAATTAATTAGATCAAATGAAAAACAAAAAATATACCACACCGTCAGAACAGTTCACAAATCCAATAGGAAACATGGACAATATCGACACTACTGACATAACCGCTCAGTCTCCTAACTTGTTACAGGCATTTCATAGAAAAGTGGCGGGGTTAAATTAGCATTTTGTACTCAAACATCCCCTCTCAGCCGGTGAAATGTTGCGCTCTTAGAAGTGTGTTCCACATGCGAGTATAAGATATGATTTTATTGTCCAATCAAGGTCCCAGCAAGGGGCAGAGTCATTACAGTGATTTATATTACAACAAACATGTTATATTTTCTCAGTTTGCAAATTGAAAATTTCAAACTGAATCATATAAGATATATATTTATATGTCAATTCTCGCATAAAACATGTTACGCAGCATTGTGTTGAAAAGAACGCCGAAACATAATCTTGATCTTTACACATAAAATATATTTGTTTTTGTGGCGGTTTTTAGGTGGGTTCGTGTTACTCGATCTTTAGTTTTATGTGTAAGTTTTGTAGAGCGTTGTTTGTCCTTTTGTACTTTTTCTTTTGGCCATTGTGTTGTCTGTTCTTCTTTGATATACGGATTCTGATTACCCCTTTGATATCTTCAAACTCTTCTTAGTAATTTGCATAATACTAGAACTATAAAAGAGAGCCGATGGTCATAACCAGTAATAAAAATGTTCGACAGTACACAAGACCAAAAAGGGAAACAATGGTCAACTTTGAATCACAATATAAGTTCCAATACCACCACTCTATCGCCGTCTGTGTACGTAAGTGATATGATACTTTTCAATAAAGTGTTATGTTAGAAACGATTCTTTAAACATTATTGACTTAACAGTTAATAGTTTAAATATAGCACCCAGAAGACAATGGCGTTGTAAATAGTCTGAATACAAACTACAAACTCGAGCCTAAACGTAAATAGTATTATTATCAAAACTGGTCTCATTAACCTCTGAAATTTACATTTAGATCATTTTTAAGTGTTCAACTTTTGTTGTTGTTGAAATGTTCTATTACAAAATGTATTGTCGGTTTTCTTCGCCAATATCAATTAAAAAAACTATCAATAAGACACTAAACTGCCTTGATCTGTCTTATTTTTCATATCTTAGGAATTAACGTGACGTATGGCTTACAATGATATTTCATTAAGATAATTGTAATCTTTGACAAAAGTTTGACACTGTTGTTTATACAAGGAACAGATAAAAACCTAATGACACAGAGATAGAAAACAAATGTCTTTCTGGTTGTTATTTGTTTCTTTTATGTTTGTGTTACTATGGAAATGTTGTCAATAAAATGCTTTTATAGTAATATAGAATATATAGTCATTTCTACATTTGACAAATTCCAAAATCTTAATTACGATTCATTTGTNTCTTGCTTGTGTGTGTGTCAAGAGATTGCATACATTGTATTTTGTTTTCAAAATTATAAAATTTCCACATTTGATCAATTCCAAAATCTTAATTAAGATTCATTACACTCCTCCCTTTAAACGGTGGTAGTTAAGTATTGTAGTATGGCCAATGTCTTGCTTGTGTGTGTGTCAAGAGATTGCATACATTGTATTTTGTTTTCAAAATTATAAAATTTCCACATTTGATCAATTCCAAAATCTTAATTAAGATTCATTACACTCCTCCCTTTAAACGGTGGTAGTTAAGTATTGTAGTATGGCCAATGTCTTGCTTGTGTGTGTTAAAATATTATTAACATGGTATTTTGCTTTTAAAAATTACCAAATTTATTCATTTTATGCTATCTATCATCGCTAACTTGTTGTTCCCAGAGCAATTTTAGACATATTGAATGTGGAATGACTTGGAAAGGTCATCGACTCCAGATAATCATAACATTATTATAACCAGGCTTTAAAAATGTATTATGTCTAGTACATTAAATGTATATATAATTCATAATAATCTGGTAATTTTATCTACATATATACGATGATTGAGCTCTTCCTTCTTGAAATATTCCATTAAAATTTTCATACATAAAACTTTTGATGGTAAATCTGGCATATCAAGCTAGAAGCAATCCAGGCATTGGTTTTATGTTCCAACCATATCAAATAACTTGAATATTTTGTTTTTGTTTTATTTCGTATTAAATTCCTAAGATCCGTACAATATTAAAACAAAGAGTGTGAGTTAAAACACACTTTCGTAGGTTTCGTTTTCATTTAATACTAGTACTGTCATGGCCGTAGCGCAATGGAGGCAAATAAGGCAAATGCCTCACTTTTGAAACGGTAAGTATAACCTTGGAAAACAAATAAAATCTTTTTTTTCCCCAAAATTTGTCTAATTTCACCCACAAATCCATTGCTATTATCACGGAATATATATTCATTGGACGTAATATTCGATTAACAGTTGTTAGACAGTGACAGTGTTATTCGGAAGCTGTATGTCATAAATTCAGATGAAAAACTATGAGAACATCCGAAGTTGCTCCCGCGAAAACACATGCAGAAGACGTTGGAAAGTCATCATGTCACTTCACAATTGGTTGTAGACAGAGTCTTTAAAACGAAAATTAGATGAAGGTAACTTTCAAAACATCAGTGTGGATTTGCACATTCCATGTTATGAATGAAATATCACATTTACCAGATTCCCAGACAAAATATGTCTAGAAAATCCAACTAACTGGCAATATCTAGAATAACGCTCAAACAGGTATGAGGAGGTACAATATGAAGTAAACAGTTATATTTCTTACTTTTAAAAGGCATTTTCAATTTAGAATTTAGTCTAAAAATTACAAAAAAGCATCAGCTTCCGGGGGCTTTGCCCCCGGACCCCCTTTACCCTCTGCCCCCTAACCCCCGCTGGGAGGAAAATCACCCCAGACCCCCCTTTGCCTCACTTTATTCAGACCGGCCTACGGCCTTGGACTACTCAAGTTTTAATACGAGGAACATATAAGGGAAAGGGTAAATTTCCATTACACTAAACATTGGCTTTGTAATGATGGGCACTGATTGCATGGGTAGTTGTGGATTTACAACTACCTGTGCAATCAGTGCCTATCATCACTAAAGTTGTGAGTTCGAATCCCGCCCATGACGAGATGTACTCGATATAACATTATATAATAAAGTTTATTAGTAACTTGCGGCATATCGGTGGTTTTATCTGGGTACTCCGGTTTCCTCCACCAAGAAAACTGACCACCACGATAATTGAAATATTGTGGAAAGTGCAATAAATGATAAATTTCCTAGTTGAGCAAAAGCTTAATAACACTAATAGTATAACTGCGTATCCTAAGCTGTGAGGATAAAGAAGTTCTTAACATTGTGGACAAATTCGAAAGTTTTGAGATACCAAAGTGGTAATCAAAGGTCGTAATTCGAAGGACAGAAAAGACAATGGTCAAAATCAAAAGTACAATGATTGATTGATAGGTGTTTAACACCAACTTTAACACTATTTCAGCCATATCGTGTCGAGTCAAAAGGACGAACAATGTCAAATAGTCAAAGATAAACTTATATTTGAAAAGTCTCCGTACTTGGTTTGAGAGACTTAAAATATGTTGAGAATATGATACGGAGATATGGCCAATATGCACGTGTTTTCATTGATTGGTTAATATTTTAAAGGAAACCCAGACCCCTTCATAACAAGCTATTTCAATAAGACATATGCCATGCAGAAATTATTTCATTATAAAATACTGAAAGAGCAATAGACATTTAATTAAGTTTTATTGAAAAGACGACGAAAATGTAATTTCGTGACAAGGAGTACACGTTTTCATGGCTACATGATAATTATTAACATGACTATCCCTTCACCTCCACTTAGTATTTCACTGTAACATGTCCTCCCAACTCCATTAAAGTTCTGATAATTCTTAACTCGTTTTACTTACTACAATTATGAACAATTTAGTTGGTATACTAACTGTGCAGGTTGTTCTGCAGCAAATAAAACTGACTATTGACACGGAACAAAATTATTATACATCAACCAACCAAAACAAAGCACTGTATTTGATACTGAAACTTCGTTCGTTTTCCCAGCTAATATATATAATATAAGAAAAATACGTATATCTATGCTATTTGTGCTATGTTAAGAACACAATACTTCTGGAATGTTCCCCCCTTTTTTCTACATAATTGGTCCAATTAAATCAATGTTGTTTTCATAACGTGACGGCTGTTAAACAGTTCATTAAATAGTGACATAAGTACAAAATATCATGTTATTGTAGAACATTGGCGTTCATATACAAATTGGAGAATTTTTCATCATCTGTTCAGACTTTGGAGTTTTGTAAATTGTTATTGCAGCAAAAATATTTCATTCAGTTCAGATGGTATAACTGGAGATTTCATTTAGCATACTTTTCTTCCAAACGGCATGTCATTATATACTGTGTTACTCTGTTTTAATTTCACGTCCGCTGTCATGGCAACACTGACGCTTGTACATATGAAAGCGACCAATGAATTTTGTCTTCTGTGAACTCCAAAAATTGCGGTTTTGATGTTCCAACGGATCCCAATTTTTCATGGGGAAAATATTTGAGGTTTTATGAGATTGTGTTAAATAATTTTTTTTTTTTTTAGAAAATGGAAATTTTCCATAAACACATAAATTTCAATGATCTCGAAAAGGTAATTGATTGTAAAGGTAGATGTGTATCAACTACAAATATCAAGATAACATGTATAATATTACATGTACTCGACATGTAACAATTAACAACAATTAAAAAAAAATGATTTATTTGCGTAAAATCGTGATTTTTCACACGAAATACCCCAAAATATTTTGCGCCTTTCTCCGCTCGGCGCAATTTTTTGAAGTGAGCCCCCTAACTTGAAATCCTGCATCCGTCCCTGAAAATCGTCTATACACATTCATACATAATACCATTAACCTATATTTCGGTGGCTCAGTGGTTAAAACCGTTAACTACTGACTATGAAGCCTAACGTAACTAACGTTGGTTCAGATTTCCAGACACCTAACCATAACCGTGGTTTCAGCGGTCAGTTCGTTATGCATGTTCGAGTTTTACTCCCATGTACAATAAGTCTGGTATAATCACAATATGGTTGAAAGATTGGTGGCAATAACAATAACAACCAATAACTCTATCTCTGATCCTTATTTTCCCTGGAACGCTGTGCTTCCGTTTGAATGCTTGTTGGATTTACATTTATCCATGTAATCAGTTTAAATCACCTCTAGTTTTGGAGTTCGACTTGCGCACACTGCGAGATCTACTCGATACCAATATATCTGACAAAGTTTTGCAGTGAGTTGCAGAAGGTCGGTGTTTTTCTTCGTTTTAATACAAAGTCTATTAGTTGTATATGGTAGTTACGTTTCAATTATACAGTCGCGCTGTTAGTCAGTGTGGCGTGTAAATCACCTCTAAAACAAAGGTATATGAGTTTTACTCTTGTCCATGGTAAAGTATTGTCGATACAGCCATATACAGTGTTCATTTACTCTAATTTGTGGCCATTTTGTTCATTTATCCATATCATTCTTACTAATATTCAGTTGAACTTATTAATAATTCTGATTGATTGATTATTGTCTAATAATTTAATTTGATTTGAATATCTAAATCTGATTGCTAATCCTCCTGCAGAAAATTTTTGTTATACTAGATAACCTGGGTTGGTATTGTGACGTCATCAACGTGTTCATCCGCCAACGACAAATTCAAATAGTCACATAAAAAATCGTAATTAAAATCGAGGAATCATTAGATTTTGTTGTTAATATTAAATTACAAGGAGGAATATTTGAAATTGTTGAACAGGTTATACTTGCATAACCTGGTTTGGGTCAGTTTACGCTTTTCATAAACCGCTTCGCGGTTTATTAAGCGTAAACTGACCCAAGCCAGGTTATATCGTATAACCTGTTCAACAATATACAATTACGACCCTCTGTGTAGGGAAACATCCAGATTTGTTAACCTGAGGGGGAAAACAACCCCTCGAGGGTTGACAAATCTGGATGTTTCCCTACACAGAGGGCCGTAATTGTTTTATTATATTTTTGCCAATGTTGACCACCTAACATCTTTTTTTATTGTGTTGTTTCTTGTTTTTTACTTGTTTTAGTCTGATATATATATATTCTTCAAACAAAACACAATTGTAGATATTACCTCATCTGTTGATGATCCAAATCGTCCCTGAGCTTCCTGACCAGTAGGAGCGACCGCCATATTATTTGTTTTGAACAAACTACTTTATAGGTTATCTCCCTTGTGGGTGAAAATTGGGTTGTTCGGCGGGGAACAATAGCTGTTGTTCGGCGGGGAACAATAGGGTTGTTTCCCGGCAGCGCAAATTTTGGCAAAACATCTCAATTATTTTATTATCACATGACTAATTTAATCCAATCAAAATCTATCATATAGATTAAAATATAATAATTTCAAATATTCCTTAAGTGTCCAGTTAGCAGTTTTTCAGCTACCGGTATATTGAGGACGCGAACAAGTTCAATAATATATATAACTACTAGTATATAGAAACGAGTGAAGGGATGGGTCAACCAGGTCAACAACTTCTGACTGCCACTGAAAAATAAGTTTTCTCCGAGTTTCCACCACCAATAAAAGTGACCTAGTGATATAACTGAAATCTTATTGAAAGTGGGGTTGAACATCAATAACATAACCTGTGGCCACTCAGGTTCGAATCCCGACCCGTGAAGATGTGTTCTCGATACATCCTTACGTCCAAAACAATACACATGTAATATCAATGTCTATAATATATGCAAGGTTCATGATGGATAAGAATAAACAAGTTCAAAAATATGTTCCCACTGGATAGTTATGTGTATTTGGCATTTGCTGTCACGAGTAGATTAGATATGTTGGAAAAAACGATACCAAGATGTTTATCCCTTGAATGGTTTTTTTTCTGCATCAATAGGTCACTAGTAAGCCACATCTTACCAACGAAAAGTTAGTCTATCCCATACTAGTATACCGAAATTGTTTGTTTATTAGTTGTTAATTTGTTAGAGAATGACATTTGACACCCCACCCCTGACTATAAATCGATTCTAGGACAAATATTCCAGTTATATTATAATGTTTGTTACAAGTCTGAGTAAAATACAGCCAAACTTTGACGATGACCATAAGATGTTGACTGTTGATCTAATAACCAATACCGTACGTAACATCTCAATCGATTATGTCAAAACAACTGACCAGTACACGTTCCCCTTACACCTTCCTATCATATCCGTTCTGACAAGTGACATAACTCTGTGGGTTACTATTATTAGTCATCAATTATCGAGTCGTTTCTATTTTCCAGTATACTTTCCGTGATTTTAATTAATCTAGAAAACAATCATGGCATGACTGACGTATACAAACGCCATAATTAATAACTGATGACCATATACAAGTAAACGTATAATAGTCTGTAATTACAACAACCACATACATGAACAACTACACTGACTTACAGTTAATTCCTCACGTCACAAATGTTGGAAAATATGTTTGTTGGTCCTGGCCAAGGTCCTAGCTCGGAACAGCATGGAGGGGATACGACGTGTAATAATTGGTGTTGATAATAAACTTGTTTTCTTTGATGGATCGTTTATTTATTTTTTGTTATTTCCTTCTTCTGCTTCTATTTTTCTTAAATTCTTGTTGTGTCCTGTCGAGTGTTTTTAGAAGTGGTAGTTTTGGCTAGTCTTGTTTTCACGTTGTTGTCCGCGTCACAATTTATCTATTGGTTTGCGACGATTTCCTTACATTGTCGGGATTGGATATTCTGTTTCGTCTTCGTCTTCATCAAATCAAATTATACTCTCCATTGCAACCATAAAACAATCGTATATCGATTTGGGGGTCCATTTTATCATTAGCCAATACCTTAAATAAAATTTGTAGCACTAAAAACACTTGAGCACATGTGGCAAAAGCGTCCCTCCAAGGACAATTCATTTACTAATTCATAATTATAACACTACCAGGGTCATTTGTTATTTATTTCGTTATGAATATGTCGAATATTGTGTTGATAGTTTGTTAGGTTGGAAGACAATACAAAACTTGACTCTGTTTAGCAATACTTCATTTAAACTGACAATCTCAATTACTGTCAATTTGTTGTTTTAATTGCATAAATAAATTCATCATCGACACTCACTTTTAAATAATACGTGGTAGCAAATCATTCAAATTAATACAATTTAATTTACTTGCTGCATGATTGTCATTAATACAATCAGTGACTTCCGACAGGTCCGTGGTTTTCTCCGGGTACTCTGGTTTCCTCCACCAATAAAACTTAGTGACCTCCACGATATCACTGAAATATTGTTGCAAGTGGCGTTAAACACCAAACTCTAACCCTAACCAGATTAATACATGAACGCGGAGTATTCTTCATTTCATTCATTCTCTTTCAGTTTCAGATGACCTGCTTTAGATACTATATTCATCGTGTTACCTGGCAATTGTACACCTGTATTTAAGACATAAATTATACAGAAATATATGTAGAACCCCCAGAGCTACCTGATATTGTAGCTTTTACTTTTAACGCATGTTTTGAACAAACACCAATATTTCAATAATTGATACTTTCCTGGATAACTTGATGAATTTTAATCTATAATTTTAACAAATAATGGCCTGTTTGCCTGACTTACAATCATCAAAGTCCAGAATGTATTTAGTTGAGAATGTTATTAGCTGTACGCATACAACAGTTAACTCTTACTTAAGGTTTGATGGAGGAAAATCAAAGCTTTTAATCAAATAAATGCATAGTGTCAAGTAATAGAAGGATTTTTGTACCATTCAATGATTTTTTGGGTTAAAACATGAATGTAAATAACTTGGAACTGTCGAATTAGATACATTTATGGAGAAAGAACCGAGTTTCTAATATTTCACCTATGACCGTTATTTATTGACTGGTAAAATGGAGTTACTTCCGATTCAGCAGTAACGCGTGCGTACAATTAGGTACATAAATCAAATTCAGAGATAAGAATGAACAAGATGCATGATGTAAGCATATATAACTCGAACGAAAATCTTGAAGAAAGTAACATTCCACAGAATACATGAGATAAATGCATGTATTATTACTTGGGTTTTCTAGTCTTTTGACTACGAGCGTAACAGATGAAGGTTATTCCAGAAACGCGTCGTGCGCACTAAATTAGATGTCTACGTTTTTATTAATGGCTCTGCTCTGGTTAGTTTTATATACTTTGTTTATCTACTTGTCCCCAGATTCCCACACTGGTACAGATAGAACCTACTTAGAGTACAACCAAGACACATGTCAACGTTTTGATATATGAATCAACGGTACACTCTATTATGCGGTGTGGATTTTTAGGTTGTTTGAACAAGCATTTTTATCTAAAGGTGAAACCAAGGGGCTTGTTAATTTGCACTTAACTCCCTATGACTTTTGATAAATATGTTTAACATGTTATCGATAAAGTTAATATGTCTTTGTAATTTTCCGGAGTTAAGATATGGAAAAGACAAATTATCCACTATTCTTATTTTAAATTCAAATGTTTGTACGATATCCAATTTAACGATTAGTCAATCTAATTTCTTAAGAATGTTAATCTTTTGATTTACTCAAAATATCCTTAATCTTATCAATATTTTCAAAAATGAACAAAAGTATTGTTTGACTTTAAAACTTTTCTAAGCCCATTTACGTATTTGTGTTCTCAGATAAGAAGGAATATGTTGTAATCGTTAATAAGTCACCATGATCTATTTATTGGAATATTGTTGTAATAGGTAGATGTCTTCAGATTTTGCTGTGTTCGGGTAAGAGAAAATATGAGAGAGTCAAAATATTTGAAGAGTAAATAGGCTCTATATATATATGTGTGTGTGTGATAATATGCTATTGAAAGCTATGGTAAGAATATAGTATTGTACGGAGAGGTATGGAAGAGATATGGTAAGAATAGGCTACTACACTGAGAGGTACAGGAAGGCTATGGTAAGAATAAGGTACAGCATGGAGAGGTACGGAAGAGCTATGGTAAGAATATGCTACTACACTGAGAGGTACAGGAAGGCTATGGTAAGTATAAGGTACAGTATGGAGAGGTATGGAAGAGCTATGGTAAGAATAGGCTACTACACTGAGAGGTACAGGAAGGCTATGGTAAGAATAAGGTACAGTATGGAGAGGTACGGAAGAGCTATGGTAAGAATATGCTACTACACTGAGAGGTACAGGAAGGCTATGGTAAGAATAAGGTACAGTATGGAAGAGCTATGGTACGAATAGGCTACTACACTGAGAGGTACATGAAGGCTATGGTAAGAATAAGGTACAGTATGGAGAGGTATGGAAGAGCTATGGTGAGAATAGGCTACTACATTGAGAGGTACAGGAAGGCTATGGTAAGAATAAGGTACAGTATGGAGAGGTATGGTAAGAATATGCTACTACACTGAGAGGTACAGGAAGGCTATGGTAAAAATAGGATACTGTAGGGAGAGGTATGAAAGGGCTTTGGAAAGTAGTGAACATGAAAGACAACAGACTGGGGGTAATATGAAGTAGAAGAAAATAAACGGATGGAAGAACTGAGCTATAGTTTGGTATAGGTATTTTGCCCCTGGATAATAAAATAAAGCTAAAACCGAAATTAATACATTACAGAGCACGAAAAAGGAGTTATAAATATACATGATATAATAGATTGATGTAATGTATATTTTTAAAATTTAAAAACTTGTCGTTCAAGAAATCATGTTGTACATCCTCTGTATATTATATTGTGTAATCTTCGTGATGTAAACTTGGTATACTTTTTTTTCTCGGAAATCAGTCGAAACATTAAAATGTAACAGGTGGTTTTAAATGGAAGCATTCACGGAAGCCCACACGAAGTATAGAACGTAACACTGCGCTTGTTTCCTAACCAAAAATGATTTTATTCATATGTTACGTGACCGAATCTCATTAACCCCTTCTTTCCTAGTGCAGTGATTTACTTATGAGTTAGAGATCGTGAAAATCAACAGTATAAGCTTTTCTTGTTACCTTTTTAAAATTTATAATATTTCGTGGCTTGATCGTTTAGACAATGTTAAGTATTAATACAGTTTGAACACCTGTTTATTCAAGCTCAATTTACTCATAATATACTTGACAAAAAATGTTAATTTATTATAAATATTTTCTTTCATATACAAGTTGTTGAAAACTTACATGGACGACTGAAATGGCTTCCAGGGTATAAGTAGTAGGAATTTCGATTTTGAAAATTACCTATTTAAGCATATCAAATACATTTATCATATACCCATAATTAGAGAGAAAAGGTAAAATACATGACGTAGATACAATTTCAACATTAAACGGCAATCATGACATGACTTTAACAGTTTAACAATGACAAAAAAAAAAAAAAATGATAGAGCAAAAAATGTCCACTGCACAGGACAGACAATTCGCATACATTGTATCTTCGAAACAAGAAATAAAGAAAGTAGAAAAAAACAGGATAAACATCATCCATGACCAGATGATTTTGCTACATGCCAAAATGACTCAATATGATCCGTCTACCAAAGTTTAAAGATAACAAAGAGGTAATAAGAAGCAACAAATCGAAACATGACGGACAATGGTCAAAAGAAAAAGGTCAAAAGGACAAACAATGATTTATACAAGCACTAAACGGAAAACTAAAGATTGAGCAACACGAACCTCAAAGAAAAAGATGTGAACTCATGTGCTCCGGAAGGGTAAGAGGTTCTTGCTATATTGGTAAGGTAAGAGGTTCTTGCTATATTGGTAAGGTAAGAGGTTCTTGCTATATTGGTAAGGTAAGAGGTTCTTGCTATATTGGTAAGGTAAGAGGTTCTTGCTATATTGGTAAGGTAAGAGGTTCTTGCTATATTGGTAAGGTAAGAGGTTCTTGCTATATTGGTAAGGTA
>MJUT01007487.1:863899-976298 GCA_002080005.1 Gigantidas platifrons
AAAAAAATATTGGACTTCGTCCCAAGTTAGGTAACACCTATTATCATATTATGGGACGAAGTCCCAACTATGGTAGACATAGCAATTTTTTTCTATATACTAATGACTAAATTTTCATGCACCGGAAATGACATACAGGAAGCAATACATGTACAGCTACAGTGGGTTTCTGCAAAAAAATCGATGCAGTAAAAAATTGCTCTTGTAGGGGCACGAGTATCAAAGTACTAAAAACGACATATTGTATAAATAAAATCAAGAACGGGTACAAGGATGTAGAAAAAAAATCAAGTTGCAGCTCTCGTGAGAAGTGGAACCTGTTCAAAATATCGCGAGATAGAGCGTGAAGTAGTCCTTGACAACCATAAACAAGGATGACCGACAATGTTTATAATTTTTATGATGTATAAAACTAATGACGGCTTTTCTCGTGAATAAAGCATCGCACATGAACAACAAAATGTGCAAACTAAAGCTATAGTAAAATAAAGTTTATTTACTACTTCCGGTTATGAACCATGTTCGGTAGCGGATACGGAAACTGCCCGGAGTTTGGTCCCCGATATATTGTTTAAATAAATTATTGGACTTCGTCCCAAGTTAGGTAACACCTATTATCATATTAATTATATTATTTGGGAACTGTTAATTTCAATAATAAATATATCAAATAAACCATGTCAGTGTCGAAACATTGACTACTGGGTGGACAACATAGACAACAAGGAATATCAATATAGCATAATATATCTGAAAACCCAAACCAACCATCGTCGGTAACCAACAGCTGATCACGTTTCGATTCTCTCAACTCGTCACCCGTGAGGCCACTGGCAACGACATCCTCGTAGTCATGTGATCGTTTTAAAACATTTTGATAAGTCCCATTTTTCTGTATACTAGTAGTGTTTATCAAACGATGATTTTGATTGGTAATTTTTAATAGGCTTTTTTTTAACGGAACGATGGTATCACTACCAGATGACCATCGATGATAAGTGACGAGAATCGAAGTGGGATCAGCTGTGGTGTTACGGGTGATGCAGGAAGTCGTACAACGGTTGAACAAATGAAATAATATTAAATAAAAAAATAACTTTATAACTTTATTAATAAGCACAATTTCCACCCTAATTAGGGTCAATGGCTACATTGAATAGTCAACAATACATAAACATACAATGTACTACATATAAACAAATTCAATACACAATAGAACAAATGGAATCAAGTGCCCCCTGTCCTCAGTTCCAATGACTGTTTAATGAAGGAGCCTAAAGATTTCACCTGCTTGATGTTAGTCGGATTTAAAATAATTTTAAGTAGATTTGAATTAATAGTATTGTCAAAGTCACTGAGAAAAGCTTTTCTTAGATGTTCATTTAGCTTACAATTTAAAAAGAAATGGTTTTCGTCATCAAGAGTTTCACATTTATTGCACGTTCGTAAATGCCGAGGTATTTTCTTATATCGTCCCGTTTCAATTGCCAGAGAGTGGTCACTTAGTCTAAATTTACAAATTAATCTTCTTATTTGAAAATCTGGATATTTCAAGTAAAATTCCGACTTATTTTCAGACTTCAATGCTTTGAATAGAAAGAGTTTACTGTTATTATCTATTAATTTTAATTTATTATCAAGTATTTCTTCATAGTTTTTATTTAGTATATTTTTGTAATATTTTTTACAAGAATTCTTTTTCATATCTTGATTTCCAAGGTCCATTTTATTTTCAGTTCTTACATGGTTAATGTATGAGTACCAAGAATAAATCCCTTTCTCATGGAGAGACTTAGAAAGAGAAAAACATTCTTTAAAGTTTCAGGTGTATCAGCTGCAAGTAATCTATCTTCATAAAGTAAAGATTGAGTCTTTATGAAATTATCTATTGGGTATCTTCCCAACTCATATCTGGCTGAAAAATTGCTTGCAAATTTTTTGATTCCAAGAATAAATTTACAGAACTTGTTATGTATTTTGTCGTAAGGAGTTTTTTTTCTATAAATTGCATTTGATCTACATTAAATTTGTTCTTCTTAGCTCTTTCAGTAGCATTGAAGTATGGTGTATAAACATCCATATTCCATATTTCACAGTTATATGTTAGAATAGGACGTACAAGAGAATCAAAGAGATGTGTAGAAACATTTACAGGCAATTCATTTAGACTGCTCGTATAGCTTTTTATAGAATACATGACTTTAAGTGCCTTTTTTGATAGAGCTTCAGCACAAGAAACCAAATTTCCATTCTGTGTTATAACATTTCCAAGAAATTTAAATTCACTGACGTTTTCTAAATAGGTGTTTCTATAGCTAAATTTAGTATTATTTATGTTCTTTAAATTTGTACCAAAAATCATAGTCTTAGTTTTATTGCAATTTACTGTTAGTTGCCATTCCTTACAGTATAATGAAAATTTGTTCAGACTTTCTTGAAGACCTTCTTTGGACTCGGAAAGAACAAGTAGATCATCAACAAACATCAGACTGCCAATACATGAATTTTCTAAAGATAGTGGATCATATTTTGAATTTATAAAAAGTTCTGTCATATCATTAATATAAATTTTGAAAAGTGTAGGACTCAAAGAAGCACCCTGACGCACTCCTCTGTTGATAGGAAAATAATCAGTTATACCTTCAGTCCTTTTCAAAGAAGATTTGGTATCAGTATACATACCACGAATAATTTTGATAGTCTTGCTCCCAATGCCCGATAATTGGAGTTTAGAAAACAAGCCATTACGCCAGACTGAATCAAAGGCTTTACGTAAATCTATGAAACATGAAGAAATGGGTTTCTTTAAAAGGTTCAAATATTTATTGATTAAAGTTTTGAAAATGAATAAACTATTAGCAGTTCTCATATTAGGACGAAAACCAAATTGAACATTACTAAATTTATCCTTCATGTGTAACATGATTCTATTATTTAATATTGCACTAAATATTTTAGCTATTCCATTTAAAAGGGAAATGCCTCTGTAGTTGTTTGGATCAAATGATTCTCCACTTTTATGTATTGGTACTATGCAAGATGATAACCAGGATGTAGGGTATACCCCTGATGAAAATATCATATTAAAAAGTTTAGTTATTGATTTGACAATGAGTGGACAGCTGCCTTTGAAAATTTCATTCAAAATAAGATCTGGTCCACTGGACTTTCCTGTTTTTAAAGATTTTATTACTTTTTTAACTTCTGAAATTGTGACAACAACAGAAAAAAATCGAACACGGCTAACATTACAGAACAGCTTAAATGACTGAATCGTATAACAAGAATATACAGTTACACTACATAGTATGCAAGAACATACGACTGTACTATATCATATACGAGAACAGACAGCTCTACCATATTGTATACAAGAAGAACGCACAACTACACTACATCGTATACAAGAAGAACAGAAAACTACATCGCATACGAGAACAGACAACTACACTACATCACATACAAGAACATACGACTGTACTATATCCTATGCGAGAACAGACAGCTCTATCATATCGTATACAAGAAGAACGCACAACTACACTACATCGCATACAAGAAGAACAGAAAACTGCATCATATACAAGGGCATGACAGCTGAACTACATCGTATACAAAAAGAACAGAAATTTACAATACAAGGGCAGACAACTACACTACATCGTATACAAAACAACAACTAAACTACATCATACACAAGAAACATAAAATTACCTACATCATTTAAAAAGAACAACACACAACTACAATACATCGTATATACAAGGATTTACATATTTATATTTATTTATACTATATAAATCCTTGGTATATAGTAATAACAGACAACTACACTATACAAACTGATCATACAACAAAACAACGACATATAAAATACAAGCAGACAACACAAGATAATTGATAAATAAACAAGCACAATAGTAGTATATACCATAGAACAGACAACAGCCAACATCACATACGAGACGAACAGACAACATAACACCAAATACAATACGAATAGACAACAACACAATACGCTATATAGGACGAATAAAGACAACACAACGCCATATACAAGAACGAACAATAGCACAACATCATGTATGATAAGATCAGACAATAACACAACACCATATACACGGCAAACAGACAACACAATATACGCTATATATACCGACCAGAACACAAAACAACATCATATACATGAGATACAGAAAAGAACGATACACCATATAAAAGACGAATATTTTAATAACAATACTCTATATATGACTAACAGACAGCAACACAACATCATATACTAAAAGAACACCATATGCAAGACGCATAGACAACAACACACCACCATATACAGGTCGCATAGACAACAACACAACGCCATATACAGGTCGCATAGACAACAACACAACGCCATATACAGGTCGCATAGACAACACACCACCATATACAGGTCGCATAGACAACAACACAACGCCATATACAGGCCGCATAGACAACAACACAACGCCATATACAGGCCGCATAGACAACAACACACCACCATATACTAGAAGGACCGATAAAGACACAATATCATGTACTGGAAGAACAGACAACGCAATACTATATACCAGACAAGCAGACAGCAACACAATGATGTATGATAACAGAACAGACGACAACACAACAGCTTATGCAAGATGCATAGACAACAAAACAATACGTTATATAGAACGAACAGACAGCCACACAATACATTATACGAGGAAAAAAGACAATAAAACATCACCATATACCAGGAGAACAACATCATATACAACTCGTAAAACAACAAGGCAGTGTTTATTAGAAAATAATGTTTCTGATGTCATATGCACAGACAACAGAACAGCATAATACAAGAAGAAACTCAACTGACCATCCATGTACAAGTTGAATAAACAATGGTGTTAGTAAACATATGGATAGCTTACATACGTGAACATCAGACACCAGCTGAACAGACAACAAAAGATCAACTATGTCATATGTGTGGACTATTGGAACCTCAGAAACCAACTGTACAAGCAACTAAACATCAACTATATCATATGATGTACAAAATACTGGGACATCAGATAACAACTGAGTAAGCACCAATGCATCAAATATACAAGAAGTGCAAAATACTGGAACATCAGATAACAACTGAGTAGGCACCAATGCATCAAATATACAAGAAGTGCAAAATACAGGAACATCAGATAACAAAACAAACTGAACAAGCCACAAACCATCAAATATACTAAATGTATATAACACAGGAAGAAGAGTTTGAAGATATCAAAGGGGTAATCAGAATCAGAAACCAATTGAATAAGCGCGTGAGTGATCGTTGGTTAACGACCCACTCAGCAATTTGTCAGCTATATCATGGCGAGAACAAGTTGATTTGGAATGAGATGATGATGAGGTCCACTTTGTTCTAGACCAACACGCTGAATTGGATTTTTATAGTGCTATCTCGCTGAAACAACAGTCCGCGGGTAGACATGTCGCTCCACTGGGACACATTATTCTGATTCCGAGCCAACCAGTTATTGCTCTTTCTCGTTAATGCTGCGTGCTTAGAGGAAAAGCAACAAATACCAATTTTATAGTCTTTGGTTTGACCCGAACGGGGCTCGAACCCACGATCTACCGTACTCGAGGCGAGCACACTAACCATTACACCACCAAAGCATATCAGATGTGCAAAATATTGGAACATCAGAAACCAACTGAACAAACAACAAAACATCATATATACCAGATGTACATAATACATGAACATCAGAAACCAATTGAATAGGCAAAAAAACATCAAGTATACCTGATGTGCAAAATATTGGAACATCAGATACCAAATAAAAAAGTAACAAAATACAAAATATACCAGATATACAAAAGACTGGAACGTCAGCCACCAACTGGACATGANGAACCCACGATCTACCGTACTCGAGGCGAGCACGCTAACCATTACACCACCAATGAACCCACGATCTACCGTACTCGAGGCGAGCACGCTCACCATTACACCACCAAAGCATATCAGATGTGCAAAATATTGGAACATCAGAAACCAACTGGACATCAACAAAAATATCATATATACCAGATGTACATAATACATGAACATCAGAAACCAATTGAATAGGCAAAAAAACATCAAGTATACCTGATGTGCAAAATATTGGAACATCAGATACCAAATAAACAAGTAACAAAATACAAAATATACCAGATATACAAAAGACTGGAACGTCAGCCACCAACTGGACATGAAGCAAAATATCAAATGTACCAAATGTGCAAAATATTGGAACATCAGAAACCAACTGGACATCTACAAAAATATCAAATATACCAGATGCGCAAAATACTGCAACATCAAACACCAACTGGACAAGGAACAAAATATCAAATATACCAGATGTGCAAAATACTGGAATGTCAAATGCCAACATCGAATATACTAGATGTGCTAAATATTGAGACCTTTTATTGAAACATTATAAGTTTGAAGGGCAATAACTCTTTAAAAATACTCCTACCAAAGCACAATAGGCATATTTGCATATATTTATAAGCAAGGATGCAAAGATTTTATGAATTCTCCTTAATATGTAGACATGCATGTACACACTTTTTGACAAGAGTGGAAAATGGTAATAACTCCTTAAGAATGGTCCGATCGATTCGTCTCAAAGACGTGGCAATCTTGATATGTAAGGAATTGCACAAGCAAACTTATGTGATGGATATGAATGTTCATAGCCAACCGACTACTACACTAGACTATGACTACTACTAGCTATAAGGTAAATTCTGCTGGACCATTAATCTTATATGATAAACAAAAAAGGGTATGTGTGAATGAATTTAATATGCCAACAATATCCAAACAAAGTTATGGTTTCAGTGAGAGGTCAGATAAAAAAACAACATTAGGTTGCTGGAATGATAAGTGAAAACATTAAATTTAATATATTTTTTAAACCCCAAAACGCGGTGATTTACTTTCGAGATTGTCCTGCAATGTTAAAAACCATCTCTATTTGCAATGTTCCGAACATTGAAATAAAAAAAAAATCAGAGTAATGTACTCAAAATTTCTCAAAGAGGTGAGATCCAGTAATTTTTTTTGTTTTTCTTTTTTTCTTTTTTTGTTTGTTTTGTTTTGTTGTTTTTACAATATATCTATATCTATACTATAACTTAGTAAGTATGCTCAATAGTTTTCTTAATGTAAAGGTTTTCGCTAATGAATGAAACGACTTTCTACTTTAAAGTGTATATTGAGGGTTAGGGTTATGATGTTTAATGCCACGTTCAACAATATGTCAGTTATATCGTGGCGGTCAATTTTATTGGTGGAGGAAACCCGAGTACCCGGAGAAAACCACTGACCTGCCGTAAGTCACTGACAAACTTTATCACATAATGTTGTATCGAGTAGACATCGTCATGAGTGGGATTCGAACTCGCAACTTTAGTGATAGGCACTGATTGTCCCGGTAGTTATAAATGCAACCACCATACGGTCACGACCACGACGACCCCTCAAGTGTATATTGATTTTATACAACGATACCAACATATTGATTGATATTTAAAATCGTTTACCTTCCATTTCCTATACAAATTATATAATTTATATGTATTGTTGCTGTTCGTCATCTGACACTCACAACAGCCATCACTTATACTCGTACACTCAATGTCTACTCAATACAACATTATGTGATAAAGTTTGTCAGTGACTTGCGGCAGGTCGATTGTTTTCTCCGGTACTCCACTCCGGTTTCCTCCACCAATAAAACTGACTGCCACGATATAACTAAAATATTGTTGAAAGTGGCGTTAAACACCATAACCCTGACCTATTATAGGATTAGTGAAGAACGACATCTTAGACTGGTATTTTAATTGAGCCTATTAATGTATTACAAATACAGATGCGAGATCGTCAGTTTTTGTTGTTGTTCATCTGACACTCACACATTTGCACAGTAATGTCTCAACAATAGCCATCACTTTATATATTTTACACCATGCGATTAGCGAAAAACGACACCTTAGACTGGTATATTATATGTTACACAGATACAGAAGAGAGATTGTCATTACAAATTTCTTACATTGTGACGGAAGTAAACAAAAACTTCTATTGTTGAATTGTATTTGAAGACAAAATTAATACGAGACCATATGATAATGTAATGGTTACTTGAAACAGATTATTTCCCGATTGTTTTTGTTGGTTTTTTTTTGTATTGTGGAAAAGATGATTATAATCTTGGGGAAGCGTAATATATATATTTTTGTCGAGACTTAATGCTGAATTGTATACGGTAGGAGGATATTATCCTCACTTTTCTTGCTCCCACCAACATAACAAGTCAGAGTTCCAGTCCGCTCCTTGTGTGTCCAATGCAGAATTCCCGCGGAATGACACCGGGCACAGAATACTTGATATGAGGATGTGCACCCACATATTGAACATATTTTGATATTTTAATACATTTGTATTTGGCAACAATTTTAAAAATTAACGACTTTGTTATTTTGTGAACATTTGCGGACAATCATTGCTATAAAAATAACTGCTTGCATCTGATGATTAATTTGAACATGGAGGTATCTATAATACCTCCATAATTTGAAACATTTGTAAGTTATCTGGAAACAGTTTTTGATTTGGATGTGTTCAGACAACAGAAAAATAATAAAATAAATAAATAAATAAACAAGTAAAATTATTTTGTCTGTGTATATACAAGTACTAAAACATACATAGCTTTTCAAATCTTATTAATTTACATGTACATTTGTATCATACTTAAATGTCTCTGTTGAGAATTGTACAATTCAATGTTGAACTCAAACCTATTTGATTTTTTCCCTTATAATTCCTAATAAGATCATAGAGATATATGTTAAGATAATATAGAAATAAAAATTTTGTGTAATTTTTGTTATTAGAATAAATATAAGGTGAAATTTACTGATCTCTTTAAAGTGAATAAAAATAATTTCCCTTGTGAAAATTCTAATTCAGATATGTCCCAGACACTCTTTATATAAAATTTGAAAAATCAGACATTTTTATGGTGTAAATCATATATTTAATTAACAAAAATGTCAGAATTTTGTAAATTACTTTATCTGCTTAATATTTATAACATCACCATAATCGAAAATGAGAATTTTGTCAAAAATAAAAACGTCTGTTTTTCCCTACGGTTAAAGCTGAGTAAAAGTTACTAATTGATAACAAAAATCTGACAAAATTGTCATATTACCCTGTAGTCTACTAATTGAATTAACATGTCTGGAATTCATCATTTGTTGACCATATATCATCCCCTGTCCTAGGTTTATTACCTCCATTACTCATCCATGATTTGTTTAAATTAATAATATTATAAACAATAGTTACATGGATTTTTTTTTCTATTGCAGGTTTAGAACTATAGAATATATTTCCGTAATTTTTGGAAAATATAAATGTCGATATTTAATTAATAATTTTTTTTTATATTATATTAAATTCAAAAACAATATTTATTTATATTTTTTTATAGCGGGAATGTCTCTGATATTGTACAAGTTTTCCATATTGATCTATTATTATTTTTCTTTTAATCTTATTAGATGACATTTTCATTATTGTTTTCCATTCAATAATTCTATATGATTAAATAATATTTGTTTTCATGTTTGGTATTGTTATTTTTTCTTTGATTTTAATTGTAAATTATATTAACTGTCAATAAAGTTTTATTTATCGACTCCGCCCAAAGGTAAACGCAATCAATTCACGGTGATATATTGGGCGTGTGATTTCTGATATTCTCATCCAATAAGAAAAGACTATAAAAAAGGGTTACCGCCTTCTACATTCGTTTTGATACCAAGTTGAATACACTTTTTCAATCCTTGTAAGATTATCTGTATGTAAAGTCAACACAACTGAATATGATATGCATATTTCTATTTTGCAGGATCAAAAGAATTTAAGACATCATACCTGAAAACTGCATCGATTGCGATTTGCAATAATCAATTTGAAGGATGTGTATTCATTGTGGAACACGTGCACAGCTGTAAATGTGCTGAACGATTTTCATGTGATTTATGTTTACAAAAGTTGCTTCCGAAGGATACTATACCTTGACAAACAAAGTTTGTGTGGATTTTAATATTCCAAGAAAAGTTTTTGGTGTGTGTATATAGAAATGTATCTTAGATGAGACAGTGACAAAAATAATACAATGTGGAAATTAAGTGGATTAATAGTTACGGCGATTTTATTTCATTCTGTATTTGGAGCAGCAGGAACGGGTATGTATAAACACGTGCATTTCATTTTTATTATTTTGCTGTGTTTTACTCTGTTTATTGTGGTGTTTAACGCCACTTATGTTTTAAACGGTAGATGAAACAAACAATCATTGGTAGTCAATTCAATAACGACAAGGGTTATTGAAACGTTGAAATCCCCTTTCAAGACATGTGCCTTTTATGTATACCAATTGTTCAAGTGCTCCTTAAACTCTTAAATTGTATAACAGTTTATTTATTCCTTTCTGTAATATTACATAGAAAATACCAGATTAGTACATAATTATGTATTGAATGCTTTAACTAGCTGTCTATCTGTCCTTCAAAAATATCTGATAGTTTGAAGTTTTCGGCTTACAGTGACTCCCTTGAAGTGGATTAGGAGGATCAAAGGATTTATAAAAGGGAAGCTACTACATTGTACTTGAATATGTAAAGATGTTACAATTTATTTAATGAGGAGACAAAGGGATCTGTTGTAATCAAAGGCAGTAACAAGTTTAAGAAGTCTGAAGAATGCTTTATTTTCATTAAAAAAAATTGAACCCCCCCTCCCTATGGCTAAGATTTCAGACAGAAACAAAATTTGATAAAACTCAAATAAAATATATGTATTAGACTAATTAAAAGATTTTTTTCTAATTGAGGAAACTTGTTTTATTTGAACTTTCTCTGAAAAACAAATATATCTATAATCTACCTTTTAAATAAAACCAGTTATGTAAATAAAAAGCTTCAACTTTTTTCCTTCAAATCATTTTCAGTTTATTAAATTAATTTGTTTAATATTAATAAATCATTTGGAAAATAATAAAGCCTCAAAAATAATAAATTGATCAAGTCTGGTGTGATTTGAGCTATAGTAATAAGTGTCTAAATGATTTCCCATTCAATACCATTATAATCAGCTTATCAGAGAAAAATTAATATAATTTCCCTTTTTTTAACTAAATGAATATTAATATTCTTGTTGTTTTAACACTTGTCATTAATAAAAAAAAAAAAAAATGAAAAAATCGATTCAAGCTGGTCTGTAGAGAACTACAAGCACTTTATTTTTAGTTTTCCTCCAACTAAAATATTGCACAGAATTGCCTTGAATATTATGTTATGTGTTATTAATAAGGTAAAACAATTGATTTTTCACCATTCAATAATTATTTTCATTTTTTCACCTGAGGCCCATGTTTTTAACATAAGGTTTTTAGGATACATAAAAGGTATATTGGTAAAGACAGCATGTCTTCAATATGTCCATAATTATTGTTTAAGTAGAGTGATTGACAAAGGGATAAAAGCCACAAAGTTGTACAATTATCTGACTATCATATGTAGATGGGTATCCTAAGGCTAAGTCATATTAAAACATTACTACATCAAAGTAAACAAAGGAAGTACATGTACATGTAGTGCTGTCTCATTAGTAACAATATTATGTAGTTCTGGAGAGGTGACACCAAGTTAGAACATTTTTGGGGTGGACTGGTTTTTTCCCTCCCTAAATTTGGCTTATTTGTACAGATAATTCCCAACCTAAAAATTGAATTTAAATTGTTTTGACAATTTTAGGGTGGACTGGTTTATTTCCTCCCTAAATTTGGCTTATTTGCATCTGCTACAATTTATATATCTTTTATTCTCAATATACCATCATAATTTGACAAGGTACAGAGAAATTTCCAATCTTAAAAATTGAATTTAGATTGTTTTGATTGAAGAAACAAAGTGTTGTTTGTTTTTATTAAAACAAAGAAAATACTGAAGTGTTTCAAAAACTTTTGAAAGAAGCTTTGTCCTAAATCTACATACAGGAAAAAAAAAAAAAATCATTTTATTTTTGATGTAAAACATTTTTTTTTCGACAAGAATACAACACAATATTGAAGTCTTACATTAACACAGGAAATTTGAGTTTTATGCTAAAGGTCTCTGGTTGTTTGAAGATAAATAAATTATGAAAACTGGTGATAAATGTTTGTGTTATAGTGAACCACATGGCTATTTAGTGATATCAATGATTAACCTAATGGTAAAGACTAGTTTTCTCCAATTTTCTAATTTTATCAGGGGATATGGATGTAATTATGGCTGATCTGCAGTGTCTGCAAGTTTCTCTGTTGGAGATCACATATATACACATTTTGCAACATTTTAATCAAACATATTAAATAGCATTTAGCATCTTGTAATTGTTTGACTTTATATCAGCTTTTCTCCCTCATATTAGTATTAAGGGAAATTAAAATGATAATGGTAGAAAGTAAGGCTTAGGGTTATGGTGTTTAACACCACTTTCAACAATTTCTCAGTCACTGTAGAAAGTAAAAGTAAAATGTTTGCTAGGACCAAGGATTTATAAATCCTTGCTAGGACTTAAAAAAAATCATATTTTTTATATTTTGGTATGCAATAAATCCATCTATTTATGAAAATGATATCTTAAGTGTATTCTCCAAAGTAAAGAGTTTAATTTAAGTATTGACATAAGATTAAAAAGCAGTTAGATTTTGTGGTTGTTTTTTTAAAGACCCCCTTCTTCTTCACTTTTTTGTTAGCATTAAAGGATTCATCTTTATATTAACACACTATAATAAAGCACGCTTTTGAGAATGATTGGAAAAAAAAATGAAAAGTGGAACTTCCCAGGTGTTTGATCCCCAAAATCCTTACTTAATCCAGGTATCCTGGCAAAGCAAAGAAAAAAAGATGATATGTGACAGTCTAAATCACTGTGGGTATACCGCTGAGATATTTGTTGGTCATTAAGTTGTCAGGATCCATTATGTGGTCATGTGTACCCTGGACTTTTCTGTGATAAATTGGAAATACTTGATTTGAATTTAGTGAGGACAAGCAAGTGACAAGGTTATCAGATTTTCAGTGTTTAGATACTGGTAACTGGTCTTGTAGTTTACTCAGAATTTTATAAAGTGATATCAATAGAAATCACTGTTGACTTTGTAAGAGGTTGTACACTATTAAGGTTTTACCTGTAAAATTACTTATCAGTAGCCAGGTGGGCTTCAGGTAAAAAAGTTGGGTGGCTGTGTTACCTTTTGATAAATTTACATAATCTATCAGATTTGATGAAAAATTAAGAATTTTTAGGCCTATATCAAAATAATGAGAAATGCAAGCAAGTGGTGCAGTAAATCTCCTTGATTGCAAAGGCAGGTGAAATTGTCTTCCATATTTTTTTTCTCAAAAAAGAAAATTGTGTGAATTTCGTGAAATTTTTAGTTGCATAATTGCCAATTATTGTGTAAAGTACCATGAAGTACATTTTTTTTATTTATGAAACATCAGTTAACTCACCTTTTTTCATAAAATTATACTTTGATAATAAAAGTAATGTTTTTTTGTATTTACATGTATACCAGATGCATTCATATTATTTGTATACAATTTCTGAAATAGATTTTTTTCAGCAGACATTTTATAGTTATACCATTTACTTGTGAAAAAATTGTTGAGAGATGTCCCGATCTTTAAACATCTTATAATTATCTTGTTCAGAAATGTTTATTTTGTGTGGTTTTCAGAATTGTTGGTAGGCTTTGTTTATTTTAAGAGATTTTTATATTGTCCAGAAAGTAATTTATGAAAGCATTTTGTATTGTGGGTGATCTGATGGGTTTGTTGATAAAACCTGACTCTAGGTTGACTTTACACATTGATCTAAAATAGAGCTATAATAATATTAACATTTACACAGGTGTTAATTGATATCAATACTTTGATGTCCCTTTGAAAAGTACACACACAGGTTGTTTAAAGGGGAGATAATTCAAATAAATAAGATACTGCTTGAATATTTTGAAAATGAACTGATCCATGTCAAATTATATTTTCTTTTGACATTTTAAAAATTGTATAATTTACAAATTTACTAATTTAAAAACTCATTCAGATGGAAGTGAAAAATGTGAAAAATTGAAATGTTTGTTATATTTTGAAAGTGGTAAATAGTAAGGTTGGCAGAAGTGACCTTACCATGATTTAAATTGCAGGCTAATTTGTACAATGATAAGAAAAACCGTTGACATTCCGATGTTACATAGCTCTTAATGGATTGTTATCTACAATTTTTGTATGTGGGGCAGATTTGAAAGTTTTATTTTTTATTTATCTCTGATACAACATTTTGTGATAAAGTATGTCAGTGACTTGCAAAAGGTTTATCTCCGGATACTCCAGTTTCCTCTACCAATGAAACTGACCGCCACCATATAACTGAAATATTGTTGAAAGTGGAGTTAAACACCATATCCGGGAGATGATGTAACTTTGGACATTGCATCTGAAAAAGTTGTCAAAAATTGTTACATATTTTTATGGGCTTCCTTTTTTTCAATTTTTTATTAGGCCACTCCAAATTAAATACTTGTTCTTCGGACCTGCTTGCACCTTAAAGTTCAGATTGAAAATTTTGACAAAAAATGTTTCCTCTGCATCATTTCGTCAACATTCCCTCTTCATATTTCATGATTTTTAAACAATTTGAAATAAAAAAATGTCCCCCGCTTATAAAATTATCTTGAATTCTCATTTAAAAACACAAAAATGAGGGGGAAAATGATTAAAAAAAAAAAAAAAATGTGCCGCTCGCTTGTTCAAGATTTTAGGGCCTCCAAAAATTCAATTTTCAGAAGAAAAAAAATAATGAAAAAAAATTTCGCTCACCCGCTCTATTTTTTTAATGAAAAAATCAGAAGAGCAAGTAATCAATTTGGAGTGACCTTATGTTGATATTTATTTGTGAAATTTACTTATTGTCATGATGCCCATGTTTCTATATAAAACAGAAAAAATTGATGGGACTGACTCATGTAAATAAATTCCTCATAATCAACATTTTTTCTATTGATTGATTAATTGGTGTTTAATGGCAACTTTAGTAGTCCAAAAATTGTCTTATATCTCTGTTGATACATGTAGCAGGAAGTTTTATTATATGTATACAGCTGCAATGTAAAAATAGCTGATCAATTGTCTTATATTCATAATAGAGGCTTTGTTTTTACTTCTCATATTTATACATGTTTTATCCTTCCAACCATTTAAAACCTGTAAACATATCCTTGATGATATGTATGGAGTACAAACAGCCAGTATAAAATATCTCAATTCAATAATTGATTCAGGAAATCTTCGTTTCCAGTCCATTATCATGAAGGGGAAACTTGATCTGCCCTGGGTAAACTAATGCTATTTACATTGATAAAATGTTGATGTTAATCTAAGTATGGATTAAACCAAACTGTGTACACACATCCATATTTCTACAAACCACAAATCATATTTATTTTATCATAATTCACTTTTAAAAGAATTTTTATTAACCACTATATGTAAAGTCTTGAGAAGGTTAAACAAGAGGCTGACCTTGTTATTGGACAGTCGATTTCATATCATACAGGTTATTTGAATAATAATTTGTTTACAAATGTTTTTATCATTTTTATGTTTGACATATAGTGGTAAACATTTATGTATCAAGTTTGAACCATTTGTATGGTATTATTAGCACAGTCTTTGCCATAATTTTTTTCACCTACTTGCCCGAAAGCCAATTTAGAAAATTTTAATATTTATTCAACAAATTCTTTTTAATTTTCACTTGTCAGAATCCAGTTTTACTTGTCCAGGGCTAGTCGGTTAGCACGAAGACTGTTAGCACAACTTAAACAAGATTTTAAGGGTTATAAAGGAGACCTTGAGGTTTAAAAGAGGCAGCAAAGCATTTTTTTGGAGGGGCTTGCATCTGGGTGTGGGTTCAATGGCCTATCAAGCTTAGATAATTGTTCAATTAATGAGCCCCCTGGTAATCCAGATTCTTTAAGATAACATAGCAATAGGGAATTAAGATATTCCCTAAAACGTGATTAAGATGGGATTTACATGCTTTGGCATGTATACCATGCAATGGAACATGGAAAATTTTGTAGATATTGCATAATATGCATTCCCACTGGAGATCATGTAGCATTTTCACATCACCTAAAGATGCCCTATTAAATATTTTTCTGTTATTATTTTACCACTTGAAAGAACCATATCTGTTTTGAAATCAGAATCTAAAGATTTTAATATTGATGAATTATAATTGATTTTGAATACATGTTTTGTATTTGTGTGACTATAAATCATATAGATGTTTGTTCATTAGCAGGTGTGCTTAAAATTGTAGGGTCGTTAAAGACCTCAAGTGATATACCTTGGTTTAGGTCAAACTGATTATTACCCTTTAATTATGATAAAACCCACTATACTTTACAAATTTAAACAACTTTTATGGCACTTTATTTTTTGACACAGGTGTATATTTTGTGAAGGATCTCTCCATGCTGATTTGTTGGTTCAATCATGAAAAATTGTTTCTCTATGGTGGGATGAGGGAAGTTTTTACGAGATCTGTTGCTCATTTTATGCTATTTCCTTATTTGTTGCTTGCATTTCAAATTTGATATCCTCAATTAATAAAATTGCAGAAATGTGTCGAGTTGAAATGCAGGATAAAATTTTCAAATTTACTGTTGCAATTAGATTCAAAAGTTACAACATCCTGAATTTCACACTCGATTGTCAGAACCGCAAGTGTTTCTTCTGAATTATTGCCGATTTTGTGATTTGTGAGTCAATATCTGTGAGGCTACGATTCCACAAACTGTTTTCATGTCACATTATCTTGTAGGATTGCAGTTTCCTGGAATAAAGCGGAAAGGAATAATGTTTTCCTTGAACAGTAATTGTCTATAAATGGGTTGATCTACATATTAAATTGTTAAGAAGTGGATGTTTATTATCCCTTCCCCTTGAATATTGCACCAATGTATAGAAACTGAGAAAACGACTGCTATTAACAAGCAGTTATGGTATCATGACTCATTGAACAAGTTCATTTTACTGTAGCACATCATTTTATTTAATCCAGTTACACAATCATCTCCAGGGAAATAAATAATACAATGTTGGACTATAGCATCTCTTTAAGATATGAAACCATCATACATTCCTCTATGTTTGCTTAGCCATGCTTAAAATTCAGTGCAAGAGGCAAAGATTGGAAGTCTGTTCTCAAAAAAAGCGGATTAGGAAAGCTCAACAATCTTTCTACTTTCTTAAGTTCAACTTATGGTACATTTTTGTGATCGAAATAAAGAAAAAATGAATTTTGGTAACACATTAGTTATAATATTAGAAAATGGTATAAATGCAAATATATATTTCTTGTAGTTAATAAAAATTGTAGATTGTGCTGAATATTTATTTTAGAATGTAACAGTTTGAAAGGACAGCTGTTTCTTTACACAAGAAAACATTTCTGTAAAATCAGACCTGACATGTCTTTCACAACAGCCACAGGTGTAAACCGGGGCAAATTACCCAATCTGTTGAGCCAGTGATATATACCCCCTAATCTAACACACCCTTGTCATTAACTGTAGTTTGTCCATGATGATGAATGGTGCGCTTGATTTGTCATGAAAGGGCACTTCATCAGTTGTCTGACCAGGGGTGTGTTTCTCATTGTTCATTCATGTTTTGTTTAGGGGGTACTTGACTTCTCAGGCTAGGATTTGCCACCAAATGGACAGTTAATGAATATGAAATTAAGATGATGGGCAGGGGTTGTAATTTGTAATCAATTTCAATGATATTCGATGCCCCTTCAAATGCTATACAGAGTTTAATACGGGAAGTGTGTTCAATTAGATGATTTAACCAGAAAACCATTGTATTTAAATACTCTCAAAGAAAGCAGACTATGGATTTGTAAACATTAAAAGAAAGTGAAATGGTCACTTAATTTGTCCATTTAGTTACAATATTTAAACCCCCGTTGGCCATATAAACCATAGGTGGGTTTAAAATAATGATTATTATTTTGGCTTGTTGAATGCTTAAATTGTCTGGCTGCTTTTAAATTATATCTTAATTGATAAAAAATGTGTATTTGAAGATTACTTGTGTAATAAATTAAATGCTAGCTGTCTGAAGGAAATCCTCAGTTTGAATTCAGGATCTTGTTAATTGACAGTTTGATGAATTAAGCGCAGCCTCCACATATAATACAAATCACTTCAGTAGAAAGACAAATCTAAAATGAGAATGGGAGGATTTGTCCTTCAAAAACATGCATAGAACACAAACAGCATGATTTGTCAAAGTACAACAAACCCATGATCAGCGATGCAATCAATACACAACAATAAATTCAAGTTTCCTACAATACATTGATGCTATTTGACAGTACCCTCTCTGTTATATCTCTTTATCAGTTATTGGGTTAAACTTAATTTTTATTCCAGTTTTATCAGTAAGGTTTAGAGATTACACCTGGAAGAAGCTTTCAAATTCAGTGAAACAAGACTTATGCATTAATCTTTATAAAAAGTCGGTGACAGAAAAAATTAGTTAGCATATTAATTCAATGCCTGTTTTCAAAATTTATTGCCCGTTTGCTAATAAATATATGTTACGTGTATGACATTTTGCCATGGAAACAAAACAGAGTTTAAAACATTTCTTGTAGGTGTAAATACTTTTTACCCCCAAATTATCCAGAGATTGAATTCATATAGCCCTTATCTGTTGTATAGGATAGGATTGATGTTTGGCCTTTCTAAGCAAATACTGTCATTTTAGCCAACATTAAGTCCAAAACTAAGCTGTATACTTCATTCATTGGTTAATGGATTTCTTTTTAAATTGTGCATATTTGGACAGTTTGTTTTGAGAGATAGTTGTATATTTAATTTACCCCTTAATATCAACATCTCAGATCTCCACCTAGCTTTGATATGGGTACACCTGCGGAATGTGATAACAGGAAGACCAGGTGTTTGTTTTCACTGTCCTTTGAGTTGACCAAATCATAAGTAACAAGAACACTTTATAGTACCAATAAAATCTGAAAATGATTGCTCTGTAGAATGTATCCTAGAGAAAAACAGGATATAGGTACTTAGTAGGTACATAATTTTACCTGTATGAGGTACATTTTGTATATGCTTTATTGACATAAAACTAGGGTGATATAAATCATATCTTCATTGTGTACATTCATATTCAGTCAGATGTTTGTCATTCAAACATTTTGTGAAACAGAACTACAGGCAGGTATACAAACAAATATATATATAGATACTAATTACTGCAGTCTGTATATTATAATATCTGTTAGTATATATTAATACTGGCTGGTCCCTCATATAGGGACAACGTTCTGTATATAATAATATCTGTTAGTATTAATACTGGCTGGTCCTTCATATAGTGACAACGTTCTGTTTTCTGAGCGATATATCATCTAAAAACAAATGAAAAAAGTATATGATGCATCGGAAGACGTCACTGGATTTAAATATCTACTCAGTTGAACAATTGAATGAGTAAAGTAAACTGCAGACAGATATCAATATTCAATAATATCAATTACTTTTGTAAATTAAAGAGAAATTTGTCATAAGTTTGTTACGATCAGTAACAGAAAATCATCACGCTGCAAAAGAATCTTTGAATGCACACTTTCCAATACATCCAGAGTTCATCCCTATTTTTTGTGGTGTGTCATGCTGCTCAATCTTTAGTTTTCTGTGTAGTGTTTTGTGGAGCATTATTTGTTCTTTTGGCCATTGTATTGACTGTCCTTCAATTTACAGTTTCTGAATACCCCTTTGATATCTTCATACTTTTCTGCATGCAAATTTATCAGATCAGTTTCCCCCTCCCCCTTATACAATGTATATACTTATATTTACTATATTTGCAATCAAATTGCAGGGGCAGATCCAGGAGGGTGGGGCGTACCCGGCGCCGCCCCCCCCCCCATAAAATGGAAAAAATATGATTTTTTTGCGTAAAATCGTGATTTTTCACACGAAATACCCCAAAAAATTTCGTGCCTTGCTCCGCTCGCCGCAATTATTTTAAGTGCACCCCCCCTAACTTGAAATCCTGGATCCGCCCATGAATTGTACAATCATAATGACAATGACTGGCAGATTTCCTTGTCATAATTGTGACCATGGTTTTATATAAGTACTTATTTATTCTCTAAATAAAACCTAACAATCTATGAGGTCTTTATTTTCATGTTATATCTTGTTCATAAATATTATTATTAATACCTTTGTATACCAGGGATGTAAACACCTGCAGACATTGCATGGAAGGAAATATAAAATCCATGATACAGTTGATAAGGCATAAAGACATTCACCTAATCATTATTATATCAGGTTCCTGATAGGAAACATGATAATTTAATAATTCCTAATGTATTTATAAGCTGATCAGGCAACAATATACTTTCATGGACATTTATAGGAAGTAGATCAATGGATTCCTCCAGTCTTAATTCAGTGGTTTTATATAAATATTTATTGTTACTAATTATATCGCTTTACTTGCTGTATTCAGTGCTACACATATGTATTGACGGCATCAGTGGTGTAATTCATGGTTAGTGTGCACGGCTCAAGTCTGGTAGATCGTAGGTTTGAGTCCAGGCCCCGATGCCACAAAACTTTTTCTTTGCTGAGCGAACTTTTTTTGCTCAAATCTGTGTTCTCAGCCAATCAAATTTGAGTATTTCCTTACTTGAGAATATTCTCAGACTTAAGTAAATTCTCAAGTTTTGTGGTGCCGGGGCCTGGCCCCGAAGCCATAAAACTTTTTCTTTCCTGAGCAAACTTTTTTTGCTCAAATCTGTGTTCTCAGCCAATCAAATTTGAGTATTTCCTTATTTGAGAATATTCTCAGACTTAAGTAAATTCTCAAGTTTTATGGCACCGGGGCCAGGTCTGGTCAAAACCAATGACTATAAATATTAAAATTGGTATTTGCTGCTTCTCCTCAGAATCAGTATGTGTCCGAATGGGGCGACATATCTAATACCTTGCAGATTGTTGTTTCAGTGAGCTAGTACATTGTAATATGAAAATCCAACTTGTACATGTGAGCTTGTTGGCATAGTACAAAACAGACACCATTATCATCATTATGTAATTGTTTCTCCCCATAATTTAGCTGAAAAATTGCTCACAATGTGTTAAACAGCAAACACTTGCTCTTATTTGTATTTGATGTAATAGGGTTGCATGGCTAATAATACAAACATGTAAAGAAAACGGCAGATGTATACATGTAAAGTTAAGAAAGGCATTCTCTTATTATTTTTACTACTTAGAGAAAAAGTCAAATTATAGTAAGAAATGGTAGTTTACATTGATTCTCGCTATCCAAAGACAAATTTTCCCTTACAACAATTTCTCCCGTTATGTCTCTGAGCTGTTGAGCACTAGCACTCATGTCTCCCAGCCATTACCTACCCGATCCCCATCCCCTCGCCTTCAATCCTCCATAACCTTAAAGTATAGCTCATATTAGACATACATATAGAAACTATGTCCAATACAAAAATGCAATATGGGGGGCGAGTGGGTTGGATAAATGTCATAAGACAAGATTCTTGGCATGGCTATCAATTTGCCCTATCTTTTGTTGTTACAAACTGGTCAATGTATTCTGGCCACTGGAGGCTACCTTTGTCACAAGGTTACACTATACCTTTTCCAGGTAATTGACATTTCTTCAAGGTGTTTACAAACAAGAAATTGACATTTGTATATATTCAACCATAATAATTCTTTGCATCATTTCTCCCATTCTAACAGAAGTTAGCCAAGCAATTTGATTAACTCTGTATATCTCAGTTTATTTCTTTATGCCTAGTTTGTTTAGAAAAGAAATGTTTGTTTATGCTTTACATATTTCACACTGAACTTGACTTCTTTATTGAGTTTTAATGATTAACACTAACACACCAAAAAAAATATATTTGAACACATGTTTTATACATTTGTATGTCATGTACAATGAGCTTAGATACAAGAATCGCTGAGGTGGTTTTACAAAATATAATGCTCCATTCCAGTACAGGAATGTTCAACTTCAAGATCTACTTGACATGCTAGATGCAGTTAATAGTTGACCAAAAATATTTTGATGTGGATGTTGTACAGTACATTTTGTATTTAGTTTACAAACAAATATAAGATATTGGCTTGAACCTGTATTAAGGTGGCCATTATACAGCAGTCTCTCTCTTGTCAGGCCGTATTTGAGATGTAAAATACTACCGGTACTAAGTTTTCCCCTCAAGAGAGGTCATCCCTCTTGTAACACCACTTTGTCAGAGGTGGCCTTATAGGAGAGGTTATACTGTATATATTTGTACGTTTACCTATACATGTATACTGGTACTAAATTTGTTTTAGATGTTGGCGTCTTCGTCTTCGTGTTACTCGATCTTTAGTTTTATGTGTAGGTTTTGTAGATCGTTGTTTGTCCTTTTTCTTTTGGTCATTGTGTTGTCTGTTCTTCGATTTACAGATTCTGATTACCTCCCTTTGGTATCTTCAAACTCTTCTTCCACCATATATTGGTACATGTACATGTATACCATGACAACCTTACCAACCTACATGTATACCATGACAACCTTACCAACCTACATGTATACCATGACAACCATACCAACCTATACTGTTCCTTGCCTTATTTCTGTCTTGATTGTGATTTCTTTAAGTTATTGAAGAAATGGCATTCACCTGGCATTAAGGAGATTCATGCAATGTCAGAGAATTTAAACCAGGATATTCCCAGTAGGTTAATTTTAACTGAATCTTTTACTGAAAGAGATGTAATGTAATGCTAATTGAATTGAATAAGAAATATGACATGACACATGATGGCTATCAGTACCTCTGATTACTAGACAAAGTCCCTATGGAAGCTATTATATAGGTATATTTAGAATACAATGCTGTCAAACATGGGTAATGTTCCTTTAATTACAGGTTGCATGTCAATAATTATAAAGCATATATCTATACTTATTGTACTCTGAGACATTGGCAATTGTCAAAGAGATTTTTCTGGAATTTCTAAAAGAGTGGGCGAAAGTTTTATAAAATTAAAGCATACAATTCTATCAGTACCTAAAATGGTCCTTTCTTTCTACTTTATCTTGGTATTTTTTTTTTTTTTATCTTTGAAGGAATGTTTTCTTAAAGTCTTATTTTTCAACATATTTTAATCTTTCACAACTTTTTTGGGGCCTTTCAATACAATTTTTTAATGACTTCCCTTTTGATAACAATTTCTAAAGAGTTTTCATTCTTAAAGACATTTGTCACTTTATTAGTTACAATATACAAACAGTAAACAGTATATAAATCTCCTGCTGGTTCCAAACAGTAAACCAGTCTTAAAAAAATGTGATCATATCATTCGTGTTACCTGGTCATTAATCACTTTTTACAGTTTCTTGCACCTGTGTTTTATCAGTAAAAGTGGTCAAAATCTTATCAGTTTTCAGTGTCAGTGACCTTGTCAAATGCTTCATTGATTTCTTCTGTACTTAGCTACTAATTTTGGGTATCATTGTCAGTCCTTAGGGATTTGTCATGTTATCCACCATTGGAAGAGTCAAGGATTTTGGATATTTATTGATGTTCCCAGGAGATGTGTGATGTGTCAATGTTTGATGATATTTTGTGCATAGCTCTAAGATGACTGATATGAAAATGCTACCAGAAGTGCCGAGGGTATAATATAGGGAGTAAGGTTTCCTCCATTGACAAATACTGTGTGACTTTGAAGGATCACATTTAAGACCTTCATTCTTTAATTTTTGTTGAAAGGTCATAAGTAGTTTAAAAGTTCGTCCAGCAATCTGTGAACTTGACAAATTTCTGTAACTTAAGTAAAAAAGTTAGAAAGAAAACTAATAAATCTTCTATACAATCGAAAGCATTACAGCAGCTTCAATTCTCTTTGTTTTTCATGTATTGGAACAAGGTCCATGGTTTTTGTTGTTTTTGTTCTGCAGTCAAACCAGGTATTATATGTTTTTTCATGGGACAGTGGATTTCTGTATACTATTGCTACAAATGTTATTGAATACTATGTTTTTTGGGGTTTTTTTTTTGTACTTAGTTAGATGGAGGCAATTTAGCATCAAAAGCACATTTTAACCATTGTACAGTCCACAAGGACTTGCAGTCAAGAACAAAAAAAATGCTAGTTGATTTACTTTCAGTTTGTGCTACTGTTAGACTCTTTACCCATAATTCAACTTCATTCCCTTTCCCATCATGTTGAAGATGACAAACTTTTATTGCCTTTTCATTTCTTAAGCATGCTGTTGACTCCTGCCCTAACTATTTTGAATCTTTTTATCTCTTTGTCATAAATTGTGCACATCTGTTTGTATGATAAACAATGTAACATGTCACCATGTCTTTACATTTTATTGAAATTAACATGACACAAATGTTCATCATGGCCTGTTTGTAGTCAGATAGACATTGTAGCTGAACTGCAATATGAAACCTTAAATATATCTATTATGGTATGTAAAACATATGCATCATGACATTTTCTAACCTATATTATCTTTCAGAATGTGATTAAACGCAAAGACCCTAGAAAAACTAAAAAAAGAAAAAAGAAAAAAGATCCTGCTTTTGCTCTTCATTTTGTTTTACACACGAGTAATTGAAAATTCTTGTTTGGTTTTGACATCAATTTGCTAACTGAATTTGAAGAAATATATGTATTCAATTAAAATCACTTAAACATGTTTAATGCTCTCTAAAATTCTGCAACAATAAACATTTACTGGTTAAAATATAGGGTTTCTTTGTGTAAATTTTAGTACATGTATTCCAGTTAAAAGTTTAGTGAAAAAATATGGTCATTAATTTTAAAAAGAGCATTTAAAAGCAGATTAAAGGGATTTTGATTTTAGAATTTACATTATACCATTTTATTTGATTGCTCCATAAACTTGTGTAGACCTTTTGTTCAGCTAGATCCCTCTTAGGCAATTTTCTCCAATAAAATAGTATTATCTGAAAGGGGGGACAACCTGTAATCAATTAGGTTAGGTAATATCAATGTTTGCTTTTGTCTGACTCTTGTTCATGACATAACCAATTTATTTTGAGGCAAAGTTGGTTGGATGGGAAAGATCTTTTATTGTTAGATTAGCCAATTTTATGGATGTTTATAAGCTTTTGAACCTGCATGTAAAGTATATCCTGATTTGCCATGGGATATGTTAAACACTGATGAAATACTCCTTTGATCTTAACAAGGTGAAAAGACAATGAAAATAACACAGGGGCACTGACCAAATTAAACAGAAATTTTTACTTGCTTCAGTGATGTTGAAAATTTCTGAAACTTTTAAACCAGTCAGTAGAGGGAAGAAGTGATTTATTTTTGTGTTAGAAAACAGGTCTGGAATCTGAGAATGTTCTTTTTAAGTTAAAAATATGAAAGTGTTGCCTGACTGATTTATAGTACCAAATGTGTCAGGTTTTATAATGATTTTGGTAGAAGTTTGTTTATCAGATAGTCCCTGCAGCTGCACTGTAAAGGGTCAGAAATTTATCAGATTTAATAGTTTTAACAATGCAGCAGTAATGATAGTGCACACTCCCACAGTGTAATCAGATACCTTTGAGAATGCACTTTTCTTATCTTTTTATTAGTAAATAGTTATAAGCTGCATCTATGTAGGTATTTTCTTGTTAATTTTTGTTCTTTTGTAAAACTTCATTTTTTGGTTAAGAACTGCATGTACACCTGGCTTTAACACTTCATTGTTAATAGATTTTTTTTTTTTTTTTAAAGAGGGTTCTCTCCAGAACAAATACATAAATAAATAAATATTATTAATAACACTGCATTTTATTTGCTAAAAATGGCATGTGCCTTTAATGTTAATAGATTATTTGTTTTAATTTTTACTACTCCAGATTCTCTATGGAACAAACAAATAAATAAATAAATATTATTAATAATGGTCTGGTCTAGAAGGAACAAAAGCAAATATCAGTCACCAGGAATCCTAATAACAAATAGGTTAAAAGGTGAATTATTTTTTTGACCTAACCTGTTTATTTTAATTGAACAATGTTAATGATTCCCAGACAATGAATCAAATCTTTAAATCTAGATTTAAATAGAATACTGTTTATTTTCTATTTATGTATGATATTATAGTAATAAAAACAGAAAGTCATATACAGGTAAATATTGACTAAATTGATCCTTGTAGCAATAAACTGTAATAGGATTACTTGATAAAGTATACAGATACAATTGTGTTATCCCTCCGTGACTGGCTGGACTGATAATACCGATGTCCCCAAATTGTCTCGGTCCATTCCCTAATATTTTACACTTGAGTTAAACAAATTTAGTGAATTGAATAGTCATTGGGCTACGATTACATTAATTGTCTACAACACAATCAATTCTTCTTTATTTGTAGTACATGTATTTATCTTAAGGATCTAATTCTCATTCGTAATGATAACAGACTTGCATTTTTGGGTCGCCACAACTTAAAATGACATTAACTTAGATCTGAAAGACTTAACTCAATAGTTTATCCCAAACTTAATTTGATAAAATGAATGGTGTATTACCACACAGGAGAGAAAAAAATATAAAGCTGCAAATAAGATTTGTTACTTCAAAGTTCATTGTAGACATATTAGTCTTCATTAATGGGCTCCTTTTATTTCTCTAAAAGGAAAAACTTGAATCGTAAGAATGCAATATGTTGATTCCGTTGTTTCTCTAAAAGGAAAACTTGAATCGTAAGAAAGCAATATGTTGATTCGGTTGTTTCTCTTGTCTTTATTTAGGTTTGGTGGTAGCAGTTCCCAATTGGCTGATCATGAGCTAAATGGAGAAAAATATTTATTGACAAATATATAAGAAAATGTTATTAAATTTGTAAAAATTAAGAAAAAAATGCAGTTTTACCAGAGAAATTTTAGTATTTTTGCTGATTCCAAAAAATAGCCAAGGCTTGGGATTTCCTTAATCTAATATATGGTATCATCGACTTGATGAAGTTGGCCATCATTAAGTCGTCAGATTCTGTGGGAAATCTTCCCTAACATCTATTAGGTGGATATGAAGAGGGTGATATCTATTGAAGATGACCTCTTAACTGATGAAGGTCAGCATGCCATAGATTTTGGAGATGATGTTCACTTGTTTACCCTTCAGGATTAATCTGATGGTTGGTCTTTAGTGATATCATTTCTTGTATCTCCAGTATTTATTTCTGTAGCTTTAGGTTTGGCCTATTAGATAATCTAATTTTATAATAAATATTTAGCCAGATATTTATTCAGTGTATCCCTAAAATATTTAGCTACCGGCAGATGATTTTTGATGCATCTACACAGGGAAAGGGGAAAACTTCACCAAACTTTTGCATTATCAATGTAATAAGTATTTAAAAAAAAATGTGCAGCCATAAATCTATATAGAGGGCAGTCTAAGGAGATGGAAAAAGTACCCTTTATTGACAGATGCTCTTTATATAATGCTTCCTACTAGAGATTAATAGGTTCTTACACAAGTCCTTATTGAAGATCTGGGATTTCTTCCACGAGTGTGAGAAATTCCATCTTTTCACGACTGGAGCGTAGCGGAAAGTGTGGAAAGACGCTGAATTTCTTTCACGAGTGGAAGAAATCTCTGATCTTCAATAAGGACGAGTGCAAGTACCTGTTTCTTCCGTTTCAACTTAAAAATAAAGCATGTCGATTTCATTCATTCATTCACATGTCAATGTCATGCTTACTACACAAAATATTACAACGCCACGTGCAATGCAGTAAATACACACTTATTTAAAATCGCATTAAATCTATTAGGGGAAATCAGTTAAAATTCAGGTAAAATTGATATTTGAAGCTTTTTTAGATCTACTAAAACGACAATTTATATTACTACAGCAGTCGTAGAATTGATTATTGATTATACTTGGCCGATTTGATTGGCTGACAATGTCATGTAAGACAAGGTCACGCGCAGCTGTCTTTATGGCTTGTCTTACATAGAAAACCCAACGAAACGGAAGAAGACTTTTTCTTATAAGATGGAAAATGAAGATGCCATTTATATGTTATACAAAAGGAGTCTTTTAGAATAGGTTCACCACTTTACTTATAGATTGATTGATTGATGTTTAACACCAACTTACGCAGTATTTCAGCTATATCGTGGCGTCTTTACTTATAGGTGGCCATGTCAGAGTTTTGAACTTTAATATCCTACAGCCAGGTCTTGCCTGTGGCACACAGTCTATTTTTAGAAAGATAGCTTTTGTGCCATTATAAATACAAATACACAGAAATATAGACTAATGAATTATGTGATAGATATGTCATTATTAATGGTTAACAAAATTCTTAGCTATAGATAAAACCAGCATTCCATTATTAGAATTCTCTCTATTAAGATAAATGTGATGTTTGTAACTTTACAAAGGCATATTGTCCATGTGATCATTGATATTGGGAAATTGATGAACATGTAATCTCAGTATTTATTTTCGGTAAAAAGTTATTAATTTTGAAGTAAGTCAAAGTGTAAAGATATTATAATTTTCAGTCGTAGAGATATAAGTGCAGCTAGATGCGTCGCAGTTGTTGCCTTAATTTAGAAAAATTTTCTAATTATTCAAACAAATTCTTTCATAATTTTCACTTGTCTGAATCCAGTTTTACTTGTCCCAGGCTTCGGGCTGCGTCGTGGATGCAACATTGACTTGCATCCATCTTGGGACACTATAGCTATGTTCTGTTTCTGATCAGATCGATATCTATGCACCAGTGTAACATTATAAATGGCATCCGAGGAGCTTTTAGATTGAAATTGTTGACTTAATGCAATAATACTTTAAGCAGGATTTATTTCATCAATTATTTAAAGAAAACAAAGACAATTCAACTTCAAACACTGAATGAAATAAAACCATTTGTTTTTAATGTGTGATGAGGAGAATATACTGTGTATGAGCTCGCAGTCCTTGAAATGAAGATTTTAATTTGCTGGTCCGAATCTAATTCTTGAATTTATTTTTATATAGTTCTAAATAAAAACTGAAAAATTTACTAGTCCGAACAAAGTTTTACTGGTTTTGGTGTTTAATGCCACTTTCAACAATATTTCAGCTACATTTATATATACATTTGTATGCATGGCAGTCAGTTTTATTGGTGGAGGAAACTGGAGTACTCGGAGAAAACCACTGACCTGTTGCAAGTCACTGACAAAACTTCATCACATAATGTTGTATCGAGAACACATCACCATGAATGGGGTTCGAACTCACAACTTTAGTGGTGATAGGCACTGATTGTGCAGGTAGTTGTAAATCCAACTACCATATGATCACGACCAATATGTATATTAGAGAAGTTAAAAAAAATAGTTGATTCGTTATAAAGTTTACATCAACAAAACACAATTGACGACAAATTAACAAATGAACTTAGCATGAGAGGTAATTTAGATAAAAAATACCTGCTGATTAGCTTTCTGAACTAATTTAAGGAAGGTACAAAGAAAATGGCTTCAACACCTGTTTCTCTTTGTAATAGGTAAATATTTTAAAGAGATGACTACTTACCTTACTGTAGGCCATTCATCATACTATGAAGGTTTTGTGTTCTTATTGAATTGGGTTACTTCAAAGACCCTCCCCCTTCAGTATAGTAATCCACGGTACGCCCAGAAAATTATACAAATGTACGGCAAATTGTAGGTCAGCGTTTATCTAAAAGGACTAATGATTTATATGTTGAGTTCCATTTTGTATTAACCCATTCTGAGAAGGAACAGAGGTGAGGCCTTTCATTTTAAGCTCACAGGTGCAGATAATCAATTAAAAGACTTCAAATTTGGCTACAATTAGACATAGTGCCATGTAGTGCACAACTGACAAGACATGGTTTTGTGGTATTGTAACAGAGGTTGTAGAAAAGTTGGGTGTCATTATTTAATCACAATGATTGATTTCCCATGTTATGAATAGTGTTCAATAAACAATCTCACACCCTTAATAAGGCCAACTCAATAATAAAATTCTTAATTCTGAGAGTTTATCAGTGACTTGCAACAGATTGGTTGTTTTCTCTGGGTCCTCCAGTTTCTAACCACCAATAAAACTGACTGCCACGATATAACTGAAATATTGTTGAAAGTGGCGTTAAACACCATCAAAATAACAAACAAAGCTTAATTTTGAGATGGTATTGGAATGATTTTGATTCTCTTTAAGTTAATTATAAGGCTGCACCAATATCAACATCTTTGGCTAAAGATTTTTTTCAATTGATGTTTCCTATTAATATTCTGAAAGCTATGTAACATGTATCTTGACATCTTAAACCCTTTCTCTTATTTGTGCAAGGTTAAGAAATATTTATTTAAAAACAGATTGATTTTCATCAGTGCTACAACTGATTTCAGCAGTTTTTGCTCTATTAAACCAAAGATTTAAATACCAGTATTTTGGATTTTGTATGAAAAGCTGAGATTTCATTTTCGGTTATTCAAAAATCATTTATATAATAAAAATACTAAAAGCTGTTGTATCCACGAAGTGTGTACCAGATTGTGTGAAAGTGTGTGTCTTCTACCATCTGCTCCTAAAAAATTAAAAAACGATATGACATGAAGTCAATGTGGTCAATCTTGTGGTCAAGTTTTCTTAATCTACTGGGTCAAGAAAATCCAATGACATTAATTTGTTAACAATGGTTTTGATGACCCATCACATTTTCTTTCTAGCTATGAAACAGTTGCTATAATCTATCAAAATTGATTTTAGGATAAAAATTGAATTATTATTCTCTCATCTTAGATCTTAAAGGGATTGAAATTTTATCCTAAGTTAATTCCCTTGCAAGTTCTTATTTTTGTCTTGTTGATAAAATTACTGAAGGTCAATTTTCAGAGCCTATCTGATACATATAATATTATTAACTGGCATTGATTATTACTGAATGATATATTTGTTTTCTTACAAATTTTTTAGATAATGCAAACAGCTTGTCATTACACATCTTAGCCACCAAAATAATTAATATTCTATTACAATCTGTGCCTATCACCACTAAAGTTGTGAGTATGATTCCTGCTCGAGTTGAGGTGTACTTGATACAACATTATGGGATAAAATTTGTCAGTGATTGCATGGCTGGTCGGTAGTTTTTCTCCAAATACTCTGGTTTACTCCACCAATAAAACTGACTGCTACGATTATTATGGTTGAGATTTGGCTCTTGGAGCTATTTTTTGGTTTGTAACTTCCAGTACAAAATAGACAATAGCTCCTAGAGAAAAATCTCAGAGATTATTCTAAAATACAATTGAATTACTGTTGAAAGTGGCATTAAACATCATAACATCTCCTATTATTAAGTACCTGTAATACTTATCATGAAAACCCCCATTATTGCTGGAAATGGGTCTGGGGTACTTGTATATGGCTTCCATATTTAAAAGATAAAATATCACGACACTATAAGGTTAATTATGCACAACAAAATATCCTCAATGTCTAAAATGTTACAACCATCATGGGTATTATATGTGAGAAAAATGCCATAGTGGAAAAATGACATCCCCCAACTACATTTCCCTTGCTGGAAATAAAGATGGATAAAACTTGTTTAATGTACAGATTATTCCATGATTATCATGTGACAATGCACAAAATAAAAAAAAAACGAACTCTCAGAAATCCCTGGTTTATAATTTATGGAACACCATTAAAAAAATGGTGCAAATTGTATTGGTTTGGATTACATCATTGTGATGAAATGTTGAGCATTGATTGATTGCTAATAACTATAAAAGACTTTGTCACCTTTTATACTTGGTGGAACTGTCAGCTTATCCACTTTGAAGTACTGTCCTGGGAGAACTCAGAAAGTTCAGGAATATTTGAACAGATGGTAAAGACACAGAGTTTTCAGTAAATGTCACCTTGTCCAGGGATTAATTTGAATGTCATTGCAATTTAAAGTTACCATGCTTCTTTTGTCAAGGAAAACAATCGGATATTGATGCATTTCTGCTTGGTTTGTTTTGAAATGTTATTATTGAATTAGATAATGGTGGGCCTCTGTTATGAATGTGTTTGTAATAACAATTTTAGCTGTCATTTTATATTATTAGTTCCAATATTCTGTTTGACTGACACTAAATGATGTTCAAGGTCTTGCCTTATATTTGTGTTTCTAATTCTCTATATTTTTAATAATTATTTAATTATTCCCTATTCAAAAATTAGAGGTTGTAATTATACATTGTCAAGGATTATTTGTAGGGCTGTTTGAATGCCACTTTGAACAACATTTTCACATACATGTAAATATGTAATTTCACCCCAACTTAAACTCCCAAACATTAGGGGTCATAGGGGTTAAGGTTATGACCTTTAACCCCAATTTTATCACATAATGTTGTAGTGAGTACATGAACGGGATTCAAACTCGAAACATTAGTGGTCTTGGGCACTGATTGTAATGGTACATGTAAATCATACTACTAGTATTTGTCATATGGTCTCAGACACAGCGACCTCTATAAAATACCAAAAAATAAAGTTAGACATTGAAAAAAGGAAGGATGAAATCAAGCGCTTCCAGGTGTCTGCAGTTGGATAAAGGAGTCGTGCAAGTTAAGATATGTTTGTATTAGGATTTAGTATACACCTTATTTTATCATCCAGTCTATAGTCTTACATGAAATGTTTGACTTTGCCTTGCTACTAAAGTTTTCTTTGTAAATTTCATTATGGCCACAGTGAAGACTAAAAAATGGAGCTTCATGTTTCAAAGCATTTAAATTGCTGCAATCTTAAAATGTAACAGACTATGATTATCAGATCTGGCAGTTTTAATAGCTAAAGGCTGATCGCTGATTCTTGAGTGTGAAGAAATAAATTTACTTTTTTTTTAGTGGTCAGACTATTATTGAAATTAGAATGCAGAACATGGATATTGCTTTATCTGTGTAGAAAAAAAAAATTCCTCCTTTGTGATTTTTTCACCAAAAATTCCCAAACCAATATCATGATGGATCCTTAATTAGAAAGTGTCGCATACTAATGGTAATTTAAGTGATAGTTTTTGAACTGATCCAATCGCACGATTCCCAGATGACGCAGAGTTGAAGCTTGGCCACGATTAAATAAAAAGGCACATTTTCTAATGATGGACGAGTTATCGCTGATTGATGAGGGACCAAGTGCCCGAGTCTGCTCCAAACATAACAAGACTCAATGGTTCATCTGTTAATGACTTATACAATGTCCTCCATGCATTAAGTTATTGTAGCCTGGATTCTAAAGCCTCAACTTTCACTGATATTACAATTTGTTAAAAGAGTTCTCAAATGTTCGAGATTGAAGTTCTTTTCAAATTCAAACGTCATATTCTCTGTCATATACAGAAGGTACATCAAGATTTTTAAAAATTTCTCGCTGTATATCGTGATCGTGATTTCTCTAGTAAATGATATATATGTTCTGATAAGTGTGTCTGTTAATCCTATATCTTGAATTTATTGGAAATATGTCTTTATTTGATATTACAAAACTTAAAAAACGATTTCTCCGAGCTCTTCAATCCTAAGGTTCTTGGTGCGGGTTAAAAATGTTTATGGGAGAGCATTTTGTAAGTATCGTGTCAAATTCTTTATTTACTTGCTATTAAGATGGAGAGTTTTAAATCTATTAAAAATCAAAATAAATGGTAGAAGTTTTAAATGGAGTGGGCTTGTCTGTCAAAACAAGCATTCTGTACTAATTTGATAAAAATGATAAATTTGATTGTTTATAAAGAAGAAGATTAGGCCTGTAAGAGCTAGAGTGTTCAGAAGAATGTTTGTTTATATTGTATCAGAGGGTCCCAGCAGGTGATTTGTGGTCTGGTATCCTGTTTTATCTGTTTCCCTTCATTTCTGGTTAATTATCTCCTCCTTAGCATAGATAGTGTATAATTAATGTAATGGATTGTGGACAAACTAATCATGTCTGTAAACAAGTCTAATCTACAGATGACCACTCAGCTGGGATACAGATGGTCACTGTGGTTTTCTGAACTTTGATGTTTATGTGCTTAGGTGAGGAATTAATTGTTAGGTGCAAACAAATAATTATTGTCTGATCAGACAATGCATAGAGCCTTCTTTGATAGGAAACTAATGGGTCTCGGGGCTTTCAATATTTTTCAAGTCTACCAGTACTTCACTATATATACAGGCAGTACATTTGATTAAAATTGGAACATATTTCATGAATATCTTATACAACACTCTTTTAAATCAGGAGGTACCAAAGACCATCTTAGGCAGGTAAAAGTACCTGGTACCGCACCTTATTGAAAGGCCGGAGGTCTAGATTTCCTGTTTTTATTGTTCTTATAGACCCCAATCTATTTAAGAAAAAGATCTTCTCACTTGCTTCCTATTTTGTGTCCGTTGTTTACAAATCACAGTTTGGATTGTATAGACCCCTTCATACTACCGTACCCCTAAACTGAATTTGAATGGATGGAAAGTTTTTCATTCGAGAAACATACAATTTCTCAAATTTTTTTGCATTATTAGTTTTGAACATCTTAATTTCTCTAGTTTTATTTCTCATCAGCAAATATTGATATTGTCATTTTACAATTTCAGCTTCATTAAAAATTTAACTGGAGAGATTTGTTGAATTTACATATATTTGTAATTTAGGTAAATAAATCTGCATTTTATCTGCTTGCAATCAATGAAATGTTGTTTTTCTGTACCGAATTTGACAACAGTTATCAATATGGATGATATTTTTTGAGGTATGAAAAGGGGACTGTAATTTCTATTTACACCTCCGCTCTACCAGAGGGGGGATACTATTTTACCTCTGTCCGTCCTTCTGTCCTTTCGTCCGTCCCAAGATATTTTTCGTTGTATTTTTCTCAGCAACTATTGATGGCAGAAATCTGATATTTTGTCACAAGCTTCATATAGGTACCCCATATCGTGGGAAGTGTTTTTGGACCCGTCACATTCCTACTTCCTGTTTGTGGGGGTATCATAAGTGAGCATTAGCTCACAGTTCATCTTGTTTGTCCCTTTAGTTCTTGTATCTTACTGTAATATGTACTCCCTTTATAAATTTTTTATCTCTTGGTCACTGTTACGTTTGTTGACAAGTGAATGTGTATTGGACAGACAACATGTTGAGTGACATGACCATTTGTTTTCTTTTAATGTTGATGTGTGTTTGCTATGGAAACCACAAATTAATAAATGAAGTACAGGTTAATGAGCATTGTGGCAGATGACAATTTGTTAGCAGGTCAATTTTATATGAAAAATGTGATTTATTGAACAAGGACAGAATTTGAAGTCTGTCTTTTTCTTCCTTTCTTTCTTTTGTTGATAAATCTTTCCAGTCATTATGGTCATGATCGTATGGTAGTTGGATTTACAACTACATGTGCAATCAGTGCCTATCACAACTAACTTTGTTAGTTCAAATCCTGCTCAGGTGAGGTGTACTCGAAACAACATTAATATGTGATAAAGTTTGTCAGTGACTTGCGGCAGGTAGGTGGTTTTCTTCAGATACTCTGGTTTCCTCCACCAATAAAACTGACCACCACAATATAACTGAACTGTTATTGAAAGTGGCATTAAACACCATAAACCAAAAACCAAACCATCTAAAATTTGGTCTTCATAATACATATAAGTATCAGTTCGTACCAAAATTCTAGTCCTCTCTGACCTTTATATGGTTGTAATTTTTATATGATTTATATAACTACATGTCTATGTATTATACAATATTGATTATAGATGATCTTAAAGTCATATTTGTTGTTGTTGACATTTTCTTCTTGGTCCTTTGATTATCATCTATCACTTTAGTAATATTGGTTGACAAGCTGTTTATCAGGTGTCAAATGGGGTTATCTGGGTATTCCCTCGTCAATATATGTACCTGTACAGGTGTGCAGTATCTATAGATCTGTCTCCAGCAACCTTAACTTAATTATCTTATCTCATAATTATCTTTCATTGTGTATGATCATCAACAAAGATTGAAATTAGCTGTAAATTAAGTCATCATGGGAGAGAACTGGTACCCATGATTGATTTTGTATAAAGATAGGTAACAGTTGTCGTAATATATTGGTTTTCATAATTTTCAAATAAAACTGTGAAGTTTTTAATATAGTGTGATAAATTGTTATTGCTATATGCATTAAAGCTGAGAAAATTTTTCATGAATTATACAATAAATTTGTGTTGTGTTGTGTTCATGCATAGATAGAGATATATTTTTGTAATAAAACTCCCAAGTTAGTATAAGGAAAAAAGTAAAATATCAAGATTTATTATAGATATTTATTGTGGTAAATGTATTTTCTTTTTTTTTATCAGATATAAATAAATACAGACAAGAAACGAGGCCTTGTTGACAACCATATAGTGTGACACCTTGACAAATTCAGTGTTTAACAGGTCCAGATGTCTGTAAAAAGCTCCATATCAAAACTTTCAGTTTCTAGACCGATACTGTATTCTTTTCCCCCCAAAAATGTCGATCCAAAGGTTAAAATAAAAAGCGGCTTATCTATGAAGTTTGTCTTGATTTTTAGATATGACCCCCCCCTTTCAAATTTGTTTTTTTTAAAGGACTACAAAAATGTGGTTGCAGTTTGATTTCTTAGATTCAACTTTTTTTTTATAATTGCAGTTGTCCTTATGTTAAAATCTTTCCAAAATTTTAGCATAGAGACTATAATTTGAATTTTATTTCGATTTTCTTTAGACCCGTTGAATTTTTACCACACTAGACCAAGAGTTCATGTTGAAATGTCAACGGTACAAAGTGTGGTCACTAGTAAATAACTGGACAATGGTAACCAAAACTTACAGATTAAAAGACATCAGCTTCAACATTTGTGTACAAATTTCTCCCTGTCAACTTGACATAGTTATTTGTACTATTAGATAAAGACCCAGAGAGTTATGACCAGAAATATTTATTTCCTGTGATAAATATTCAAATTATTAATAGCCTGTATATTTACATCTGATATTGAGTAATTATATCATAACAATTACTTTCTGACTATTACATATGTTAATGAAAACTATGGAGGTCTATATATCTGTACTTGTTGTATTTAATGAGGTCATTGAATTGTCACTTTATTTTCTTACTAATGCTTTCTGATCACACAGAAAATAAAATTGTTTTAGTGACCACCTCTATTAAGCAATAATTTGTATTATGTGACCTTACTTTTAATATCCTTTCACAGTGCATTTCATGATAATTAAACCTGTATTTAGTGACCACCTGTCTTATGTGACCCTATTTCAATGTTTCTATGGAAGGTCACATAAGACAGGTTTAACCTGTACTAAGTGACCACTTGTCTTATGTGACCATATTTCAATGTTCCCTTGGGAAAGTCACACAAGACAGGCTTGACCTGTATTTAGTGACCACTTGTCTTATGTGACCATATTTCAATGTTCCATTGGAATGTCACACACGACAGGCTTGACCTGTATTTAGTGACCACCTGTCTTATGTGACCATATTTCGATGTTCCCATAGAAGGTCAAATAAGACAGGCTTGACCTGTATTTAGTGACCACCTGTCTTATGTGACCCTATTTCAGTGTTCCCTTGGAAGGTCAAATAAGACAGGTTTAACTGCCTGTTCTGATGAGTTTGAGTAATTATTCTTTTTGAACAGTAAATGTAAACAAACTTAAAATGATTTAGTATATATACAACATATGTTCACTGTATTTCTATAGCCAATGTATTATGAAGATGGAGCAGTTGTATAAATTTATAAGCCTTATCATATATTCAGAATAAACAGAACAGTATACTTCATTTATAAGTAAGCAAGTTTACATAGTAGATTTTCTTAAGGTCGAACGTGTTTTCATTATTGCTGGCTCGTAATTGTTTTACAAAACATTCCTATGCCATATTGAAAATTCATGTTGAACGTAGATTTCTGCTGCAGAAGACTTCTCAATGCTTTGATTACAATGTGATTCTGATATTGGTTTCAGATGCCTTCATTCTTTGTAGTATGTTCTCCCATTGGACTAGGTAATTGCTGTATTTCAGTAAAGCATGATATGTTTCACCCTGGGATTAATGCGAGACAAGGAGGTTCTGTTTTTACCATTTCTAAAATGTCTGCCTGCGCTTGTATACTAAATTCACAATTATCTTACACATTTGTCAGTAAATATTGTGTAAATTTGATATTTAGATTTGATAATGCCAAAAAGAAGTTTGAAATTTCCCTTTGTAATGATTTATACTGTAAAATTGTATGTGCTTCGTCTTTTGGGACCAGTCATATTTCAGCTTTTATTAGCAGAATATCCCTTTAATTACCAGGCAATGGCATTAAATATTGAAAAAAGTTATAAAATTGTAAATATTTTGACTTTTTTTTAATTACCACAGGAATGTGATTTGAAAAAAAAGGTTATAAACACCTTTAATTGCACAAATCCTTGGATATGTCTTAAGATTTATAACTGTAATTATCATGAATTGGGAAAACCTAGGTTAAGGATAGGCAGATAGTTGTTACACATTCACTAGTTAAGAATGGATTTTTTGATTTTTGGTGTTTTAACACCACTTTCAACAATATTTCAGCTATATCATGGCGACCAGTTTTAGTGGTGGGGGAAGCCGGAGTACCCGGTGAGAACCACCGACCATGGGCAAGCAACTGGTAAACTTTATCACTTGCGACGGTGAGTCGAGTGCACCCTTTTTTGTAATTTACAAAGCCGGGCGCGAACCCACACCGTATTGGTGATAGGCTTGTATGAGTTGTTAGATCCAACGACCTAACTCACTGAGCCACCCAGGCCCAGTTAAGAATGGAAGAAGAGTCTGAAGATAACAAAGGGGTAATCAGAATTCGTATATCGAAGAAGGACAGACAACACAATGGCCAACAGAAGAATGATTAAGTACAAAAGGACAAACATAGGTAGTTAGTACACATTCACCCAGTTACAAGCTATGATTAAGAAAATATAAAATGTCTGATTGAAATTTAAATTAAAACAATGTAAAATTTGACAAGTTGACGATTACATCAAGAATGTCACAAAGATATTTACATAACATTTACATACATATCGTCTCTGTCAAGATAATGTTTATAAAAATCTTAAGGTCTGAAATTTTATAGAATAAAAAAATCTTTTGAAACCCATAGTACACAAAATGAATAGGTTTCATAACTTTTTGGGTGATAAGAGCAACCAAAGTCTTAAAATGGCTGATGATGTGTTACATATTTCAGTGATTTTTCTGAAAAGGTTTAAATGTTGGTCTGCTGAATAATTTTGATAGGGGGTAGATTCTATTTACTGAATAAACAAATGATGCAGGTATGTTACTATTACAGAATGCCTTTGATGTTTTTATGCTTAATTTCAGTAGATTTACATACTAAAATATATTTCTCAATCAGATGGCAACCAAGCTCATCCTAAAAGAAAACATGTGCTTTAATGCTAGTTTAATATTGTATTTATTTGTTTAGAGCATGTCTCGGTAGTATAAAGAAATTTTTACAATGTTTATATAATGCTTGAAGTCTGTAAATTATTTTTATAAATACATGCACCTTGTTAGCTTAAGTACTTAACAAATAAATTTGTAATTGTAAAAAGGAGGGACCCCAACCTTTTTCATTTTTAGAGAAATTTGTAATTGTCAAAAGGAGGAGACCCAGGCCTTGTTCATTATAGGGAGAATTTATATAGAGAACATACATCTTCGGAAGGGATAATATGGCATATTTGACTTGACTGTATGATGTTTTATATGTCTGATGGTCTGAGTCCAATTGTGTTGGTGCAGGGTCTGTTTGGCATTCCAAAAACAGGTATTCTTTGCACTATTTTATGTGTAATTTATCAAATTTTATTTTTTTCACCTCAACCTGGTATATAAATTGCATTACCCTTAAAGGAAAAAAATTCATTTTTTTTTATGTGAGAATGCATCTTACTTTTTGCACTGTCAGATCTTGAAAATAAAAAAAAAAAAGAAAGAAAAAAACATGGATCCTAATGTTTTGTTGCAGGGTCTTTTTGGCATACCTAAGCATTTATTTCCTTTGTAATCTTTTAGATTTTCGTTTTTTCACCCTAATATTGTATATAAAATTACAAAGATAAACCCTGAACATCTTCCTTTGAACAGCACAACCAGATCTTCATTTGAATAATAAAAAAAGTACATCCAAGCTTGAATATATATCTTAATCTTTGAACACATAGATACCCATCCAGGACTCGAGTGTTTATCTGTCAAAATTTGACAAACTGTCATTAGAGTCAAATGTTACTATTGTTAAAAGATAGTCTAAATTGAATTTCCTTGTTTTCTCTGTAAATGTTTCCACTTTATTACAGAAGAATTATGGATTGGTATCTGGTTATTAAAGAAGCAGGTTAAAGCTTCATTTATAAAATGTTGCAGAAGACAGCCATTTAGGACCAATTATGACTATGCTGTTTGTACCTATTGTTTTATGGTCTGCAAGTGCATTATTGCATTTAAAAGTGCATCTTTATTATGTAATACACATGATTAGATTAATTTTAACAGCAATTTTATTTAAGAAACTTGATCAAAATTGAATTAAAAGATAAAATGGGTTTCTTGTACTTGTATATTTTACAGGTCACAAAATGGCCAATTTCGTTTGAATAAAGGAAATATTTTTTTCTTGCATATTGAAAATCTGAATTGGACATCTCTCATTTTATTGGCAGCTGTCATTTCATTGCTATCATCTAGAAGAAACATTTGCTTAATTTTACTTTTAACTTTTTTTTTACAACATGTGAATTGATTTAATGGTCTGCTGACAATCATCTCTGTACAAGGTTACCCATAATTCCCCCCCTGCTTAGAGATATCTTGTTCTTCAAAGTGGCCCCGTTTTAATTTGATCTACCACGTGTATGTATTTGGATACTCATTTTTTTGGATATTTTATATTAAAGTAATGTAATTTACACTCAAATTACCTGTCAGAAAAGATGGCTTGTGAAAGGTATATGTTGTTAAATTTACATTTCACACTAGGCTGATGTTTTCCTAAGTTGAGAGATATGTTATCATAGGGTTCTATACTTAGCTAATTTAATAGAAAATTCAAAATTGATAGCCTTTCATTATCAATACTTCTGTAGGCCTTAGTCAGATTTTTAGAGAAAAGGTTGACAGAAAAATAATTGATGTTTTCAAAACAGCTGTAGATATACCCATCCCTCTTGCCTCTTCAATTGGTTATATTAATACCTCTTTAATTTTTAATTTGTTTGATCAATTTGTGTAGCAGTTGGAAGTTTATGTTGAGACCAGTGGACAATTTCAAATTTTCAAGTATGTGTTTTTGCACTCATACTCCTAAAGTTATCAATCAGAATTATGTATCCCGAAATACTGAGAGTCATAATTGGATGATTGTTGAGTACGAGTAAAAAAAACTCATTCTTGAAATTCTATGACCGTAGGGCCAAATCTTGGGCATGTTACAATAGGCCTCAAGTTAGTATTTAATGCATGGCATATTACAGCCATTTGAGCTTGGTCCATTTGGTTGGGAAAGGATATTTTTTCTCAATTTTATGAAGAAACCCTCCCCCTTTTTTTAACCTGAGAGAAATGATCCTCTCCTGTGTTCTACAGGTATTTTAACATAAGTGTGTATACTTTCACTTCTCAAACAGGTACAATCTTTCTACTTCTGCAAGAGATAATGGAAAAATACCATTTAAACTAACAAACAATTAAATGTAACAAGAATTTAACAACAATTGTATGTCTCTACATTATAGAAGAGAAATAATATATACACTAACTATTTATTATTCAAGTTTAATGGACTTTTACTGAATTTGGATGCTAAAATATGAATGATTATATTCGTTATTCAAAATGTATGTTTCATTTCTGCATGCTATCAAAATTACAAAAAAGGGTGCACTCGACTCGCAGCCGCAAGTGATAAAGTTTACCAGTTGCTTGCCCATGGTCGATGGTTCTCTCCGGGTACTCCGGCTTCCTCCACCACTAAAACTGGTCGCCATGATATAGCTGAATGGCATTAAACACCAAAATTCAAATTCATTCAAAATTACAAATCTGGTATGAATTTTGGCAAGGACGAGCGGGGTCTAATTGTAGAAATAAAATGTCATCTAACAAATGGCTACCGGTATGGGTATATACGGGTAGTGATTTGATGAACAAATTAAAGTTGCGTGCAAGCCTGAAATTTTGACTATAATTTTGAAATGTTTGTTCTTTGAATAAATCAAGATCCATATCTATTCAAAACACTTCTATAACACAAAGGCAATGTGGGTCAAACTTTTGTTGGCTTGTATAAAGGTTGGGTAAAGCTGGTCCAAACCTTTGATTGACTTTTGACAGTAGATATGATCACTTCTTGTTAAACATTATTGTTTTCGTTTCAGTTTGAAGTATGTTTGACAGCTTAATGGTAGACAACTCCATGACTTATCATGAAATATTTGAATATTTGTTACTCTTTATTAGTAATTAATAATCGAAACGGTGTCAAAAAGTCAAAAATTGGTAATAATATCCGTTTTTAAATGAATAATATAAGTCATTCTTTTGTTTAAATTTTTAACAGTTAATATACTTTATTGGGTATTCATTTTACTGATTATTCGGAAGTTCTTTTGTTCCTGTGAAAAATTCGGAAGTGTGGGACATGCGATTTTGTTACAAATGAGATCACCACTGTCCAGACACAAGTAAAAAAAAGTTTGATGTAGGGCTACATATTTGGAAAAAAGTTGAAAGAAGTTACAAAATGTTTAAATTACGAAACCTTGTCCTGACCATATATTTAGTGTCTTCTAATATTTATAGTAGTTGTGTAAAGTTTATTACATGATAAACCCTGACAATTTTGAAGTGTCCCTGTCTTTGCCTATTGATTTGAGTACCTAAGTGGTAAGGGGAGGTAATTTATAGTCCCATTATTGACTAATTTTATTAGCAATAAATAGAAACGAGAGGTCTATAAATTTTTTTCCATAAAACATTAAGTAAACAAGACCCACTTTATCTTACATATTAAAATGTAATACCTTCTAATAAATCCTTGTAGATTACTCTTGGATACAAGTCTAGGGCAGTAAAAGTTGATTTCTTGAAAAATATTTTTTTTAATGGAAGTCTTTATTAGTTTATGACAAATTGCACCTGTATAAATACAATCAAATGATCTGATTATATACCACTATAAAATTTATGGTTTTTATGGCCATACTACAAAATGGACAGAATGGACAACAATATCTATGAATTGGTTTCAACTGGAAGGACAATGGTCATTGAGGACTTTGCCTGTTGGTTTTACAAAAATTATATTTCCGAATCTGTTGGTGAAAAATATGTTTACAGTCAAACTTGCCTTAAAGGGAACCTGTATATAACTAATCACTGTCTATAAAGGACACTTTTATTTTCTCTGCTTATAGTTTGAACCTGTATTTAAAGGACACTTTTTCAGGTTCCCTTCAGTACCCTTTACAGATATGACTGTATATAGAACTATCTATGAATGAGTTTTAATGGGATAGTCTTTGAATAATTGGTCTAATGGTTTTTTTATGTGATATTTCCGTGATAATGGTTTTCAAAAAATGATATATTTCTGTGTGGTTTTGAATATTATTTTGCTTTCTCAAGTTTAAGAGGTCACAATAGAACAAGGGCAATCTGATATTTTGGTCAACACCTTTACAGCTTTGTTGACAGAACTTCATAGGATTGTACAGCTAGATATGGATCTATATTATATATAGCGAATCTGACAAGTTATTGTACTCCGTACTATTAAAGTGCCTTCCAATGACTGCCATAAGATAATTACTAGATCCTTACTACCCCTACAGAATATCCCCGTGTTATCGTAGAATCTAACAAACACCTGCTTGACCAAGGTTATCGGCCCATCTTGGCGTAAACAATTGTTGCTATTATTTTAATATTGTTAAAAATTGTTTGAAAAAAGACTGCATTTAAATTTTATATTGTGAACTAGGTATTAGTTTTGAATGATTATGTGTCATCTTAAAAATTCCCATGTTTTTGAAGCAGTGAGCATAAATTAAAATAAATGAATAAGTCATTTAAGTTAATAAGTGCAATGATTATTTTGTTAAAAAAAAAACCATTGAAACAATTCACAATTTTCTATTTTGCCAATGTTATTAAAAGGATGTTGTTCTTTCATATTAAAAGACTTTGAAGGTGCATATTAAAACTATTAAATAGGAATGAAAGTTAATTGATACATAATTTATAGGGAGGACAGTTGCTGCCCAAAGTGGAAATTATTTATTTTTAAAGTTTTAATAACGTTAAGAAAAAAGAATAAATATTATAAACAAAATGTCCAGGAAGAGTGATATTGACTTTTTAATGATAATATGGATTTTGTAGATGATTTAATACAGACATTAGTGGTCTAAATGAAAAGTTTTTCATGCTAATGTAATAATTAATGAATAATAATAGTGTCAGGGGTATAATTAATTTCTCTACCTTCGCATGGAAATTAAACATTAGAAGTTGACTGTGATTAAAGGAAGGATTTCAATAACTTGGTGATGGATTGCAGTGTTTGCTACAGTTATAAATTCTAGTGGTTCAATGAGAAATGTAGGGGAAATAAAGGAAATTGAATTGGTCCCATGGAATTAAAATAGTTAACTAAATATCAGTAATACAGACTATAATAGAGCTATAAAAAATCAGAGACCAAATGAGAAAAAAAAAAAAGTTCAGCCCTGGCGTAATTGATTTAGTCATGGAAATGTCAATTTTTAGTTGATATATGTTTGTTATCTTTTTAATTTAGAATTATAAAAATTGTCCTGGGCTTGTAATAGGTGATTATATGCTGTGTGGAACATTTCCAGTTTTACAAGTGGATAACAGTTGTCTTGAAAAAGATTAAGTATGATTTTACGAACATTTTTGATTTTGATTGAGATCATAGTTGTTCAATGGCACTTTCAATAATATTTTGGTTAAAATCTTGGGAGATCAGATTTATAGTTGGAGGAAAGTAGAATACAGGATGTTTTCTTTCATATTATTGACATGCTGCAAGAATTGGGCAGGAATTACCTCATGAATCTTTAAAGGCAACAAGCATTGAATTTTGCATACATAGACCTAACTCAAACTACCATGCCTCACAGCAAATAAAATACATATAAAATATTAAGACATTAAAAATTTGGCTACACCAGCAGTATAGGTCCTATGTTTTTTTTGGACCAAATTGTTTATGTCTGGCATGTACAGACAAAGCCATAAAAGTTACTGAGTTGGCAAACTGCTTGAAAACAGGTGTAAGTTTCAGTTATATTTAAATTATTCCCTTGTCAGTTTCTTGGTGAAATAAGTTTTTCAACAGGCTTCTCAATCACATTTAACTACAAATCTTTTAAGAAAATACAAACAAATGTCTCACAAATCAGGCCTGTGTTTATGTTTGTTATAAATTCTTGTCTTGGTAGGATGTCATTGTTATATCTCTCTCAGGTTTCTGTAGAATAGATATCTATTTTTTTTTAGCTTTCTTACATGACAAGTTTATGGTGGTTACCCATACATCATTTGAAGGGGGAAAAAAAGATTGCCCCATAACTTCACTTTGTGGTAGTTGAGTTTGGAATTTTTTCAGTTGGATGCTTATATGAAAAATATGAAATATGAAGTATTATGATGTTGTATATTGTGTCATTTTCAGTGAGTTATCTCCACTTTGAAATGTCTTTTTTTATGCTTACAGATAATACCATTTGTTATCAAACATTTCTTGAAGTGGGATTATGCCCCCTTTTGTGATACGATCAATACACATTAAGCTAGATTGTTTATAGATTAAAGATATAAACTATGGAAACACAGGCTGCCGAAAAATTATCTGGTTTTGTCCAAATTCCATAGTCATGACTTTATAAACAAATGCCAAGAGTTTATAACCAGTACTTTGCCAATCATTACAATCAAATGTTGAGTGTATCTATTGAAAGTGTTGAAATACAGATGAAATGCATGATCAGCCCTCCAAGGCAGATTTTTTTCTCTGGAAATTTGATCTTCGAATCTTACAATCCAGGCACCACGATTTACTAGTAATGATTTAATAAATCATTAATTTTTCATCAACCGGATTATTTTACTAGAAAACATATTCTTAAAGTGTTAATTCAAAGTATAAAAATAGCATGATGGACAGAGAGTAAAGAGTTTGTTAATGATGAGCTATCAATCTTTAAATCAGAAAAGTTAAATCATTGATGACAGGGGAGATAACTTTCCATTTTTGATGACATATGATGAGATAGCCAGTCATCTGTTACATGATAGCACTAAACCATCTGCTTAAAAACTATCTCTGCCAAAAATCTTCAGATTTTGAAATCTTTATTCAAGTGAAAACCCACAAGAACACTAGAAAAAGAAATAAAAAGTTAAGCTTATGAAACTTCCAAAAGTTGAGAGTGATAGAAAAGTTTGGATGCAAGGTAGAAAAGTTTGGATGCAAGGTTTATGGTTTACGGTGTTTTAACGCCACTTTCAACAATATATCAGTTATATCATGAGTTCCGTTGGTGGAGGAAGCAGAATTACCCGGAGGAAACCACTGACCTGTCGCAAGTCACTGACAAACTTTATCACATTATATTGTATCGAGTACGCCTCACCACGAACGGGGTTCGAACGCACAACTTTAGTGGTAATAGGCACTGTTTGCACAGGTAGTTGTAAATCCAACTACCACTATGATCACGACCAGAACTGCCCCTGTTTGGATACAAGTATTTTTGAACTTCTTACATGTATATAAAACAAATACCTGTAACTGGTTTTATTTACTTGTCCTAATAACAGAGCACTGATAAACTGTTCATTAAGCTCAACTTTGGTATTTACTACTGATACTTCCTATTCTTGACCAGTATCATAATTTGTGAACTGTCGGAATTTAAATGAGTTGTATTTCTGTAAAGTGGACTAGAAATATGCCTTTTCCATTTGACCATCTAATGTGTAAGGGACAGTAATTTATTTTCCAGAGTACATTTGTCAATGACATAGGTGGCATGTGTACATCATTATTTTGGGTTCAATATTTTGGACAAAAGTTAAACCAACTGGAAAGGCATGTCATTAAATATATCTTACAAACAGAATTACTTCCACATTGTAAGCTATTAGGTAGGAAGTTTTCTACCTCAAATTTCATAACATACTTTTCTCCCAGAAAATTGTGCAACGCTTTAGGCGGCCTAAGAATTACAACAGCTCTGATTTATAGATAGTTGAAAAGATAATTATGGCTTTAACTAGTATCTCCAAACTCTTCTGGTAAACAAAGGAAAATGAGCAGTTTTTGAAATTATGCAATCTATTGTCGTCTGCTGTTCAATGCTAAAAACTGTAATTTAACTTAGCTAAATACTAGCTATAAAGTGTTTCCTGTGTATTTCAAGATTCATTAATTTTATGATATTTAAACTCGCTGATCCATTAAAGTTTGCAGGAGTATGACGTATGACGGAAAACAGATGGAACAATCACAGTTAAAGTACTCACTGAACAAATTGCATTCACATTTTTATCTGTTGTGTTCAATTCTCCTCAAAACCATTGGCATTTTAATTTTTTTTGTTTTGACTTTTTTTTTCAACATGTTAAGTATGTATATAGTAGAAGATGAATGCTGTTTCTTTATCATAGGATCATGATGCAGCTGTGAGAGCTGTGGTGCATGGATATAAAAGAATGATAAATGGTCTTCTGCAAGGTGAAACATAGTGCTTCAAACAACCTCACAGCCAATAAACTATCACCATGGGGGAAATGATACAAACTTTTAAACTAATAAAATAACTCATTTATTTTACAAAATTCATCTTAGAAATTTTATCACATTGTAGTGGAAATTCAGGATGCTGATGAGAATTTTTCAGGTAGATTTATATATAGGTTATCCTTTGAATCTATTGGGAGGGAAACAAGATACTGGCAAACAAAATCTCTTAAAACTTTTTTTATGTGACATATTGGATTGGAAATTTTATCATTTCAGAAACTTTTCAGACATTATTAATTTTAAATTTGATAAAGAGTTCTGTAAAAAAAAAAAGATCTTGAACTATATTTGTTTGGCTGGCTCTTATTTTCAATCATTCAATTCAAGGTTATGGTAAACAAATACTTCTTACCATAAAATATAGATAATATTGAAGGTTAAAGTGTCGGAAATAAATAGTGTTCAGTAGTAGTCTATTGAAATAATATATTCATTAGATTTGGTCATCAGTTATATCTAGAAACAATGTTTTAAAACATATTTGATTTTCAGCAATTTAAGCTTGATTCTCAAACAAAGTTTAAATAAATAAAATATTATGATCTTCATAAATGGTATCTTCAAGTTTTGGTGTAGTTTTACTGACTACCGGTATATGGATTCAGATTAGTGGAGTTATCTCCCATTTGCAATACTTGGCAACAGTTATCTCCCTTTTACAATACTTTGACAGCAGTTATCTCCCTTTTACAAAATGTATATATACTCTGACAACAATTCTCCATATATTTTCTATTTTACCTGTGATGAGCCATTCAGTGTATATTTGTATCCTTATAATTGTGATCTATTAAATCACAGTGGTATATTATTTGCATTACAAAAACAATAACAAATATGATATGTCTATGTTCTACAAAATCAGCATGAGCTCTAGTCACAGCTAGATAACTGCTCTTCATTATAACACATATGAAGTTAGTCAGGGAGATGAATTAAAACACAATATTGTGTAAATTTATCATTAGGACAATTACCAAGAAATCATGTAGCTCTAACCAATCTTATTATTTGTTTTCCATCTGTTGTGTTTGTATGACATGTATTTTACAAGGGGGTTTGAATGGGGGAATTTTATTTTTATTGTAGCATACAGTCAAACTTGTCTTAGCGACCCTCTCCTCTATACGCCCCTCTACCCATTGTTGTAACCAAAAGGAGGTTCATAGCCACCCTCCACTAGCAAACACAAGAGTGGTAGTGGAGATCTCCTGAAGCTTAGTTGGTAGAGCATTGGTTTACAATGGAGAACGACTTGCAGGGATATCGATTGAATCCCTTTGGGGACATTGTATTTTTTCGAAGATAAAATAATGCTCTACTGTTACATTATCAAGTTGAACATTTTATTATTTAGTTCCTGTTTTAAAAACTAAAAATAACCTCTTGTATGGAGAGTTGTATTGCAGATATACCTGATCCAATCCCTTTATTATGTATGCAATCTGTCCATCTGTAACTTTACAAGTGAAACATTTGGCTGCCATCTTCTACTTGCCTACTTTCTCAAGATATTTTGATCATTTGTCTCTCGACTCCTGTGAAACATTGTATATCATTGCAGTATGCTAGTTGATAGAATTTTGATAACAGAGATATATTGTCTTGTATTGATGTTACTTCCTGTTGTGGAGCTGGAACTTTTTATCCTTCCGGAGCACCTAAGTTCACCCTCGTTTCTTTGTGAGGTGATAACCGCATGATTACTACATATGTAGTTCTGTATATTGGATCTTCACCAAACTTGGCCACATGATTCCCCTGCGGACGAGGAAGAACCCTATTTATTTTGTGATCATTAGGTCAAAGGCTCAAGGTCACCGTTACTATGAATAGAATTTCTGACAACAGGATCGTTTCCGCACAATAACTTTAGTTCTGTATATTGGATCTTGACCAAACTTGGCCACATGATTCCCCTGTGGAAGGGGAAAAACCCTATTTATATAGACGGGCACATTTTGTGATGCACACATTTCTTGTTCTTTTAGCCATTGTAGTGTCTGTTCTCCAATGATTTATGGCTTCTGATTACAGTATACACCTTTGGTATCTTTCTTACATAATAGAATTCACAAAATAAATTAAACAGGATTTATATACCTAAACAGCATTAAACAACTTACTTGTGTGTTGTTTTTTTTTTAACTTAAAAGCAAATTTTTAAGTCGGTTAAAGAGCTCATCAGAGCTCATGTTTTGCTTGTTAACTGTACATATATGCCGACTTTAAATAAAATTTACTTTACTTTACTTTACTTTACTTTAAGGTTGATCAATCTTGTGCATTGATTTGTATGTACAGTCTAGTAATTGTATTATCTAACAGTTCTCTCCATTGGTATATCATGATATATATTTTCTGTGGAATGAGAATAGAAAAATGCCTTACTTTTGTTTTACTCATCAATTCTGTTGTGAATGCTGAAAGTACACAAATATAGTTTGCTGAGGGATTAATTAACAGTAAAGAAAACATCTTTCATTTTCCTGAGTGCTCGTAACAATTAAGATCATGTAGTTTTTTTTATTCTATTTACCGATTCCTTGTTCAATGTAACAAAGCTAAATGGAGAACATGCTTTTCTTTAAAAAAAAACACAAGAAAAAAACAATATAGAACCCCTGCCAATTTGTTACAGTAAAATCTACAGTAATGGCGTGTAATCCATCAAAGTGATTTCTGTTACGTAAAACTGAAATGGTTGTAAAACTGTCTGAGAATGTTAGAACATAAATTGTTTTGTATGCAGGAGAATTGTAAACATGAAGTTAACTATTACAATGATATCAAGGGATTCCTGCAGGAATCAATTTTTTGGCATTTTGTTTTCACATTCAAATGCTTGTATAGAAATTACTATCTGTAAAAAANAAAAAAAAAAAAAAAAAAAAAAAAAAAAAAATCTTGAAAGAATTCAGAAATTATAGATAGTATAAGTAGATTTTGAATATCACAATAAGACCACGAGTGACCAAAGTACGCTTAAGGATTACAAATTTAAAAAACGTGCAAGAACTCAGAAATAATGGATATTTAAAATTTTAAAAAATTTTAAGATTTTTGTTCTTTAAGGGTTGTTGTATGGTTTAGTAGTGGAATTCTTTCCAGTCTGTCTGTTAGTCTGGTTAACAACTACCTACATGTAAACCTTTCCAGTCTGTCTGTTAGTCTGGTTAACAACTACCTACATTTAAACCTCTCCAGTCTGTCTGTTAGTCTGGTTAACAACTACCTACATGTAAACCTTTCCAGTCTGTCTGTTAGTCTGGTTAACAACTACCTACATTTAAACCTTTCCAGTCTGTCTGTTACTCTGGTTAACAACTACCTACATTTAAACCTTTCCAGTCTGTCTGTTAGTCTGGTTAACAACTACCTACATGTAAACCTTTCCAGTCTGTCTTTTAGTCTGGTTAACAACTACCTACATGTAAACCTTTCCAGTCTGTCTGTTAGTCTTGTTAACAACTACCTACATGTAAACCTTTCCAGTCTGTTAGTCTGGTTAACAACTACCTACATTTAAACCTTTCCAGTCTGTCTGTTAGTCTTGTTAACAACTACCTACATGTAAACCTTTCCAGTCTGTTAGTCTTGTTAACAACTACCTACATATAAACCTTTCCAGTCTGTCTGTTAGTCTGGTTAACAACTTAGGTACCACTAATTTTAATTGATGTGTGAAATTTTAGTATTGAAGAGTCAGTAGACTGTATCCTTAATAAAAATTTTTTGTATATTTTCAGATTTACTACAAGCTGCATTGTTAAGTAATGGAGATTCACGAACACCAATATTTATAGAAGAGCCGAATGATCATTATTACATTGTAAAAAATCAACCAATCACGATTACTTGTAAAGCCATATTTGCAGTGCGAATAGGCTACCGATGTGCGGGACAGTGGCAACTGCATGAACGAAAGAGAGAGGAAGTGGATCCAAAGTCGGGAGTAAAAGTCATAATATCAACATTAGAGGTCACTAGAGAGGAAGTAAAAGAATACTATGGAGGGAACGATTTCTGGTGTGAATGTCATGCATACACCTCACCAAAGATTGCACAGGAAGAGGGACAAGTTGTTAGTACAAAAGGCATGGTGGAGGTTGCTTGTAAGTTTATTTGTATGGAGGGATATTTCCAGTGTCAACAGACTGCCTCTGATACTGAAAAATTATTATCAATGTAATGTCAAGCACATTATTATGTTACCATGAAAACAATAAGATAAGTTTTGAAGGTGTCACATATACATTATCATATAAGGACATTATTTGTCAATGTATATTGTCCTATATAATACTATTATTATGAGGGAAACATATATATATCACCCAGCCATTTATTAAGCATTCATATTTAACATGTGGCTTTCATTTTCGATAGTATTCAATTAAAATATTTTTAACGACATGTACCATTATAATTAGTTTTAAACCACCATAAGTTGATTTTTTTTTCTGAATTATCAAATGTATATATCTGGAAAAACTATATTTTATTGTAAATACACGACTTGTTGTCTCCGCTTGTTAGTTTTGTAGGAAATCTGTCCCGACAATTACTATCTAGGTGGCTACACATATTACAGCTAGATATTGCTGCTGGCTATAAGGGGACATAACCCACCACATAGTCTATCTGTGATTGATTGATTTGTCAGGCTATTTGGACATTATGGCTCCATTGATAGAATATCCTAAGGGTCAACGAAGGTCAAATTGTCAGATGATTCTACATGTATATGTAATTATAAGTAATCATGAAGACTATGATTGTTTACAAGATGTATGTTTTAACATCACATAAATGTTCTGTAGACTAGAAAAAGCCAATAAAGTATTGTATTAATCACACCACACGTGTACCTATAGTTAGCAAACAACAACAACAAAAACGGAACACTCAAAAGATGTTTAGCAATAGAATATGCCAACAAGATATTTTTTTCTGCAAATTTTCTTGAAAGGTGGAGTATATTAAAATTGTTTTCAACCTCTGGCCTTTCAGTAAGAGGTGGTACCAGATACTTTTACCCACCTAAAATGGTCTTTGGTACCTCCTGATTTTAAAGAATGTTGTATAAGATATTCATGAACATTTTTCAAATTTTAATAAAAAAGTCCCACCTGTAGTATAAATAGTGAAGTACTTGTTAGACTTGAAAAAAATATAGAAAGCCCTGCAACCTATGTTTTAAAACCAGGGTTTAAAAAAATGTGCTTAATATAATATTTTTGTACTTGTGAATTATGGGTTAGGAGTAATATTCTTTGTTTGTTCTGTTTGTAAGATCTGACAAGTTTATTGTTGAAAATGACACAATTTGCATAATATTTTAGTATTTAATTAAAGTTTTAAGCTCATGTAATACATATATCAGAGATATTTTAAGATAAATATTTAACTAATGTGAAACCATGTATGAAAATCTCACAAGTTGTAAAAATTGATCTGTCAGTGTTCATGTTTGACTGATGAGCAAATTATAGATACATGTAAACTTTGACAAGTTATGGTAAGTTAGGAAAAACATGTCCAGTTTTGTGACATCTTAAAATAACTTCTTAATTTAATCCTACTATTTGGTATGCATGAATTTACACATAGGAAATATTTAAAACATGAAGTTTTCACCATATTTGAAATAACTTAACATTTTCAGTGAGATAGCTGATATAATTATTTTGATGTAGGCGGCAAAATTTCATTTTTACTTGGCAGTAATTTTGGCATGTTCTGTCACCCTTAGGCATGCAAGATTTTGAATGGAATAAGAACGTGTTGGGTTGAGCGTCTTGGTAGATATATAAGTTTAACTCAATGCTACATGTATATTACGCAGTGAAGGCTATATCTAAACAGTACCCTGGATAAGCCAAAATCCTGTATAAATCAAACTTAAAATAAAGTCCCAGTGTAAGAAATTTTTGTTAAAATTGCCTGCATCAACTAAATACCTGTCTATTCCGAACACACTAGTTGACCCAAGGAGGTCCAGTTTAGACAAATAATATATACATTAATTATATTAAAACCCAAATTTTCAACACTTTTGACAAATCAACTTCAAGCGTCATCTTGACCTATTCTTAGAACATGTAAGAACCTTATTGATATTTGAATTGCAATGTAGTTGGCAATGGTAGAACTAAATGCATTATAATGGAACTAGAGAAATTAAGTTTAGAATGTCAACTGCCTATTTACCCAGCATCTCTGAACAATTTCCAACACTTGGTTCGTTTTACTTTTGAATTATTAATTTAAAACAGTGTTAAGAAAAGTGTATAAGTAAAGCTTTTACATAGGGATTTAAGTCGATGTATTTAATGTTCATTACAAACATATTTTGTGAGAAAGTTTTATCTAATAAACTAAGAAAATAGACACATGGAATTTGTGTAATAGATATGGAAGTACTAGCTGACAGACATCAGGGTGTTAAGAGACAAAATACTCCACACGGTTTTCTGATTCTTTTTAGATTCTTTTTACATTGATGTGATGTGTGTTAAAACCATCGCAATGAGCCGACTAAATGTTTTAATCGTAGACATGTGATACAATTTTCTTATAAAGTCAAATAATACCACTTCATTAAGGTTGAAAGAATTTTACAAAGCAGTAAGGATTTTGTATTCATTTGTTTTAATCTCCTTCATCACTGTTATAGTGATGTCAGAGCGCTGTAAAACATGATATACATGATGTACATCTGCCGATGGCTTAGTTCTGCCCAAGACCATCCAGTACAACGAGCCAAGAAAACAACTTATCATCTCGTGTAGGCACTTATGTCATACTAAAGTCTTTGAAGTCCACTTTTTGTTCCTGTTTCTGTTACATTTATTTATATCCTGTACATTCCTTGCAGCATGTGTAAGCTTTTTTAGTTTAATTAAAATCATAGAATGTTTTCTAAACAAAAGAATGACATTCTGACAGTCTCTGTATACATATGGTACATATGGCATCCTTCATATATGTTGTTTTATATTGTTTATGGTTTCCTTTACAAGACAAGTGCAAATAGTCTGTGAATCCAACAGAGACAAATATCCAATGAAGTTATCTTGAAGAGACACATGGTATTTTTCCTTTTCCATAGAAAGCACTTAATTTTGATTTCAGCAACCTCAGCATACATCTAGCTGTTTTTGGCCTTTTATGCTTCAAGAAAACAGCATTATGTGAAAGATCAGACATACCATGAGTAACATTGCAGGTGTCTTATTAGAAAGAGGAATTGCTTACCCTTGAAGAGAACCTGGGTTTTTGGTGGGGGGGGGAGGGTGTTTCTGTGTTGGTTTTTTATCCCCTTGCCAACGAAGTTGCGAAGGGATATAGTAATGCTACCGTCCGTCCGTCCTTCAGTAACATCCTTGTGAACACTCTAGAATCAACATCCTTCAATGGATTTTAACCAAACTTGGTACATGCTTAGATCCTTAAGAGAATCTGGAATCCTATTGATTTTCAAGGTCATAGGTCAAAGGTCAAGGTCACTGGGTGAAATTTTTAGGTGAGGGGATATACCACGTTTTGTGTTGCCCTTGTTTTGTTTAGTTTATCTTCTTCCTGTGTCTTGTGTCCAATGTTGCCTGTGTCTCTGTATTGTCCAATTTTGATTGCCCCTTCCGTTTTCTCCTAACATTTATATACATGTGCACATAAATACAGAATTTCGTTTGTTTTCCCTTTCAAATATCAAATCACATTACTTTTTACTCTCGATAATAAAAAAATGAAATGCTGATATTCTATTGTGTAATATTATACATATAATGGCCTATATACAAACAAATAGTTATTAGCATTCATCAATAAAAACACATTCTGTATTATTTGATGCTCCAAATTGCTAACCAGGGTACTTTACAATTCTTTTTCATAAAACATTATGATTTGAAGTCTATAATATCATCCTTTATAAATTATATTTTAACTGACTCCGCTGTTCCGCTGTATATTTTACGATTGGCAGCTGGTTTTCTTTTTATGTTGTTGATCAATAATTGGTTATAGTTTTATTTCTATATTTCATGTATCAATATTCTCAGCTTAACTTCCGTCAAATCTTGTAATGTTTTCAGATTTGACGGTATACTGTAATTACCTAGTCGATGTAACTACTATTTTCTCTATTTAAACGCAGAAATTAGTGGCTACTTAAGATGCGATTGATCCATCTTTAAGACGATTACTTTCAATCATGACATTTGTATCAGCCGATTTTTTCTCACTGATGCCTTGACAATTGGTATAATCAACTTTGTAACGAACACAGCACATTTCTGTAAGGTTTCACGTGAATATATACTACACAAATGATGTAAATAGAAATTCAATTGTCTCAACGTTTTCTCCCATAATTCCATTAAAAAATTGATTACGATAGTAAACGTTTTTAATCAATTTACCTCCCTTTGTAATTGTGTTCCACTTAAGGCTAACATTAATTGTCACAAGGAATTGATTCCTAGCATGTGGTTTAAGCAGTTAGTTTTTTCTGTAGATTGTCTTTCAGTAGTAATTCTATTTAAGGGAGAAGGCTTTTTTTTTCATGGAACCAAGGTTAATCAAATTTATTCTGAGTTGTTGGCAAGATGATTTTTGTCCATGTGTTGAATATTTGATTCGGAGCAACAAGTTTTCACAATTATTGTATTGATATCATACAGAATAAATAGTAGGGGGTCACAAAGGTGTGGAATCATCAGATTATTTTCCATATTTCGAACTCAGCTTACTTCATTGATTAATATTCTTTTTGATATCAGAAAACTATGATATTAATCCTCTCAGCATGTTGCTTATTGGATAAAAACCCAATGTACATAAAAATTAGATTTTGTATCATGTTTCCAACAGTTTTAATGCATTATATTCATATAGTGTACTTACATATCTCATCTGGATCTTAATTCATTGATCATTAATAAATACATTGAAGACCAATTTGTAAATAGTGGTGAAAGAGCAATTTTAGTATTTTGTTTTACAATCATTAAGGTCCATATAACTATCCTTGCTTATTGCAAATTTTTTTTTATTCAACATTATAGCTCCATTAAAAGCCATGCTTCGTCACCTATTTATATGGATTTGAGTTTTTGTTTGTACTGTAATACTTAGTCTGATTGTAGATCGACCAATGTTTTCAAAACTTCAAATAAAAATTTTAATTGGACATTTGTATCTGGTACCTACTTACTGGTACCAAAATTAACCTTATTATTTAGTTTCCAATTTTGAATTGGGAAGATGCCACTTCTCAGTCAAAATCCTGTTAATACATTTCATATTGGCATATACAAAAAAAAAATGTACCCTTGAAAACCATTTTTGGAAAACTCTTGCAGTGTTCTGAATGAAATTTCCTAGGATATTAATAGACATATAATGGATGTGGCAGTTTGTTAATTACCTATTAAAGTTGATACTTAGTAGGAGTACTTCAACTTGACAATAGCTTTAATATGATTGAAGTGGCCCTTGGATTGTTCCATCCTGCAAGGTTAATCTATGTTATAACCAGCGTTTCCTCTATTACCCTATTAATATACCACCCCCACATCATCATACTGTATATTTATATAAGTATAAATCATATTTAACCTTTGAACTAGAACATGACAGTACTTTAAAGTATATAAAATTATAATGGATTTTGAATGTAGATAAAGAGGAAAGACCATCCATCCCAAATGTTGTAAGTTCAGGATCGGCACTTGTATTGTTGCTCTTCATCTCAAGGTCACCATGTGTTCTTTAATAATGAACAGAACTCTATAAATAAGTATGAGATTGGTCCTAGAGAGTTTCTATGACCATGATTACATAAAACTCTTTTATATTGTACATAAAATAGTAAGTCTTACATAATAATGAAAAGTATACAACTGTTGTAGATTTATACCTACTTACTTATATAGGACATATAAGTATAATGGCTTCATGGGTAAAGACATAGATTGTTACTGATCCATTAGCTTGTTTTTATAAGTGCTTATTTATGACATGTTTCTAATGTATTGTATTTTTTTACCTTTTCATTTTTTTTTTAGGATTTTGAGCAATCTTACTGTGATGTAGGTATGACAACCCATATTGAATTTTTACTAGGATTAGAGCATCCTTTTTAAATTTAACTTACTTTATATATGTAAGGATGGCATCCAGTATTTCAATATCACTAATTTTCTACTTTCAGTTTTAAAAAAGAAATTTGAGAGACATCCTATCTCAGTCAGTGTAGAAGTTGGGCAAACAGCTGTACTACAATGTCTTCCACCTGAGGGAAAACCTTTACCTGAGGTAAATATAACATTACCTGGCTATTAAGAACCTGCACTTGGGCTTTATTAGTTATTACAACAAAGTGCCTATATGTAGAAAAGATTGCATCATTAGAATCATGTGACAGATCAGTACACACATATGACTCCACTTCAAATCTTTGAGGAAAACATTCAAAATTTAACAGATTTAGATCTACAGTATCCCCCTTTTATATGCCACCTCTTCTGCAATGAATTTGAATTTGAATTTTGGTGTTTAATGCCACTTTCAGCAATATTTCAGTTATATCATGGCGACCAGTTTTAGTGGTGGAGGAAGCCGGAGTACCTGGAGAGAACCACCGACCCTGAGCAAGCAACTGGTAAACTTTATCACTTGCGGCTGTGAGTCGAGTGCACCCTTTTTTGTAATTTACAAAGCTGGGCGCGAACCCACGCTGTATTGGTAATAGACTTGTATGAGCTGTTAGATCCAACGACCTAACTCATTGAGCCACCCGGGCCCTACAATGACCTAACTCATTGAGCCACCCGGGCCCTACAATGACCTAACTCATTGAGCCACCTGGGCCCTACAACGACCTAACTCATTGAGCCACCCAGGTCTCCTTCTTCAATGAGAACTTGGCCTTATAAGAGGGGTGGTCTCTCATGAGGGGTAAATTAACTAGTATTTTACTATCTCAATGCATCTGAACTTTGACCTTTGTTGAGAGAAGCTTTATAAGAAGGGGCCCACTATATCACTATTCAATGTCGTCTGCAACAACAAAATTGGTCAAATCTGCTATGAACAGTATCTGTTGTAGCATTTAAAAAGAAGCAAGAACTAGATATAATATTACGTCTGACATTCCTTCTAGAGCCTCTAATAAAGAACTTGTCCATATGTGTTTGCCTCAAGTGTCTGTATAAAAAATGACCATCTATAAATTGATAAGAGATTGTTAGATTTGTTTACACTTGACTGGTAATCAATAAACTGCCATGTCTATATGCCTGGTCATACTGAAAATCTAACTACAAAGTCACTATAACTAATTCATTTTGTATACTTGTAATTGTTTACTTTAGATCCTGTTATTGACCACCTTACAATATGTTGCAGATCCTTTTCTCCCCATGTGTATAGGAGAACTGTATTTATAATTTCGTGACCAGACATACAATTTTTTTTCAGTATTAAATTTCACTTTTGTACCCGTGTTTGAAGTTCTTCATATTTCATATTAATAAATTAGAAGTTAATTGGTGTGTATTCTTAACAATTTGACATGTCGCATTGTGCAAACTCGGCAGAAATGTTATAGAATATACCATTACAGTGATAAAATGATAAAATATCACTTCACAGGGTAAAACAGTCATAACTATTAGAAATATATTTTAGGCTGGGTGTGATAGCATTTTAAATTTAAAGGTAGCTTTTATAAGTTTTCTTTTAAATGTGTTGTTGTGTAAGATTTATAGTATATCTGGTCTCCAATTGATCTTGTGTTGTGGTCGTATTTCACACACAAAAAAAATCTATGCATCAATATATAATTGTATGATGAGGCTATGAGGCCTAAAGTGATATATAAACATAGGTAAGATGTCAACACAAATATATATTTTCATATATTTATATGACATTCAAACTTCACTTGAAATTGTAAGCTAACAAGACAAATTGAAACTTGTATAATATATATGAAATTTTGATTAATTAACATATATATGTAATTTGATTAATTTTCATGTTAAAAGTGGCATTAATCCCCATAATCCTAACCCTAACGATATTTATAAAATATGATTAATTTCAAAATAAAAGAAAAAAACCTTAAAGTCACATTTATATGGATAAAACAAAAATTGTCTCTCACCCTTTCTCAGTAAAGGGAGAGAACATTAGTACACCCTGGTTTTAATAGATTTCAAAGTTGATTAAAAAATAAAACACGTTTTGCTTGAATTTCCTGTTTGAAATTTTGTAATAAGATCAAATTGTATGTGTCTGCATGCAATAACATAGAGGAGCATCCTTTTTATGGAAAGTAGCAGGTATAATCATATCATTTATTATGTGATTTTATAAGGCATAACACGCAAGTCATTCTTATTTACAATTTTTACAAAAAAATTGTCATGGACTCGTGACTTTTTAAGCCCATATTACCCCCCAAAAAAAGCTAATCATATTATTAAATCCTTTTGAACACCTGGACCTGATAGGAATTCATCTTGCTACAGAACGTACCTCTACCTGATATTTTATTTCATCTTGCTACAGAACGTACCTCTACCTGATATTTTATACTCTTTTGTCAAAAGTCAACTTTAAGTCAACTAACGCGATGATCACACCATAGTGATATTGTATCCACCGTTTTTTTACTCAACTAATATTCAAGCTCTAAATGTAGGCCATTGTATATAACAACCTTTAATTATGTGAGCAACATAAAGGGTATCATTCTAGGACCCCATAATTACGTGTCCAATGGGAATGTAGGGTGGCTGTCACTGATTGAGGGGGTATAGATGATGGATGGGATTTGTTTTAAGTATGTTAATTATATTTATGATCAATTGAAAATCATCTAAGATTGACTAATCAATGATATAAGTGGATGTCTTCATGTTTTTGATGCGAGTCAATATTTGGTTTCTGGCTATATCTCGTCATTTTTAGTGGTCATGTAAATATTTGTCGTATTTTAAAAACTTTTTTTTTCTAATCTAATTTAAGCCAAAAAAAAAAAATCTCTTGGTGTAAGAAATAGGTACATTTACGTTGGTGAAACTGATGCAAAAAATCTGTTCAGGTATAGAAATGGGGTGGATCGGGGAGAAAAAAAGATATTTGGAAAGGAAAAAGAAGAGGGAATCGGATAGAATAACAGAAATATGAACCAATGAAGTGTGGGTGGTAAGGGTTGTGGTGTTTAATGCCACTTTCAACAAAATTTTAGTTATATCGTGCCGGTAAATTTTATTGGTGGAAAACAAAGTACCTGGAGAAAACTAATAAATTGTAGGTGAATGTCTTCTTTGCCTTCTAAAAACCTTGATTTGAACATTTTACCCAGTTCATTCTCCCTGAAATAAGTATAAGATTATTACTTTGTATGCTTATTCAAATACAAATTATATTTTTTAATAAGAGTTTTGTATAATGTATTCAGGAGTCTGACGGGACAAACTGAAATTATATGGCTGGAAATGAACAGCTTATTTTTTTTTATACATTTCCCCCATTGTAGTTTCATACAAAGATATAAAAATATTAAAAAATCTCTACATGTCCAAATGTCAAATAAATTTATATTTCTTTGAATTAAATCATTGTCGACTTTAAATGGTAAAAATCTGTAATTTACTTTTAAAAAAGCTCTTAACTTTATAACTCCTATGATATTATCAGTTTGAACTAAATAAACTATGTCTGTTTTTGTCGAGGGAAAGAGCTTTTCTTTTCAACCAAACAAACATCGGATTGGCAGGGTATGATTTGAACAGCGATAAACTTTTCTTATATAAAAAGACGTTTTATGATGAGTCAATTAAATCCTACAGGTGATTCAATAATTGGAACCATTTATCTTCCTTCCTTTAGCCTTGTCGTGCTTTACAATTGTGCAAATTTGTAAGAACACAGCACAGTAAAAAAAAAATGTTCATTCTTTTCTTTTATGATGATGATATAAGGCAACCATTATAAAAATAATTGCTCGCAATTATGCAGAAATGTTCAAATTGACAATTATCAAAGTATTTAAATAAAAAGTTTGAATGGAATATCAAATTTTGGAAGTTGTGAGTACAAATTTGTGGTGTTCAGACTAAATTAAGATGAATTATCATGTCATGGTAGTTATAAAAGGGAAATCACAGTCAAATTGTCCTCCATTCAATAAAAAAAGATTCTTTATAGATTTGTATTCAACTTGTTTAACTTTAATATTTGCATGAAAACCAAAAAAAAAAAAATGTTGTAAAAACTAGATCAACTTAAAATTAGAACATATATATTTTTCATCTGGTATTCAGATAAATAAATAAATTGTCATAAAATTTAAGATGTCAGTTACTTGGGACCAGTTTTCATAATTTATGATGTTCCATTTTACACCTAATGCTCCCATACTTGTTTACCCCTGTATTCTTTATTAGAGGACCATCTTAAAATGTTTAGTTTGTCAGTGACTTGCGACAGGTCGGTGGTTTTCTCCGGATACTCCGGTTTCCTCCACCAATAAAACTGACCGCCACGATATAACTGAAATATTGTTGAAAGTGGCATTTAAGTGCCATAAGTTATATCCCTAACCCTTTAAAATGTTTATCCTATGCAAGTGCCCTTGCACGAAAGAGAGTAACTTCCCTTGGTATCATGAACATCTGTTCTGATAATTATTGACAAAGGTTTTGATAATGATGGTCAATAAACACTAGAGAGTAAATTTGGTGTTATAATGTACTATTATTCAGTTTCCAATAATTAGACAGAGTGTGCAAGACTTTTCAAAATTATGTCAGATCGTAACAGAAATTAAATTTCTAAGTGACAGTTTGTGGAGAACAATCAGATAACCTTAGGATTTAGGCCTTATTTAATTAGCATAATTAAAAGCCGAAGAAAAAATATAGGATTTCAAATCTCTAGAACTTCATTCAATAAACGCAACGAGAAAACTCGATAAACAGTGTTAGGTTTTACAGTAGTGTAAACTGGCAGTAAAACAATGTAGAAAGACAGATGAATTGGGATTGTGTATGTAAAGAACACCCAGACGAAGATCGCTATCCGCAATTAAATACCCTGACAATGACACCCAAACAAATTGTATACAAAATCATATGCACAGCAGAAATATGTAATTTCAATGCAGTTTTGATAATATAATATAAATTTTAAACATAACATGACAGACAACTAGATGACCTCCTTTTGTTTTTGTTGCACCCATCAAAAATGTTGTGTCTATTTACTGAAGCGAACAAAAAAATTTGCACAAACTGGTATTTAGGCTATTCACCATTAGCTGTTGTCCCATATCAGTTTAATCTTAAAATATTTGTATATGATTTGTTTAAATTCCCACTTGCTCAAATTTCAAACGGGGTGTAAGAAATAAACACCCAAATTTCACATAAATGGGATGAAATCAAATTATAAGTCTTGTCTTGCTTTATTGTTTAATTGAATAAAAATGAATTGGTGGCAGAAAGGGGATATTTTAGACCTCTTTAAACACAGTTGTTGAAATCCATTAAAGATTGAATTATGGTCGTCCATTGTGGTACCAGTTAAAACATATTGCTTGCAATTTATCACAGTAGCTTGAGTTACTGATCTGTTTTAGCTTCAATCTACTTTGCAGAGAATTCATAAAATAACCTTGTTTTGGAAAACAAAAATGTATTAAGACAATGTGAGTTACAAAGCCATTGAAATATTAAAACAATGACTTCAATTTATTTCAGTTGGTAATTCCATTGAATATTCATGCACCGTTTAACTTTGTTTGTTTGTTTTTTCCAGGTTTATTGGATAAAAGATGGAGAGGAATTGGACAAAGGAAAGTTAAACAAGCGAAACTATATTGTATCCAACATTGGCAACTTGATGATCAGCCAAGCCAAGCTTGTAGATGTGGGCAACTATACATGTGGTGCAAGAAACGAGGTTACCAAGCGTACCAGCGACTCGGCAAATCTTACCGTTTATAGTATGTTGTAAACATTTTACATTACTTAAATCAAAGGAGATAACTGCATTCTGATCACCACCCCTTTGCTCAAATCTCTTACATCATAAGTTTGTTGTAACTTATATCAGAAAATACAAATGTTTTGGTGGGATAAGATTAGTTATTTAAATATGTGACGTTAATAGATAATAGTTATAGTACTCATACAATGGCAAGATAAATTGGATTATGACAGTGACACAAGATACATGTACTTGTAAACAAACTGAAAACATAATAGTACTATTAATGTTGTTATTTTCACAAGAGTTATTTCTTTTAAATTTCAACTTTTGAACATTTAAGGCATTATTGTTCATGCAGAAATGTTTGCATATTTCAAATGACCCCTCCCTTTTTTTTCACCCCTCTCAAAAAAAAACAAAAACAAAAACAAAAACCAAACAAAGAAAGAAACAAATCTTGGTTAGCAACATTGAAATGTACATTAGAGACAAAATACAGAGTGTTTAAAATGTTTTCCTGTTTCAAAGTTCTAAATGACAATTTTATGTTGTAACGTCTTTTGTCTGTTTTAGCACAAATTGCATGTGATTATGGGGTAAAAGCAATATTTGAAGTTGATGTATCCTTCACTGGAGGACATTTCAGGAAGCTGTAAATTTTTTTAGTCTGATTTCATGTGAATTTTACTTTCAATGTTCATTTCAATGTAGCATATAGCTGTCAGAATCTCCAGTCTGAAGCTACCATCAATAAACCAATCGACCAGGATATCAACTACTTCTACCCTATACAACAGACTTGTATTCTGTGTTGATTTTTTTTATTTTTTCAAGGAAGCATGGCTTAGATTTCTCAGTGGGAGCTTGGTTTCACAACATAATTCTGTTCTAATCTAAATACAACCTTTTGTTAAGCAATGAAAACAATATTAGTTAAATGTTACTTTGAAAACATGAAAATTTTTTATTTTTTTTTCTGATTTTGTAATAAAACTCGATATCATGCAGGTATTTGATATGAAATCTTTTCACTTTTACCCTTTATCCTGAATGAAAATGCTGATTTCAGGGATTGATTTTCACAAATCTTATTTTTATTTTGATCATTAACTACTGGGAAAATTGTGATTATAAAATTGAACATAAAGGTTGTACTATACCATAACATTATTTAAGGCTTATTTTGTGGGAGTTTTTATATCAATAGACTAATGCAAGAAATTTCTTTAAAAATCAAATTGACTGGGTTTAACAATCTGCCCTCAGTTTAGGAGAGTTAAGATATTCTGCTTGAGTGATCAAAACCGTCTGATCTCCTTGTTGACTTGCATATAGAAATTGTTACACATGACTGATTTTTGATGATTGACTTTTTATAACATCATAAATCTATATACATCCAAAATATTAGAGACAATTTATTAAAATTGTGTATACTTTTGATAAAAGGATGAAAGTTCAGATAATTAATATCAATGTTATTTTGTCAAATCCATCACATAGCAAATTACAAGATTCTTTGTAGATATTCTGACATCACGAAAAATATTTTCTTTTCTGCAAGCTGACAAACTTTGATTGAAGATGCTGGGTATAAGATGGTCAGAATTTCATCATCACTCACGATACCAACATATATTAACAACTTGTCATTTCTGTGATCCAACTATGAAACAAGTAATAATAGCATGATAAATTATGATATATGAAAATTCAATATGTCTGGACGATACATGCTTCTCACGGCAATAAAATGGTGAATTTGATTGAAAAGTTCAGATGATGTTCATCTGCTTGGTACATTCTAATAAAAAGTTACTCAACATTCCCATTGTAATTGAACCAGAAAGATAAAAGACATGAATAAGACATTGGTTAATGGTGGTTCTCTATAAAAATATACTTGTTCCTGGCACACAGTTGTACTCCACCCTACATTTGTTAGTATCAGATTCTTCAAGCAATGACAGCTAGGCAAATGAGCTATTTGTAGAAGTTTACTAGAATATGAAATAAAATATTTCTTTCACTCAATTGAAACACAGAAACTCTGTACAACAGACCATTTGTACATTTCAAAACTTGATTCTAAAATTAAATGTTTTTTCTTCACTTTTTTGTAGGAGTTGCTTCCCTTTAATGCTGGCCAAAGTGTTCATTTCATCCAAAGTTCAACCAGAATAACATATTTTTCTCATACTCTGTTTGAAATTAAAAAAAATTACTATAAAATTATTCTCTTATTTTTTTACAAGGTTGAAATATATACAAATTATTTATTCTTTCCGTTGCCCTTGCATTGAACGGGCACCATTTTGTTCACCATAAGGGAAATAACTCTTATAAAACAAATGTCAAGAAATGTATAATTTAAGAACAAAATCAGAAATAAGCAAATGGTTTATGTCCCCTGTGACTGAATTTCCAACATAATCATCTTCTATTCTTATATAACTACCATTGTTTATCTTTTGATAAATGTTAATAGGTACACATAATACCAAAAAACAATGAATGTTTTTTTTTTCTTTTACAGTTAATGGTGGTTGGTCGTCATGGAGTCAGTGGTCTGATTGTTCTGCCAAATGTGGTAAAGGGTACCAGAGAAGACAACGTTCCTGTACAAATCCAGCCCCGTTAAACGGTGGTAGTTCTTGTGGCGGAGAAAAGAAACAGGAAATACAGTGTTCCTCTATTTGTCCAGGTAATAAACAATTCCCTGTTTAATTCTGTTTTGGTCACATGACTATTATTTCAGGAACCCTGGGTATTATTTTATTTTCATCACCATGACAGTCTGTGGCTTAAAAGCCTTGATTGGATAGGTATCAATTCTAATTATAGAAACAAATTGTACTTGAAAATTGGAAAAAGTTAATCTGTCTAGTGTGGTGTGTGATCTCCCAAAAAAAATGTACATTTAACATCTTAAACTTATTAAAAATATAGAAAAGTTCAAAAAATTTAAATACATTTGCCTAAAAGAAATTTTACAAAAAAATGTACATTTAACATCTTAAACTTATTAAAAATATAGAAAAGTTCAAAAAATTTAAATACATTTGCCTAAAAGAAATTTTACATGGAACAATTTCGATACTGATGGCAGAAATATTTTGAGAATTGGAATAGTTTTGATTCTGCTGAATATTTGCTTGCCATATATTTCCGTTATCATGAGTTCTTCAAGTTCAATCAACGAAAATCGTTCAACCATTTATTTTTTGGCATTATAACTCAAAATATTGTTTGATCTTTCTTTTTTGCTCCCATTTTACAAAAATTAGACAAAGTGGTTTGAAATTAGCTACTTCATGTACAACTCTGTTAACTTAAAGCAGTCTGCAAGATGTTAAGTCTTATGTTGAAAGAACAAAACTTTTGATTAAATTTACATAAAAATTGCCTCTGTCATATGTAAGTGGAAATAAAAAACGCTTCCTTTGAGGGTCAATAGGGGGGTAAAAAACTCTATTAAAATGAAAATTAGAGTTCTTGACATCTTTTGAAAATGGTTAACAAGCTCAATATTAAAAATAATCACAGTTATTTGAAGGTACTTATATTTCTATATTGAAGTTCATTACCGGTACGTTTAAAATTGGTCACCACCGTTGATTCTGATTCCTTGTTTTGAAATTGAAGCTACATGTACTCATTAACATATCTTTACATCATGACAGACAGAATTGTCTTATTGTCTAAATAAACCAAGTAACTTATTGTATTGTTTTAACATTAAATAAAGAAACTGAGTAATAATGGAGAGAAAAACACACACCCAACTATAGATAAATGGCTAAACGTTTTTGGGCTAATAACCTTACATTGACTTTTATGTAAATGCCATGTTTTTGTCCAAATGTAATTTCTCAAGAAAAATTATGATATACAAAACTTCATTTGTATATTTGTCATTTGTAATCAAAGTGTGCTACATCACACAAATTTTGTAATTTTCTTGACATTTAATACAAGATGAAGCATTTATGTGTTGTTTTTAATTACTTTAATAGTTTCTATGGAGTCGTGTGACCCAATTCTCTTCATTTCTTAAAAAGTGTCCTAAGATTCTTTTAATTCATCAAATGCTTCTTCAGGCAGATCCAATTACTTAAATTGTGGATGTCCCTGTGTTAGAATAATCAAGGAACCAAATAATTCCATTCTCTGGGACTTAAAACAAACAAGAGTGTTTGTACCCTGCTGTAATCTTTTAATTATACTAAATAATAGCTATTGTTCTGGTATGAATTTATGATTAAAAGTTGAGAAGATATAGATTGAATTTTGCTTTGTGATATTGAAGAAAGCTTGTAGAGCCGATCACTTTTGTTTCTGCACCATTAATTTTACACAATTTTATCTGGTCCTGATTTAAATAGATCCTAATGTGTTACACTACACTTCTCTCTTTCTCTTGTCAACTATTCTGTTCAACGTTTTACACTAAGGAAAAGATTAAAATGATGATTGAATTGCAATTCTGATGCTGCAAACAATAATCTTTATGTTCGTCACCGTCACCCCGTGGCTTGCTATTGTTTTTTGGTGTGATATTCAGCAATTCTTCAAAATTTATCTCCTACAATACCTCATATTTCATAAACTTAATAAAAAAAAACTCAGATTGAATGTTGATTTTATTATAGTGATTTATTGAGATCATTTCCTCTTTGTTAAAATGTTTGCATTAGAAAAATATCAGAATATCATGGAATCCTGTAATGCTGTGTTATTAAATGGTTGACGATTGCAATGTCTATCTCAGTAGCGGTTCTATAAAGCTCTTAGTTGACTCATTTAATATTGTCTTGTGAAAGCAATTAATTTCATAAAAATAATTAGATCGCTCAAGCAGATATATTGAAGAAAAGATTTCTAATTTCAAACTGTTAATTCGTAATAATTAATATCAATATGTTCACAAACATACAAATAACCCGTAAACAACATTAATTGATTTGAAGGCTTAGATCACAATTTGGGAAAAGTACAAAAATGGCAATGTTTACGAATTTCATGGGTTCCTTACGCTCCATTTTGAAATTTTTATTCTGAAAAAAAACAAAAAAAACCTAAACTTTAAAAAGTTCCATATCTTTAACCTTTGAATTTGTTCTCCTTTTACCATAAATATCTCATATTCTTATTGTTTCACATAAATCCCCCCCTAATTTTAATTTTTGTTTTCAAACATTCAAATACTCAGACAACTTTAATACAAGATTTGTGGTTTTATTTAATGCTATCATTGAAGATGGTACTTACAACGAAGGTGAGATTATCAATGTCATGTCGTTATTGAAATATTTCTCTTTCTTATTATTTATTTTTTCATTTCTATCATTGATGTGTGTTAAGTGGTAACATTTGGCCCTTTGTTTGTTTCTGGTATAAATAGATGATGGGACAAAAAAGATCAAAATAAGAAATAAAACTTAGATTGTATGTATTCTTTAATTGTTTGTCATTTTATAAGACATTGTATTTAAGAAATTCAAAAAATGTATTTAATCACCCAAAAGCTGTTGCCGACTTATTTGGAAGTGCATCATTACGTTTGTCATCAAACATGTGTTTTTCATGTTTTAATTTTTGTGCAGTAATTATTTTTTTCTTGGCATTTTAAGAAAACCTCATTTTTAAATTGCATGTACAATGTAGTATAATTGTGTTAGCATGTTATCTGTCAGATGTCTTAAGACGTTGTTTATTTCTGTACATCATTTTCGTGTTTCATTTCTACAAAATTTTATAGTTGCATTAAACTAAGATATTACAAGGGTGAAATAATCCAGCCCTGATGAGAGGGTGATAATGTTTATTAAGATGGTGTTCTGCAAAACTAGCATTATGAATTTTATTATTAATGTTCATGGAATAAGTCAAAAAGGTCAAAAGGGTTCAAAGTTCGAGGTTGCTATCTAATTGGGTTGAATGGTAAAGGCTTTTGAAAGATACATTATCTTTGTGGGAAATATAAAAAGTCCATTAAATATCACCATACTAATAAAAGTTAATTTTAGTCAGTGTAGATTTTGATCAAGTTCAAGATATCTAACCTTTGTACACCTAGATATACAGTCAAATCTGTGGTCACCTCTATTAAGCAGTCACCTGTATTAAAAGGTCACCTTTTTCTTGTCCTGTCATAGAACATTTCATATGAATTGAACCTCTTTTAAGCGGTCACCTGTCTTTTAAGGTCACTTTTAAGTTGTCCCAAAGGTGACCTCCTAATACAGGTTTGATTGTATTTTCAAGTATCTATTTAAAATAAATAAAGATTTGTATATATATTGGGGGAACTGTGGATCTAACTATAATTTCAGAGAAATGTTTACCGGTACCTATATTTATTGTTGTTTACTCTTGATATTTCAGTGGATGGAGGATGGTCACTGTGGAGTTCCTGGTCTACGTGTAGTCCAGATTGTCTTCATCATCGTAGGAGGTCATGTGATAGTCCTCATCCTTCCAATGGTGGAGGTTATTGCTATGGTAACGACCTTGACAGTACCAACTGTACAGGAGGAATGTGCAGAGGTAATTAATCTTATCAAAATCACTGCAAAAAATATAATGTTAAAATTAAAAAACGAACATGCTTCGAAAGTTAATTAGAATTCTAAATTTAAAACAGACTTTCATTACTCTTTCAATATGATAGCGATTTCCTTGTAAATTACAATAAGTTATAATACACATGACAATGATATGGAAATTAAAGTGATATTTATTGTATTTTCCTCAAGAAAAAAATGTTTACTGTCTTTGTGTTCCACTGAGATGACAGGATTTTGTTTGATTTGGCAGCAAATTTATACTTAAAGTGTAAATCTATCATACCTGACAAAAAAAATAAACAAGTAAAATATCTGTATAGGCTTGGAGCAATAATGTTTAATAAATGATGATGATGGGTCGGATATGATCTTTACCACGGTCATTTCCCTTTTATGGTATACTGGACCTAGCTTAATTGATGGTTTTAATTTTCAAATGATTGAGGTTATATTTAGCAAATATAAATCAAACTTAATCTATTTCAAATTATGACTTTGAATTAAAATGCCATTACAATTTTCTAACTAGGATCAAAGAATGTTGTAGAATGTGAAACTAGCCAGTTAATGATCCACTCTGAGTCTAGATAACATTTTACATAGATAACATAATTGTCATTTTGAAAATAAAGCTAAAAAAAAAGAACTAATTTTCTTCTCTTATGGAATATAGAAGTCCCTCTCTTATAAGCTCACCACTTCTGTAATGACACCAATACGGCGTGGGTTGGTGCCCAGCTTTTTAAATTACAAAAAAGGGTGCACTCGACTCACAACCACAAGTGATAAAGATTACCAGTTGCTTGCCCATGGTCGGTGGTTCTCTCTGGGTACTCTGGCTTCCTCCACCACTAAAACTGATCGCCATGATATAGCTGAAATATTGCTGAAAGTGGCTTTTAAGACCAAAATTCAATTCAAATTCAAATTCTGTAATGAAAAAAGGGGACTTGCTAGAGAGTTGAACTCTGTCGAGAGTGACAATTTAGTAGTATTGTGTCTGAAAAGATAGGTGGCCTTTGGTGGGAGTGGCCTTTGGTGGGAGTGGCCTTTATAAGAGTTGGACAACTGTAATCTTCTTTAAAAAATAAAATTTTTAGGAAGTTTCCAGGATTGTTGCCCATTATCAGTAATTTATGTATTTTTCCTTTGATCTCGCCATGGGATAATTTCAGTACCAACAGGCTGATTCTGATACTATCTGATTTACTGTGTACTAGTGATAATGTCTGTCTCCACCTTCATAATTGCCATTATTATATATTTATAAAGTGCCTGTTTTAAGATATTCAATGAAAATTCCCCAAATTCATGACCATAATTAGGAATTTATAAAGGTCAGATAGGTTTGAATTAGAAATTCTCCTTTAGGCAAGAAAACTAGACTACCATGACTAGGCCATTTTCAAGTTTTCAATATTTTTAAATAATGCATCAGGATTTCTATTCTGGTAACCATAGGTGTATGTTACAAAAGGTCAATTTCGCACCAGATGAAACTAACATAGTGTGACTAGCCAGACCAGATAATCATCATTACTGCTGTAATGGACATGTTTTATTTATATAAATATTATTGTACTAAGATAAATTAGCCTCCAGGGTTTCTTACACTTGATTAAATCCTTGCCGATTGTCTTTCATGGTCTTTGGTCCTTTGTTATTGGTAGAAGTTGATGATCTCGTGATCTAGTGTACTATTTCAATCAAATTGTTTGTTGTCATTTTCTTGGAAGATTACTTTCAAAGTATAATGGCCAATTGTTGTAATCTATAGAGGTTTATTTTTGTGTTTATTAAAACTTTTAGGAGGTGTTAAGGAGCAACCATTTTCTTTTTTGGAGGTCAGAAAGTTTTATTTAAAGTGGGTACATACAACATAAGCTCTGAAGAGCTTTTTAAACCTAAAATTTTTTTTTCAAAATTAACAAAATGCAGATAGTGAAAAACAGGGATATAATAGGCGTAGACTTTTTTTTCGGACCAAACAAGAGACAAAAAACAAATTTCAAAACAATCCCAGCTTCCCACCCTGGAATGTAAAATGGTACCTTATCTGTTGTCATGCTAGGAATCTGTTCACTGTTGTCATGTTGCTTTTAGGTCAATTCATTAATGATTAAGTTATCTCTCATCACCTGCTGAACAACACAAATTATTAAAGTTTATTTATCTATATTTTAGTCAATTTAACTGTAAACACAATTTTAGTGACTTTCAAAAAATTCATACTTTGAACAATAATAAAAAGATCCACACAACATTTAGATTATGAAAAAAATGCATATAAAGCTATTTCCTTAAATATTGAAAGTATTTCATCAAAAGTAGAAAATAAGGAAAAAAAGCTGATGAGAAAAACAACATTAATTTGGCCCTAGGTTTTATTTTGTTTTTCGGTAAAATAACATTTGGGTACTTTAGATAACTTTTGTTGTTTTGGGTTTACAGAAGGCATCATTTTGAACTATTTTTTTCCCCAGTTCTGTCTGACCTTCATGCACTAATTAGCTATTAATGACACTGAAAATTTCCTTAATTTGTACATGGGAAACTGTTATTGCAATTTTCTGCATTTGTAAGATTCAGTAGTTTTTGATGGGTCGTAAAGAGTCTTGCCAAGACTTCTATTTGTTTTGTTTAATGGAAGCCAGTTCAATAAAACATAAATGAAACATATTAAAGTTGAACTTTTGTGACATTTATGTATGTTCAATGTGGGTAATTACTTGAAAAAAACAGGGATATAATCTGATTCCTTATCACAAACTTCAACTGACCCTTGGCCAGCAGTAAAACTTCAGGTTATCAGTAGGATTTCGACAGTTTTACAGTGATCTGCATGTTGAAATAGTTTTCTCTGGGTCCATGTCTGGTAAAAGTTTTATTTTCATATTCATAACTAGTTAGTGTCACTGTATGTCAGCTAGCGCCAGAATGTTGCCTTCTTGTGTATTGAAGAGAAATTTTTGCAAATTTGTTCCAACCCTTATCTGCTTTTCATTGACCTGATGTCCTGGGAAACATATACAAATTACCAGACTCTATTTACATTCCTAATTCAATTCAGACTTTTCTACAAATGTGTCATTTTCTGTTGAGAAGCGATTTCATGTAATTCTAATAAGCTTCAGCCTGATCCCATCAGAGTAAACTCTCAGACACATACATTTAGTGGAGTAAAATCCCTCTTAATTATCTAACTCAAAAGACGTTGAATTCTTAAGGGATAAATTAGACTAATGGTGAAGCACGAAATGCAATATTTTGTCTGATACTGGTCTTTATGAAGATATATCTATAATTGAATTATCCCTATCTCATCAATACTGGGGATGCAAAATTTGTATCTTAATCAAAGTATTATTTGCGATAGGTAATCTCTATTGCATTTGGAAGGACTGGTTACCAGTAGAAACAGATTGTCAGTGGGAACAACAAGCACTTTATTGAATTTATTTTTAATCTTCCGATGAGTTTTCATTATAACTTTAATCAAAATTGATTATAAACTTGTGTTTTGGTATTTGGATGTTTTTTGCTCCCGCTGCGCTGTATTTTCTGCGACACAGTAGGTATATACAGATGGTAGTGAGTATTACTGCCTCCAATCAGCGGGCAGCCTCTGATGATCTTGTCGTAAATTCTCTAGAAGCAGCGGTTTTTCTTGATAACTTATACAAACTCTACATTACACAATCAATGTTTTACAAGTTTCCCGAACTTCTCATGATCAGCTGATTGAAACAGACAGTCTATTGATCACACTAATATATTTAACAGGAATTTCTTACAGTTAATAGGAATGAGATTAAACACATTGTATTTTTGTATTGTTCTTTGTATGTTGAAATGAAAAAAATAATTATTTCATTCTGAAGAAAAAATGTTTGTAAAATATTTGGCAAAGTATTATTTATTGATTGTTATGGTATTTAATGCCACTTTAAACAATATTTCAGCTATATCGTTGAAATATTATGGAATAAATATTGAAACTTCCGAATTAACACTGCCACGATATACTGAAATATTGTTGAAAGTGGCGTTAAACACTATAAACCAAACCAAGTTAACTAGAAAATTATAATCATCAATTTCACCTGGTTTTTAGGGTCAGGTGAGCTATTGCCATCACTTGGCGTCCGTCGTCCGTCCGTAAACATTTCAATCTTCTTCTAGAGAACCATTGAAGCAAATGGGACCAAACGTGGCAGGAATGTTCATTTGCATGGTCTAACCGAGTGTTGTTACTTTCGTTACGATCGGTTATCCAACATGGCTGCCAGGGGCTATAAAAGCCTCTGATTGGCTGAAATTTTTAATGATCTTCTTCTCCGATACTACATGGAGGATGGAATTAAAAATTGTCATGAATGATCATTGCAAGCTGCTAACCAAGTGTTGTTACTTTTTGGACGGATTGAAAATCCAAGATGGCCACCAGCGGGGGACATAATTTAACATAGCGACCCTATGGGAAATATGTAAAACAAACTTCTTCTCAAGAACCACTGGATGGCTTGGAACCATGCTTGGCAGAAATGTTCCTGACAAGGTTCTGATCAATTGTTGTTACTTTTTGTTCCGATTGGTTATCCAATATGGCTGCCAGGGGCCATAATAGTCTCTGATTGGCTGAAATTTCAAAGATCTTCTTGTCCGATACTACATGGAGGATGGAATTGAAAATTGTCATGAATGATCATTGCAAGCTGCTAACCAAGTGTTGCTACTTTTTGGACCGATTGAAAATCCAAGATGGCCACCAGCGGGGCTGCTGTTACTAAAAATAGAAATTTCTTCAATTGTCCATTGCTGCTTTAGTATAAACCAAAATGATCTCAAATTTTAACTGCAGCTACATGGCAAGGAGTAGTTTAACATATATTCCAAGTTTTTCTGTGAAATTTTTCTTTCAGCTGATTTATGCCGATTATGCAAATTAGGCATATTTTGATAAAAGATCACATTTAAATCTTCTCCTTTGAAACTGCTGAACCAAATTAAAGCAAATTTGACTGGGATGGTCCTTGGGTGATCCCCTTTCAATATGTATCCGACAGCCCCACCCTCCATTCAAAATGGCTGCTGTTACTGAAAATAGAAATTTCTTAAGTTGTCGATTTCTGTTTTATTACAAATCAAAATGAACTCAAATTTTAACTGCAGCTACATGGCAATGAGTAGTTTAACATATATTCTGGGTTTTTCTGTGAGATTTTTTCAGCCAGTTTATTCCGTTTAGGAATATTATGAGATAAAAATCACAGCAAAATCTTTTGTTCAGAAATTTGAGTTGAAATGATCTTTGGATGACCCACTTTCAAAATTATGTGTAACACCCCCCATTTCTATCAACATTAGATGTCAAATTGAAAACCAGGTGAGCGATTACAGGCTCCTGGGAGCCTCTAGTTTTAATTGCATTTTATGGGATTAAAAACAACTGCATTAGTACCTAGATATGCAGATTGAATCAGAAATAGGTTTTTTTCTCATCTCCAATCTATCCATATATAGAAAATAATTGTAGTATTTGATTTGCCCTGATCCCCATTACAGAAAAAATCAAATTAATAGTTATTTTATATGATTGATAGACTTGCCAATATCTCTACCTTTCTCTCCTGGGGTGGGTAAACACAATTGATAAGTTAGTTTATCTGTGGAGGAAATTGACAAAGACAAGTCAATTAATTGTTCAAGCAATTAAACATATTTGATAAATTGGTTTCAGGATTCGGGTAAATAATCTAAAGAATTTTATAGATTTTTGACAGGAAAAAAGCAAAAAGGTTTTACAAGCACAGCTAATCGAATTACTCCTGGATGAAATATACTCAATACATGTTGACTTGAGAGTTTAAAGAAGTGTTGATTTAATTAACTTGTGATTTTAATTCAATATTCTATCAGGTTTATTTGATTTTGACTTCTTAAAAAATTGATCAAGAATTGGTTTAAACTGTTGAAAACGCCACAATGAACAAAAAATGGATGTTTAAATGAAACTTGCGTGTTGGAATGAAAGCGATATAAAGTGCACATTGACAAATCAATTTCATTGACAAGCTTCAGAAATTGAGAGGAGTTGTAGGAAATCGCTGAAAAAGCAAAAATAGTGGATAAACAGGAACCTACTTCAACATACATCTGAAAGCAACAGATGAAAATTACATCATTTTTCTCAAACACAGTTTGAAATTTAATTACAAAATTTAAGGAATTGTTTTGCTTTAAATTATAACCACCAGAAATTGTAAGAAAAAAAAGACAATAATTAAAAAAAGAAAAGAAAAAAAAGTCAAGGTGACTGGTTGCTTTTTGTATCATTTTAAGGACAGGAAACAGTGCATACAATGACAAACTATCATGTCAATCACTTTTTAACCCTTAAATTCTAAGGTTAGCCTAATTACTGTTTGTAGGGTACATTACTCATCATTAAGATTTTCTCATTCTAAATGGAGCCACAATAAGTATGCAGAAAATTACTTAATGAATGCACAGATAATGGGATGTTGAAATTCTTGTTTAGAAATTAAAATGGGTGTTTGAACACCCCATCTTTTTGTTGTTACTGGGTGCAGTTGATTATAGATAAATTCTGTTGTGTTGTGTTTATGCAGCCTGTCATGTCTTGTTAAGGCACTTCATAATCAACATAATTACTTCTCAAGTGTGTGTGGTTTTAGCCAAGTTTGAAAAAAACAAATCTAAAGTACTTCCATGTGTAGTTTGATTGTTACTTTTCCATTGAGTTTATAAAGGGAATACCATATTTTGTTTTGCATTTCATGAATTAATAAATTATAATATTTAATTATGCAAAACTATGGTCCCAAGTCACATGTTTTGAGCTTTGGAAAAGGGAGACAACTTGTTATTATGAAAATAAAACATTGAATGACTATATTACTTTATAGGAGTGAGACCCAGGGTAACAGATAGGGTAGGGACTGGGTCTGATTCCTTTCCTGACAAGACTGATTTAGGTAAGGGTCAATTTGATGTGTGAACCCGTTTTGATGATTCATTTAATATGCATGATGAGTTAATTAACACTTGCAAACATATAAACAATTTGTTCATTAATGTACTTCTATTTCTCCTATTGTTAGCATGTTTAACCGATGGTTAAAGTTTGTGATATTTTCAATCACCATGGTGGTTAAATTTCTGCATGAGAATTTCCGCCAATTTCTTTTTGACAGTCTTTTTTCATTAACGGCGAAAAATTAACAACTTTAAAATATTTTTGACATTTTGGTCATTGGAGAAACAGATTCTTCTTTTGTTACCAGTCAATTGCGATATAGCTCCACTCTCGATATTTAAATTGTTCAAATACTAGGACCGCATCGGTGGCGTAACGTTTAGCGTGTTCGCCTTGAGTGTGGTAGATCATAGGTTCAAGCCCCGGTCGGATCAAATCAAAGACTATAAAATTGGTATTTGTTGCTTCTCCGCTAAGCATGCAGCATTAAGGAGAAAGAGCAAAAACTGGAATCAGAATAATGTGTCCGAGTCAGAGTGGAGCGACACGTCTACTGTATGGAGTAGATAAATTTTATATTCCACTGGTAGCATCTATATAATACATATAAGTTTAGAATAAAAAAAAATATATCAATATTTAATTAAAAAGTGATGTGATAACTGCCAACCAAATTACCAAAATTGGTTGATCAACGTGTACTAATATAGAAAATGTATTCATACAAGATTGATTTTAATTGACAGGAATTTGTTTCTTCATTAGAATTGTGGTCTTCTGTCAACTACCATTTTATCTAAAGTGTAACTAATTATACATACATTAATGAACAAATTGGTTAATTAGATTGTGCATTGAATTTCACCTATAACAATAATATGTGTTTTGAACCTTTAGTACAAGTATTTTATAAATATGGTTCTAATAATGTGCATTACCTGCCCTTGATTATTACATAATGTTGCAACTTTGATAAATTGTTCGTAACGTTTTTGTACCGTAATTTAAGAGATATTTCTATTTGAACTGTAGTTATAATGGGATGCTTCTCTAAGACTGGTGTTGTAAATAAGTGTTTTCAGATCAACGAGAGATTTATGAGAGTGGAAAATGTAGCGTGGGGAGAAATTCGTGTTGGATCAGAATTTTTTTTATGGTTTTGACCATATGTCATGTAAATATAGCAACGGTAAAAGCTCAAATATTGACACATATGGATTAATTATAGAATATCTGAACAACAAACTAATAAAAAGTTCACTCAGAAATCGACTAACAGTTATCCAAATTTTCTAAACCTTATGTCCCAATATAAAATTCACTTAGAAATGAACTAACAGCTATCTAAATTTTCTAACCCTTATGTCCCTATATACAATTCACTTAGAAATGAACTAACAGCTATCTAAATTTTCTAACCCTAATGTCCCAATATAAAATTCACTTAGAAATGAACTAACAGCTATCTAAATTTTCTAACCCTGTGTCCCAACAATAATATGTCTAATATTATACCATAAAAGCCATACTCATCAAGCTAAAATTGTATATCGCATAACAAAAGCATGTAATTTGCAGTACCTTAATTATTTGCAGTGAACTAGCTCTAATCAATAGTCATTTCCAGGATTGCATGTTGAGTCCTATATCATAGACATGTACAAGATTAATAACTGCTCCCTCTCATAGCAGTCATTGTATGTTACATAGGTAGGGTTTTATTACTTCTAAAGCTAACGAGGAGCCTTGTATTATTATATGATATGATACAATGTGGTGTAATAATGATATTTCTTTGTCATCTTGTATTATGTTTTCGACTGTGATATTAGACAGAGAGTTTCATGATTAATTCTATTTTGTATTATTGTTGTAATGAAATAAAAACAGAAATGAGGAGAATTTTGTTTCGTATAGGAGAGTGCCAAAGCTTGGCATTGATTTGTAGAAAGCATACTGTTATAAAACTTGTTTCATGGCTAAAAATATTCGATATAACCTTTGTAAGAATTAAGCATGGAAAAAAAACTTATTGGAAATTCTTACTTTCATAGACTTTCAATAGGGAAAGAAAGATAAATTTCAATGGTTCATGATCATTTTGCACACACAATTGTATCTCAACCACATGGCAATAATAATTAACTGTAGATTTAACGACTCTTCATTAGTGTGCAGTGAATATAGATTGCATTTATTATTCTGTTTTTGTCTTGAAATTCCATTCTATTGTTATATATATATATATATATATATATATAAAAAGGTGTAACTGATTTAATTCAATATTGACTAGTAGGATCTTCTTGAGTCTTCAAGCAACGGCTAACAGTTTTTGATAGTGTTTATAAAATTGTTTTTACAGTCCAAAAATTATCAAGTAATTATCAAAACAAGATGAAATACTATCATGAGTAAACCCTCTCTGGCTTGGGTAGTCTGTGTTTGTTTGGGAGCATAGATGTTATTTGACTTCTATACTCCATTTTCGACTGGGAGCTTAAACGTTAAGCATAAAATCTTACTTAGATACTCTGTGGGACTCTAGAAGCATAAGATATATTCATCATAGAAAACCATATACGGTGACGTTAAGATGAAGAAGAACAATGAGACTATTGTTGTTTTTTATTTTAACTCCAAGTTTCAGATTTTCTTTTTATATTTAACCCTGTACCCATAAAAACATGAACTGGTATCAGGCTAGGGCAGTATATAACAAAAGTGTAACAATTTTCTTGTTAAAATATCAGTTTTTATGAAGACATATTATATATCATCGTTAAACCATTGCACAATAGGCCAGATATTGTTGGCAGGTGAAAGTATTAGAGTACATATTTTATTAAAGTCTTTCTAAAGATGACTTGTTTATTTCCCCTGATTAGCATAAAATAAAAAAAAAGATATTGTGTTTTTGGTTTAAGGATATGTTTATGATGAAAGATCTTAACCGATTATTTGAATAAGATGTATTTAGGTCACCATAATTTTTCACTAATATGAAAGATAGTCGTAAGTTAGATCACCTGTTATTTTTGGTCGTCTAAATCAACATCCAGTTTAATTCGTTCTTTCTATCTTTACAGGAGGAAGAAAAGATTTTGTCCGTCCAATTGATCCTGCTAGAGAAGGTTACTATTAGTTATATCTGTATATCTTTAATGTTTTAATCTAATATTAACAAGATTTTGCCACTCTAAAGAAACAAAGTGATAAAGTGGTGTAACAAAAATTCTTGTGGTCCCTGTGCTGAGAACTTTTCAAGTTGCAAAAAAGTGAAAACTGGTTCTTGAGCAGTGCACAGTGTAAACTGTTAACACAGTTACCTGCCATAGTTAAGGATACCTCTGTATAACAAATCATAGGCTTATAAAGGACAGTACTCTTCCCATCTTTTCTGAATAATACATTTGAACCTCTATCTAAATGGAACCTTTCCCAGCTGCCTTGTCTGTCCCCTTTATTTACAAGTTTTAAGTGTAGTCCTAAAGTTTAAATTTATATCATTTCTAATATGAACTCTTGTCTATTACTAAGAAAAAAGAAAAAAAAGTTGGAAAATAGAAATCCCTAGTGATAATGATATTCAGAATGATATTCCAGAAAATGAAAAAAATAAAAATGCTAGGATTTACACTCTACTGGGAGGCTATGTAATCCTACTTACAGGGGTTAAATAAAAAGACTGCTTCCTGTTGCTTCTACATTGCAAAAAATAGCATGAACATGCAAGCTTTATTACTTGTTGGGTCTACTAACTCAGCAAGTAAATGCTTAAAATAGTTTCTTCCCTAATAAAACTCATATGGATACAATGAAAGGAGAATTCTGAGGAAAGATTTATGTAAAAGATGATCCAATCTTTGTATTCTGGCAAGAGCTTTAGGAATCACACCCATGCATCTCAGACGAAACTATTTGACACTCCACGATTTAGGTAGCAGATGCAGGCAAACTAATCAAAGTCCAAGATTTATAGCATGGCCATGTGCAGTATCAAAGGATTGCAAGAGAATATTTATATGAATTTGTACAACCAATCAAAACTGGCATTTATTTGTTTGAAATGACAAATGTAGTTTTGTTTGAATTAAGTCAGATGGCTTTAGCTGTCCTGTCATTTTCTGGAGAAACACTGGTACACAATTTGTAAAAAGTCAATTTCTGCCCTGATCCATAAAGTAATGGGAAATATCCCTCAGAACGTCCTCTGTAAACACAAATAAAATGCATCTGCATGATTTTGTCAAATGAAATTCATTAATATTGTCATGTCTTCAATTTATAAAAAAAAAAAGAAGAAACATAGAGAATAGCGGAAGTCAAAAATTAAATAGGTTTTTTTTCTTGAACTTCAATGGGCTTCCTGGTTGTATAATTCAATATGCTATTGAGTTCAAATGTGTATTGTCTTTATGTAGTTTAGCTTTGAAAATTCTCATTTGACAAATTCAAATTAGAAGGTTTTGGAAAATCTTGAATTGGAAAAAAATCTAAAAACAAAATACAACAAAAGTTTGGAAAATCTTGAAAAAATCTAAGGGCAATGTTTTTAGAGAATCTTAACTTAGAAAAAATCTGAAGGACTATATGTACCATCTACAACCATCAAAATAAAATATTACACAAATCTGGCATAAAAATTACACTTAATGATATGATGGATGATATTGTATTTAGAAACAAAATGATTAGATCATAATGCACTGGAGTCATCCATTAAGAGATATGTCGCATATTATTTCTATGATAAAATATTTACAAAATCAAGGGCAGTTTTTTTTTTGTGTACAGTATATATAATTTACATAATAACAAAAGATTGTATATTTAACTGAAGAATTTTGCCTGGAGATAAATCCTTGAATTTTTCTCTGTTGTTTTAATATGTCACAGTCGATGATGTTTGATGTTAGGTGGAACACCTTAGTTTTTAATGTTCTCAGAATACTAATGAAGCTGATAATCAATTCATGTCTCCTTTAATAAGATTGATTTGTCAATTTTTTTTAATGGCGGAATTTCTTTGAAATGAACAATTAAGTACTATCCAATACATTGATACCAGTAATATTTAATTTTATTCCATCAATTATTTGTGTATTGAGGGCCAGTCGTGATCGTATGGTAGTTGGATTTAAAAAAAAACTACCTATGCAATCAGTGCCTTTCACCACAAACGTGGTGAGTTCGAACCCCGGTCATGGCAAGGTGTACTCAATACAATATTGACTTGCGACAGGTCAGTGAATTTCTCTGGGCACTTCGTTTTCCTCCACCAATAAAACTGACCGCCACGATATAACTGAAACATTGTTGAAAGTGGCGTTAAACATCATAAACCTAAACCAAACCTGAGTTTATTTTAGTGATGTCTAACTGTTGATTTTTGTCACCATGTAACATGTTTTAGCAATTGAAGTATTACTACTATCAGTGATGTCATATGCCAAGTTCATCTTATGGTGAATTTCAATTAGCCCCGTCTCACTAAGGTCATTGACTTCTTAATAGACATTGTACATTACAAAAAATGTTTTCAAATTCCATTAATTTAAAGCTCGTAAATCATATTTTGTTCTATTTAAAAAAAATGCTTGTCTGTAGTGTAAAGTTGTCGACCTTGAAGTATACTCTGCTTCAGAGAAAATATCATATGTTAAAAAAAAAACCACTTTTGTGCTTAACTTTCAAAAACAGAAATGATCTGTTACTTAAAATCAGCTTTCTTAATATTTCTTTTTTTCAGTAGCACCAAACGAAGCACAGAAAGGAAACATCGCCATCTATGTAGGACTTTGTGTATCGTTTGCAGCCCTGATAACTGTTGTCGTTATTGTTGTGATCTTCATCAGACGGAGGAATCGCCACCATCATGGTATGTTGGATGGCTACTCAAGTGGAAGTGAGTTCTTTCCCTTGGGGACTTGATCTCTGTCTGACCTTTGGCAAAATTGCAAGTTTGAAATGAATCTTAAAAAACAAAATAAATGTTCCAATAAACTCAAATATTCTTCTGAGAACCTTCTTCAGTCTGATTTGTCTAAGTTGAACCCTGAAGAAAACAGAATCCTGTACTGGGTATATACTGAAATAAAGTCCCAATGTAGGAAATGTTTGTTAATCTATCCTGTATAAACAGAACACCTGTCTATTCTGAACACATGGAGGTTTGGTGTAGACAGGTTTCACTGTATATCAAATGTATGTTGTAAGATTAAAACTAGGTACTGGAACTTTTATTTGATTTTGGAGTAAAATATTCAATTTGACAGAAATATCTGATTAAAGTTATGCTATAAACTTCTAAAAACACATTTTGATAGTAAATTATTTTTTCTTTGCACACATTTTAAAATGGGGAAATAAATTTCTAAATTCATATATGGAAATTTTAACCAAAGCTACTTAAGAAATCAAAGCCAGCCTTTAACAACATTATCAAACTTTAGTGTGTTAGAATTTAATAAAACCGTCACTTTTGGTGTTTTCTACCCATTTTTTTTTAACTTTTAGTTATAGTCTACCCTGACTTTTTAATCTCAGCCCTATTATTATAAAAAGTTAACTTCAGGAATTAATTTCATTTTACTATCATTTAAAAAGCTTTGATCATTTTGACTAGATAGAATTACTGCTTTATTTTTATGGCAACTGAATTATAATGGTAAATTGCCACAAGATTCACTTTATGGTCCATGTTTTTTCTGTAATGGGGTACAATAAAGGGTAATCATTAATAAAAAAAAAAAAAACCACACGAAACAATGTATTAGGTAACCACATTTGGTGATTATAAGGATAGACATTTATATCTCACGTAATTCCTCAAGATTTACAATAGCTTGGGGAACTGAGGTGAAAATTCACTATAAGTTAATGCCTTACATATGGCCCCACCCAATACCCAGGTCTATTGACATTAGCACCTCAAGGTTATATCTCTGCCCCCAGGAGAGACTAAAACCACATTAATGTTTCCTTTTTAATATTCAGAAGGATATACTAAAGGAAAAGACTTTGATTGTAAAATCAATGATTTCATTGGTTAGGAATGACCTTCCGGCTATAAATTGTGAATTAAAAATACATTTTTAATGAGTTACTAGGGAAACAATTAATGGAAAAGGGTACCATGAATATAACAGGGTTTATACAAGTTTTATTCACATTTTTGTTTTCTCATAAAAAAACCTACAGCATTAAAAAATCAGACATAAAATTTACGTTCAGATGTTATCAAAATTGAAATGCTATTAAAACAGAGGGCTTCTTTCATTTGTGACATGGCCATAGATTGTCGTATAAATCTTCATTTAAAATGTAGAAATAAATTTCCTTCTGGGTAACAAGCACAATAATATGCCTTATGATAATGTTTACTTTAAATATACATACAGATGCATCATAACTAAGATATTTATCAATCATATATAATTATGTCTTAAAATCACATTACATTCAACATTATATTTGCTTAGTCTGTTTTTATCCGACTAACACTCCCATGTTTTAGGCATTTGATCCAGAAATGCATTAAGTTAAATGAAGATCAGTTGACGTGATAACGGTTTATGAAGAAATATTACTTAATAAATTCAAAGGAGAATAAATTTAATTTCAATTTTGACAGCTTAATTTTTTTGCAGATTTAATATTTCAAATGTGTTTTTGTTAGTTGGATGTTCCATGCAACATTGCAATAAATTTTAAATCTAATTGAAACAGATTTCTGATAAAAGTAAATTGCTTCTATGGATTTAAGAACATTATTGAATTATAGTATTAAATGTTTTTCATAGACAAGATTTGAGTAACATGTGAAATCTTGTTCTTTATTTAGTGAATTGTTTTGATTTTTGGGGAGCCTTTATTTTCTTTGCCTCTGTATGTATATAGGTAACAAGATATATCTGTATTGATATTTTTATTCTATCCAATGTTGTTTTTGTCAGATTGGACTATATATATATATACTTTTTGTTTGTTGAAATATTTCACATGCACCCTCAGCCTTTATTTGATCACTTCATATTTGTTCGTTGAATATGTCACTGATCTAAAAGCATCCCATTAACATGTTTAACCCTGCCACATTTTGGTGCCTGTCCCATGCCATGACCTGGAGTTTCAACACCATATGGCAAAGTCTTTAATTTTGTGTTCAGTGAATTAAGATGCGGTATTATTGTTTATTTTGTATGATATTGGTGGAATTGTTGACCATACTGTGTTTTTGTTGAACAGTTCTACTAAGGCAACTGCTTTATCTAAATGTACTCAATATAGCATTATGTGTTAAAGTTTGTGACAGGTCAGAGGTTTTCTCCACCAATAAAACTGACTGCCACGATATAACTGAAATATTGTTGAATGTGCCATAATTTAAACACCAAAACCCTAAACCCCCTCCTTAATCTAACTATAAATATGTCCAATATAAATACAATATAAATTCTGAAAAATATTTCTTTTTCAGGTCCAAATTCTCCGAGCTTGTCTTCAAATGATGAGAAGAAGATCAATAAGAATGGAACAGGTAAAAATTGAAATTTTTTTTTATCTTTTACCATGTAATATTAAAAATGGCAGCTATTACACAAAATCAGTGATTAATTAGAGTAGAGAAATATTAATCATAATAAAATGTGTTGATGGATGAGTATGTAATTACATAATCTTGAAGAGATTAGCACCAAGTTTACTACATTTAACATGAATTTACAGCTTTAAGAGCAGGTGTTTAATGTATTAATTCTAACCATTATTCGTTGACAACAAGATTTGTGTGCCGTATCTACGATTTTTGTTGCCATTTTAATATCTAGGACCTGTATCTACAAAATTGTTTTTAGAATCTACTTTTTTCCGTTATTTTCAATTTTGCCTGATTGTAAGCTATGAAAGACTTGCCAGTAGATAGATCAAAAGAATACTTGGATTTAAGTTTTCTCTTAAAAGCAAATCCTGCTCTATAAAATAGCAGATGTTTAAGAATACCTTACTGTTTAATACCTTTGTGCAATGAAAATAAATTTTTAAATCTTACTAGCATGAAATTGTTTAGGTAAACGTTAGAGATTAGAGACGAGTTTTATTTCGTAAATCCTAAACATCAAACTAATAAAGAAAAAAATGTAAATTAAAACAAATCCCCAAAGGATAGACTTTTATCTGACCAATCAGATATATGTAAATTGAATTTCCAACCATTTTTTTTTCTCAAAGGGCAACGTGTTTGTCTTTTATTGATTTTCATCTTCTAGCAAGTGATATACAAAAAAATTGTACTTCTTATCAAAATTTGATTAACTATTTATTGTGTCCAAAATAAAAAAAAAAGTCTTCCCTTTCTTATTAAAGAGAATTTTACTTACTGATTATATAAAAAATTTGTTTTAATCAATACAGGAAGATGTTTTTCTTTTGAATGTTTGATTGTTCAATAATTGTCTCAAAATTTGTTCGACCTTTTCAATGTTTTTCTATCAACTACTGCTACACACTTTTATAACATCAGAGACCATACTAGTGACTTTGAGATGAAGAATTGCAATCAAGCTGTTTGCTTTAATTTGTTAAGAAGTAAAAATTGGGACTTAGGCCATGCAAAATTAATTACTTGGTTCTCTGGCCCTTTTTTGTCAAAATTGATGAGGGAGGGCAGCATTTTTTTTTATCCTTTTACTGCTGTAAAAAGTGATGAGGGAGGCATTTTTTCTTTTTTTTTGTGAAAAATATGGCAATGTATAAATCTTTTCATTACTTTATTGAAAATGTCAATTTTATTTCTTCCGATGGTGGCAGAAACATCACAAGTGGTTAATTTTTATGGAAACGTCCAATCCGCTGGTCCCAACGTACCATTTTTTTTATCTCCGTAACCAATTCCAATAAGGTACAAGCTTCGGAGAAGCCCCCTATTATGTTCCCTGGTAAAACTGGCAAACATTTGTGCCGAATTTGCACAGAAACGATTGACATTTTGTCTAAATGTCAAACGGAAACACGTTTCTTATTTATACATTGTAATAACGATGCTTTAAATCTCATTTAAGCATGATGCGTTTTAAAGCGTATCATCGACCACGCGATATAAGAGAAAAAACGGATGCGGTTGTTTTTTCCGTACGGACAGCGCTACCGCATTTAAATTTTTTTTTTTACTATTTTTGCAATAAAATCGGCAATGCGGCGACGAATTTCCACATGCGGGCGGGCCTGAGAACCAAGAAATTAACTTTTTATGGCCTTAGTCATATGATTGAGAGTGCTAAAGTTGATTAGAGGTTCTGGCACTTGTATTATTATTCTGCAGTGTATAAAGAAAAAAGAAAAAAAGAGTTATTTTTATCAAAACAATAAAAAATTAGTCAAGGTTCTGATTTAATTATTGATATATCCAAATTGAACATGAGATACTCACACGAAGGTGAACACGATTGTATTGTACTCTTGTAAATATAATATTGATAATGACTACTCCCTTTCTTTCAATTACTTACCCCCCTTTTTTTGTTAAAAAAAATCTGGGGTAAAAATGAGCATGAGATACTTATACAAGCTGAACACGATTATTTTTGTACTCTTTGTGAATATAATATTGATAATAATCACTCCCTTTCTTTAAATTAGTTCCCCCTTATTTTTGTTTAAAAAAAACATTTCTCTGGTAAAAAAATGCATTTCCTTTTGAACTTCTTCATTAAATAAGGCTTCAAAGATGAATAATGTTACTATGAAAATAATATTTGACGAAATAGAATTGTAAATTAAGATCAGATCGTCCTGTATTAGTCTTAAAGGAAGTAGTGGCACCATCGTTCTTATCCCAACAGAATCTTTATTAATAATTCATTGTAGTAAAGATGACAAATTTCTTGGCTTGCTGATGACACTTTCTTATGTGATGATAGAAGACATTTAATTGCCTTTCATTTATTATAGTACTCATTCTCTTTGAAGCGTTGAACATGAATACTCTTGTCTGTGTTGTCATTAGGAACATGGAAAATCTACAGAATGTTGTTAGTGTAGAAGTTCGAAGGGGAAAAAAATAGCATGTACGAATTTCTACGGCTTGTAGTGAATACGAATGGTTATAAGATCTGATGGGTATCGGTCTTTGTCTTTTGTAATGAAGGCACAATATTTATATATTATAACATATAATAGTGATTACTATCTGTCTTGTGTGTGTGAGATGATTCGGTATCTAGTATGTGTAATGCTGAGTGTCGGGATCTATGATAAAATACATAACTCTAAAACTTGTAATGTCATCATTCAGCATAGCTACAAGGCTTTGATTGGCTTTGTTTTCTAGTTATATTGTATGTTATTCTTTGATGGGATGGTGTACCTTAAGCTTGTACACATGTCAGTAATAAAATTCCTTAAGTTATAATGTCATAACATGAGTACTTTACAGGTACACTGAGAGACATACTCACAGGTCTATTAAAAATTAGAAAAATTGGGAGTAAAGTCAGTACATAATAAAATTAGCATTTTTGTAAAATTTACATTCAGATTAAATATGGATTCAGAATAAAGATATGGTTTTGTTCATTTCTTGTGAAATTTCACATCGGCGTGACACTGCATCTACTTAAAATGTCATATATTTTTCTACTGATTTTTGTTTTCATTATTTACAGATATGATTTCAGTTCAACCTGACCTTACACAGACAATGGTCTCTATACCATACCAAAGTGCCACGCCTAGTCCAGAACCTCCGAATAACAACCATGTCAGCTCAGTAGAAAATATTTACGACAAACCTGATATAAATTTAGACAACAGACATTCAAATTCATTGATAAACGCAGGACAGCCATATGCGGAATCGTCAATTTCAAATCATTCAGTTTCGAATCATTCTCACCATTCTGGGGATCAGATTTCAGATAAAAACACTATGACAATGAGTGCCATAGGGGGACGACCCCCATCATTTAGTGACAGTGCAATGGATAACCGTAATTCTATGGTTTCTGTACAGTTGCCAAACAATATTGATATGGAGGCTGTAACATGGGGGACATTTAATCACATGGGAGGAAGGCTGGTCCTTCAAGAATCTGGTATGTGTTAGGATACAAAAAACAGTCCAAATTAAAAATTTATTTACAAAGTGGTCCATCAAGAATCTGGTATGTTTAAGGATACGAAAAACAGTGCAAATTGAAAATTTTATTTCCAAACTGGTCCTTCAAGAATCTGGTATTTTTTAAGAATATTAGGAAAAAGTGCAAATTTAAAATTTATTTGAGAAATTGGTAAAATTACAAATTTCTTTTTATAAGCTGGTCCTTTAAGAATCTATTATGTGTAAGAATATTAAGAAACAGTTTAAAAATTTATTGGAAAATGATGAAATTACAAAATTTATTTACAACCTCCCCCCTCCCCTCCCCTCCCCTCCCCCAAGATACTGTATGTACTGGGTGGTACATTGTATTGACACTGATCTTCTCTAAATGTACAAACGGGCTGATAGATTCCTTATCTAAAACATGAATTAATGATGACTTATTTTAATTACCCTGATAGAAAGTCATCGCCTTGCACCTGGTAGTGCATCTTGTGGATATGGTTTGTAAAGCTAACAATATCTGAACCCAAATGATGGATTTTAAAGTAAACTTTGATAAATGTAAAGTATAATTTCCTCATAAATAAAGTAAATAAAACACTTGTTCCATTTTGATAACCACGAGTGTCTTTTATGTTTTTGCCATTCAAAAGGTGCACTACATAGAGAATTACTAAAAACAGATTTTATACCGTTGAACTATTGAAGTGTAAATCTATAAGTCTAATATTGAATATTGATAGATTAATAAACACAAATATTACGTTTTTAAATCATCGTTTTTTTTTTCTTTGAACAGGTGTAAGCTTAACTGTTCCTGAAGGAGCCATAAAAAAGGGACATTCAGAAGAATTTTTCATAGCTGTTTGTCGTGATGATAAAGATCGCCCCAAATTGTTAGGTAGGTGGGACCATCACATAGAAACAAATTTATATCACCTTTTTGAGAGGTTGAACAAATTTGACTTGGTAAACATCTTATTTTTGAAGTTGTAAACAGAAATCAATGGTACAAGTGATCTAATAGTCTAAACGCATTGATACTTGATAGGTTGTGAAGACGATTTATAAAGAAAACGATTGGGGGTTGTTTGTTACGGCATTACACCATTGATAATTCTGTATCAACCTACCACAATAAAGTACAACATTATACCTGTGTCATACAGGTATATCAAATAAAAAGATTTTCACCTGAAGTCGTAGCATTATCTTATTTTCACCTGAAGTCGTAGCATTGTCTTGCACTATCCTTTGTATCGTAGACTATTGTTGAAGCGCTGTGGCAGATTATAGATGAACGGATCAATCTGACGTGATAAATGTATTTTTACCATATCGCTCGAAACAATTTCGTGTCTGTGGTATCCCTGATAAATACAATTCTTATTTCAGTAACTGAATTAATCCTGACTTATGGTTGCTGTAAGAAGAATTTAAATGCATCAGGTCATGAATATTGTGACCTTACTAGTTAAGCTTATCATATATTGAGTCCTATTGTTATACAGTCGGTGTTATAAGATTCTTTTATGCTATTTACAAAAGACCGTCCTTGATTTTGGGTCATAGAATGTCATAAGATTGACACAGCTTTAACATGTAAAGGTTATCACCTTAGAGGGTTACCTTGGCCACTGGTGATGACCCATTTATCTCATGATCTTTTAATTAACATTTATTGATACCTTCAATATTTCAGAATGAGGTCCATCAGGAATTTTATCGCATAATTTCCGTTGATTAATTCAGTATATAGAATTGCATTTAATGCAATCGCAGGATGAAAAAATCGAACAAAGCTATATCTTATGAATGACCAACGATTAGTGGCTTTTTAATAGAGTAATTTTTTATCATACTGTGTTAAGCAGTCACTGTACTTACTTTTGTTGTATTACATATGGTATTGATCCCCCCAAAAAATTGACGTAAAATTTTAATTTTGAAACATTTTTTTCCAGATCGCCAAACAATAATTAGTCCAGTCATTTTATGTGGTCCTGGTCAGCCAGGTATTTTGAAGAAAGCTGTTGTTTTATCTTTCCAACATTGTGCTAATATGAGACAAGGCGGGTGGATGTTGTCATTGTGTGGGAGCGACACACCACCAGATGAACCACCTCGGTGGCATGTAAGTTTTTTTTTGGGTTTAATTTTCATTTGATTTTTTGAGTAACAAGCATGCATATTCCAGGTATGTGGGTGTATAAATTGCCTTGGCGACATTGAATATGGTAAATGTAAGTGCCAATAAATCGCTTACTCTGTATCTTCTGAGTATGTAATGATATGAAAAACAAACAAAAATACCACACTGTTAGAACAGTTCCAAAACCTAATCACAAAATCGTAGAACCAAAGGCAATACTGATCTCCCTAACAAGCATATCTTTAAAAGTTTAGCAGGGTTGAGAAATTATTTTAATTGACTTTAGAGAGTAGAGACAGTTAGAGATTCTATATTTCTCATGTGTTTACCATCTCTGGTTGTGAAATAATTTTAATTCACTGAGACTGTCGAAACAGTTAGAAATTCTAAAATATCTTTGAACATTTACCAATAAAGAGGATCTCAAGTTGAGAAAAAAAATTATTGAGAAAGTCAGATATTCTGTATTTCTCTGAGAAGATAAAGACATTCCTCTGTATTACAAAAGTTACCAGTATAAAACTTGTAATACAATGAAAAATTGATCATCGCATGCAGAGAGAAATAAAAAATAATAAAGTCTCCTTTTTTTTGTGTGAAAGGAATAATGGTCAATGAAGGCGATAAATTAATTTTGATAACGTTAAACAAATCTGATAAAATGGTTATTTTTGCAAATAACAGATTCAGACGATGAAAACCGCTGTATGATTCAGGGCTATAGTTATGATTGTTAGTAATTTTCACAGATAACCAATGAAAACTTTTAATGTCATTTCCTGCATTGTGTGCGATCCTGTCATAGATAGAAATGTTAATTTCCTGTTGGAGATCTGGTGCACATTATTGTATCAAATGGCAGCTGCTTTTACAAAAAGATCACAAATAATAGTACATTTCATTCTGGAAGAATTGTCAATACTGTAAAAAATGTCGGTAAAAGTTAATAAAACACATCAAAACTATTAAATTAATTCAAATTAAAAAACATCCATTGGAATTAAGTCTAATGAAGCTTTCATGTAAAGAATTCCAAAATTTAACTAGCTTAATTACCGATTTGCATGTCAGACTTAGATTTTGTCTGTCTTTTAGTCAATTTAATGTGAAATGCAATCTTGCAGTTATTCAATCAGTTTTGATTGTAGATTGTAAATAAAGTGTTCTGGAATGTCAAAGTTAAAAGAAGAACATTTTACTTTCTATTTTTTTCGCTACGATGACTTTCATTATGTCTATATTCTGTGTGATAGTGGGTTATTAATTGTTGTACTTTTACTGTGGTGTCTGCATCTCTTTTAATTGCACGCATATAAAATTTCGATAGGATTTTTAGTTCCATGCGGCTTTTAAGTAAAATTGAATCTTTGATCTTTTTCAGAGAATCGTGACATTAGGACAAGAGACTATAAATACCTCAGTATATTCACAATTAGATCCAACACATTGTCACATAATGACCGAACAATTAATGAGATATGCTTTAATTGGAGAATCGATACCAGGGGGAAGGGCAGTGAAAATATTACGATTAGCAGCATTTGCTGCCACACAGAATCCATCCATGGATTTCAGCATTCGAGTTTACATGGTAGAAGACACACAGGATGCTTTAGAGGTAATAACAATGAATACAGAGTTTTATGTACTGAGAGGATATTCCTCAGATAATATGTTGGTCATTGTATTTACTTTGTAGATGGCTTGATGTGATGGTTGGACAAGTCCTGTACAATATGTTGTATAACAACTGCATGTGGTACGATGGTTAGCGTGTTCGCCTCGAGTGCAGTAGATCGCGGGTTAGAACCGCGATCAAATTAAACTCGAGACTATGAAATTGGTATTTGCAGCTTCTCTGCTTAACTTGTAACATTAAGGAGTAAGGGCATAAACCAGTTGGCTTGAAATCAACATAATGTGTCAAAATGTATCACCATTGTTAAGAAAGAGACATTTCTATTTGACGTCTATTGTGAAAATTTAACTTTTTTAATAATCAGAATCATCCTGGTATCAGAATATTTCAACAAGTCTGCAAATTACTGTAGGGTACTCAGAACCTACATGTAACTAGGGTCATAACAGGGTGCCCTCAAATTTATTGTCTGTGCATAACAGAAATTGCTACATGATAAATTTGTCATTTTATAAATAAACTCAGCTAAATTTATTTGCCCATTAATCTTAACTTTTGAAGAAGAAAAAAACAACAGAAGGTTATTAGAAGTTCAAAAATTTGACTTTGCAACCCTTTGAAATATGTTAGTCTAAAGTAACAGATGTAAATGATAAGGGTTTATTTATCATGTATTGTCAGGGAGGTCTAGGGTACAGTATTTAGTGCATTCTATCATTTCAGATCAATCTTTTCTGTCATTTTGAAATGATAATTTACAATTTATTGTCATTAAATCACTCAGAAACCAGATTCCAAGAATGTCCAATTCATATTTATCGTGTAAATTATGACAAGAGTCTTATTTTCTGTGAAATTCAATTCTAATTTCCTTCATTAGGCCTCCCCCCTATTTATTATATCTCTTGTTAATATTACATTGTTCATCTGGACATTATAGAGCTAGTATAGTGGTCAGTGTTATCATCTGGCCACAGTAAATCTGTCATTTATCATGTAGCAGAACAACCTCTAATCATAATCACCACTTTATCCTATACATCCTGTACTGCAGCAAGGTGCTTTAAACAAACATCAGCTGTTTCTACTCTTTGTATAAAATCAAAAATAAATGATGGGGAAAATAAATCCTCCCTAAACCTTCTTAACTGTTCTCTTTGATAGTCTTGGAATTTGACAAGAAGAAATTTGTGAAGAAAAATGGGGTACACATGCTGGCCATAACAATGTTTCTAAGCTGATAAATTAAAGGACTAAAGAAAGCCATGAAACAAAGTGTTTTCATAGTCGAATCTGAATTAATACAAATTTTATAAGGTTTTTTTGACAAGAAAAAAGATTAGCAACTTTGGAAAATGTAATGAAACAAGAAGAATGAGTACTTAAGACTGTAAAATTGTAATTAGGTAATTCATCATACTTGTAATAATGTCTAATTTGTTGTAAAGACCTCATTCCTTTGTCTCTCCATGTTCTGTCTCTTTATTTAGTTTAAACCTTTGAAACAAATGGGTGTCGTGGATAATCCTGTGACAAAGAAAACTGTATAAAAAAAATCGTCAATACATTTTTATGCAACAAAAAAATAATTATGAATCTATTTCCAAATGTATGACAGATATTTTAAAAAATGTTAAATTTAGAATAGTTAGGTGACAGAATCCAATGTTGCCTTGCCACTAAATCAAAATGTATAGGAAATGGGTTAAGACATCATTATTAAGTATATAAAAACAAATTTGTGTTTGCAGATAAATACATTAGGTATATTGCATTGTAAGTCATTGACTTACATTACAAGTAGAATCCAGGTGAATTAAGTTCTGAATGTAAATGCTTTTAGAATGTTAAATAAATCAGGAAACATCATTTCATTAGAAAGTTATGTATAGCTATATCTGTAGAAAGATATAATTTGCAGATATACATGTACATGTATGACATTTAGCTTTAATGGAATATAAATACTATGTACTATGTAAAGAAAGTTTAAAGTGATGATGGTCAACAAGGAATTTCATCCATATCTAACAAAATACAAAAACAAAACCAAAAACTAATTCTTGTCTCAAATAATTGAACAAATTAAAGGCCATGACATCTGCTGATGGAAATCCAGATCGTTGTTTAATTCCATTTTATAATCAGTATGTATAAAATAAGTAAAAACACAAGATTAAAAAATATTTATCACTGACAATTAGCTGGGAAATACATATACATTGTATAAGAATACAATGTAATGAAGTTATGAAGCTCATACATGTTTTTGGAATGGATTTATTCCATATTTTATACATATAGGGTTAGGGTTTTTGTGTTTAACGCCACTTTCAACAATAATTCAGTTATATCGTGGCAGTCATTTTATTAATGGGGAAAACCGAAGTACACAGAGAGAACCACCGACCTGTCGCAAGTCACTTGACAAACTTAATCAAATAATGTTGTATCAAGTAAACCTCGCCCGAGTGGGATTCGAACTCACAACATTAGTATTTAATAATAATATATAAAGATCTAAGTATCTACCAAGCATAGACATGAAATATAATGTTTATCTTTTAATTTATAGAGTGTGATAGAAGAAGAAAATAAATATGGTGGTAGATTGCTGGACAAACCAAAACAAATTCCATTCCAAGATGGTGGACACAACCTCTGTCTGACAATAGAGGAATTATCACCTGGATGGAGAAGTAAATTAGCTGCTAATTATCAGGTAATTAACAACTTCAAATTTCAATTAATACCTTTTTTCAGGTGAGAAAATGTGTGATGAATGTTTTTTTGTATAATCCAGACTAGTTGATATAGATTCACTACTGGATTACATTGGTGAAGTGTGATAAAGTTGGTGGTGGTTTATGAATGAATTCTAATACAAGCTGCAGAACTAAAAAAGCTACCTTTCCATTTTATATAATTACCTATAAAACATACTGATGATCAGTATTAGTCTTAATCTAGCTACAGACGAATTATAGCCTGGTTTATAGAAGTAATAATACCTAGTAATTATCAGGTAATTAAATTACCTAAGGTAAGTGTCATCCACTAGGATGAAGACATAAATTGCAATTAGCTCAGGTAACTCTGTATCTTTATTACATTAGATTTATATCCAGATCTGAAAGCATTATAGCTAATTACATTGAAATGGGGAAGGAATGACAGATAATTACATCAAAATGATGTTTCTAACTGATTCTGATAAAACAGGAATTAGAATGCGTCTTTACGATATATTATTAGCCATCCATTGGAGGACTACCTGGATTTACACCTGGCTGTCGTGGTCATTAGAGCAGTCAACAATGAAATTAAAATCATGTTGGGGTGTTAATCATTTTAACAATGTGGCATACGGCAGTTTGTACTGGACCATCCACGCCACACATGGTTACTTACGGGAGCTTGCACTTTTCTTTTTTTTACAACCATTTATTTACATTGAAAATTGACAGCATAAATTAAATATTTAATGGATTCAGTTTAAAAGAAATATGGGTTTCATTTTTTATCTGCTTTAAATCCAAGTAATTTAAACTGCATTTGATTTTTCATCTTGTTTTTGCCGGAAACTACACAGTGTTCTTTTCTTCTTCAACGATGTGTTTTAAAGTGACATCAAGTCATGCTTTGAAGGTTTGTATGGGGAATATATTTATAAAGATTACAGAGACACCTACATTTATGAAAAAACAGCATGAGATTAAAAAGTCTTAGACTACTGGTACTTGTACATAACAACCTTTTAAAAGTTCACTTCAGTTCGTTCTGCTATTTTCTGGATTAAATCTAAAAAGAAAAATCGTTTCTTGTGGCTAATTTTCTAATAAATCTTTTCAAGAAATGACCAATTGGAATAGATTAGTGGCCATTAATTTACAGGCATGGCTATCGACCAATTATATTGTCTCAATAACAACACATTATAGCATTTACTCATATTTTTATAGCAACCTCCGTCAGTTTGATTGAAGAGTTTTGTCACCCAGCGTCATTATCCCCTTGTTCCTGTCTTAAACTGGCACATGTTTGGGGGGTGGGTCAGGCAGATTATTCCTGTCTATGATTGAGATACATATTAAGGGGTTGGTTCTCAGTCACAAAGAGCAATGAGCTCCCTTTGACAGTAAAATCAATATTACATTATTCCAAACAAATTGGTCATTGTTTTTGACCACAGATCTCTGTAACTAGAGCCAGGACAAATTATCTCCAATAGAGTGTATTAAATCTGAGCCATGTGTCTTTAATTAAGTTATTGTTACCATTTAATTAGATTAATTATATTTCATTAACTTCAAGGGCAAAAAATATTGAATTAGATAAAAATATCCACCTATTAATATAAACACCTCAGCAGGTTTCCATTGATGTAAGGGGCTTTTTGGCCTTTCTTGAGTGATGATCTCAAATTTCTCAAATAGCATATATCTCTAACTTAATTAACAAGACAATTTTTTGTAAATTATCCAAAATCAAAGTAGATATTTTTTTGAAGTCTAGATTTTTTGAGTGACATAAGAGATATGAAAAATTGTGCAGAGATAGTAAAATGTCAGAATTTTAAGATGGTGATTGAGTCTAGCCACACATTATATATTTTTTTTTTCAAAATTTTTGTTAATTTCGTTGATGAAATCTTAGTTACATTCTTGTCTATAATAATTACGGTATACACATAGACAAGCTTTGTTCCTTTTTAGATCCATATCATTACTAGTAATCCACTTTCTCGGAATGCAACAGGTTAAGTAGTAAGTTTATTCCTTCATATATCTACTTAAAAAGTCTAATTTATGCCAAAGATGTTGCTTTGATCTTGTGTACTTGGTTTGATTCCCCCATCTTCATTTATTTTGAGAAGATCATAAATTTGTAGAATGGTTAGTTTTTAACACTTGTCAAGTCTTGCAATTTCCTGAATTTTCAGAAAATGGTAAATAAAATTGCTTTTTTTATCATGTCATGCCATAGATGGTGACAAGCAATTTTCTCATTTATTTATTGATAGCTTTAATGATGGGTTGAATAGAGGGCAAGGGGATTTATTGAAGTATAAAATTTCAGTGATGTTGACATCCATATTCCACATGACAATATTGGACCAGTCTATTGTTCTATTTGAAATGACAGGGCCAGGAATCTACTAGTCATAACATGGAGGCCAATGAAAGGATCAAATTTTAGAATTAAAATTTTCAATGTTTTTTTTATTTTATTTTTTTATGTGCAATACATAGAATGCCAACAGTTATATATATTTATGGTTTACAAGATGATGACCCAAGTATTATAATGTCATATAAATTTTGTCAAGAGTCACAAAAAGCAATTGTAATCCCCATGGGGAACCCCTCTAAAATATCAAGAAACAGATCAAATGTTTTACATTCATCATTTATTTCTTTTCTCATTCTGTCAACAATCAGCATTTTACATTGATAACTATCAAATACATAAATCATAGGACTACTATCTCTAAAACTATCCAATTTCTTAGATTCCAAGGTCATGCAGAGGTTAATTAATATGGGGGGTCATCTTTATATCTTTACCCCCTCCTCACATAACTTGGTGACTGGACTGATGACAAAATGTGGAAAATTTTTAAGTAGGTGGTCATGTTATTATGGCCATTGAATACTAGAATATCTGGACTAAAACTATAAATTTGCCAATGCAGATGCCTGCCCCCATCAAGCTACTAAAGTCTGCCATTGTTGTGATTAATTGCTTTCTTCTTTTGTCAATCAGTGGTTCATGAAGTAGATGACCTGAGAGATTTCATTTTGAAACTTTTCCCAATAAATGAAAATTAACTATTAAAATGGAATAGCTGTTTTTATCAGATTTGGGTGTTCATTTCACATTTTCTAAAAACAAAGAATTTTGCAGATTTCAGTGATCCGCAATGAATTCTATGATTATATCATTGAAATGCAATCAAGAAAATGAATGACAATGGAAGTGTGAAATCAGAAATATTGTCAGCTCTACAGGGAGGGGAGATAAGCTCTCAAGTGTAGCGCAGTTCAACAAAGTGATTATTCAACTTCATTAAACATATTTTTAATAATGTTTTTTCTCATTTTATGGAAAATAATTTTTTCTGACCTGCCTTTGTTATAGAAATCTTTAAATATTTTGTAGATATTTTATTGTTCTTTAATTCAGTGTTAATAACTACCATTAACTTTTATGGCAATATTTTGCCTTGTTATTTTAGAGATTTACACACCTGATATTGTACATTATGGCTCAACTGAGTTCATCAATAGTATTTGTAACCACTACAAAAAAACCCTGGTTTCCTGTCATGTTTCAATGATGAGAGAACCCTCAAAGACCACTTAACTGTGGAATATCAATAAACATTGATACAATTATTGTACTCTACAACTCATGGTGATTGTGTGATATTTTCTCCACTTTTTTTTTTTTAATAAAGAACTATGAAATCTTATGGTTTTATAATAGCTGTCAGTTTTGTTATCGTGGATGTATAAATGTAATTCGTGTTCCATTATATAATTTTTTCTATTATTGTACTTTGCAACTCATGGTGATTGTGTGACATTTTCTGCACTTTTTAAGAACTATGAAATTTGACATTTTCTGCACTTTTTCAAGAACTATGAAATCTTATGGTTTTGTACTGGCAGATTTGTTATAGCCCACATATTATTCTATTTCCATTATATATATATATATATACAATGTACTTCTGAAAATTAAACCAAACAGTGTTAGAATTAGATTTTGAAGCTGTCAAATTTTTGTTCTTCCCTCAACGGGATTTGAACTCACACCATTGATACACTGCAGCACCATTGACATTAGCCTTGCGTCCATATATTATATTTTCTTTTTAATAATTTTCGTACATGTATGTATAACTTTCATTTTGTCTAAAAGTTCAGGGAAATAAACTAGAAACAAGAACAAAAATGGACTGAAGCCAATCTAAAGTATTGAGTCATAGATCTTTTTTACGACAGGAAATTTAAGATATGACCAAATATATCATATGTTATCCCTACTTCTCACCCCATGACCCCCACCCGTATCATACAAAGATCTCTCACCCTCATCATACGGTTCAATATAAAACTCTCCAAACAACTTGGGAACCAGACCCGCAATGATATACAGGAGAAAAAAAAAAAACTTCGACAGTATATTCAGAAATTTTCTGCAATGTTTTGGATTATTATTTAGTAAAGCCACTGCTGACACTGTGAAAATAAATAAAGCTTCAACAATTTTAAACAATATACTGTTATTGTTTTGGTTTTTTCATCTTTTATTAGTGTTTTATTGTTTCTTCCATCTTTTAATGATAGGTTTTTTTTTCTTTTCAGGAAATTCCTTTCCAACATATATGGAGTGGGAACCAGAATAACCTCCATTGTTCGTTCTCTCTGGAGATGATGGAACGAGGGTTAAACAAAGTCTCCTGTAAGATACAGGTGTATCAAAAAGCTATTCTTAGCAACAGACAGGTGCTAAATATCTTCAATAACTTTAAAGAGGTAGGTACATATAATTTTCCAAACGATCATTTTTTGACATGAAACTTTGATAAAGTGACCAATGATTTTATTTTGACTTAACCAAGTTTTCAAGTTATCCGTGGTAAATATAATTTGATTAAGAAAATAATTATACTTTGAGGTACTTAGAAAAAAAGGTAAGAAGATAGATATACTTACTACAAAAAAAAACTTTCGAGCATAAGTTTTATATTTACATTCGAAAGTGACCTATCAGAACTTTGTATCCAATATTCTTCTGATTTGATGATTTTGGAGTATAAGTACACAAATTTTACTCTTAAGGGGGTACCATTCACTACAGGGAGATAACTCTTTAAAATCAGTTGAACGTTTTGATCATATGATGTTTGTATTCAGATTTCAAGCATCTCGGTGATCAAAACCAGAGAGAGAAAAGCTGCTATGTAGCTAGTGAATTTATATCTCTGAGTCTGTTGGTTGGAATTTGTTAAAATTTTGATATTTATTACAGTGGATATATTCAAACACACTGTCAAAAAAATAAGAAAAATGAGCAGATAAAATTTTACCTGAAGCGTATAGTACCACCTTAAGTTCTATGATCCTAATATAAATTTTGATAGTATATTGTATTTTATAAATACTTTAATTGTGTAAAATTAAATTACAATAAAAAAATTTTTTGCAAAGAAGTAAATCCTCTCCCCTTGACATAATTATTATTTTTTTGTTGAATTCTTGTTATTAAGTTAATAAAAAATGAAAAACCGTTTTTCAAGCATCATTTAATAGCATTAATTTGGTCTCTAACATACAAATATTTATATTTCAAAAGGGGAAACCAAAAAGGTGGCAGCAGTTGTGGTGTTTAGTGCCACTTTCAACAATATATCCTGGTGTGATACCAAAAACCACCTGCTACATATATTAGTAGTAAATGATTATTTGGTCTGGTCTGGTAAACAATTCTGTGTCCATTATTGGAAGTTAATTACCATCAAACCTGTCCTGGCCACCTTAGTTTATGTTGATCTCTGTCAATAAATAGTCACTTAAATGCAATGTATATGTGTGCAGTCTTTGAAACCTACATCTGGTTAGTTTCATATATTGTAAATTCCTTTGTTGTGTGTTTATCTTGACAAATCTTCCCAAAATCATTTTTCTTTTCTTTGAGGTAGATAAGAATTTTTTGTATTTTTTTTTTATTTCTTAATCTGGCAGATGTAATCAAAAATGATGTCAGTTACACTCCAGAAATATCTCAATGTATAAATTGTTTTTATTTTGTGCATGAACTTGTAATAATGTTTAAATGGACTAAAGTATTTGTTTTGTTTATCAATATATACAGTGCTATTTGTTAGTATATTATAACTGTATAATATACAGTCTGATTCAGAACTTATCTAAATATATCTGTACTTATTGTTAATGCACTGTAACTGATTATAAATTTCATAGATTGCAATTATAAAGCATTAATAATGTGCATACCTTGAATTAAACATACTTTGCAGATAGTTTATATACTATGATTGTTTTTGAAATCATTTAAAAAAAAAAGTGACACCTGGAGTCTCCCTCTATGCTGATATTAATTAGTAAAAAAAAGTACTGGTATGTAGAATACTTAACAATGTTGAATTATATGACTAGTTGGCTCAGATTCAGAATAATGTGTCAATGTAGAGCAACAGGAGCCATAGACTGTTGTTTCAGTGAGCTAGCACTATAAAGATCCAACTACCACCATGTTGGTCCAGTACATAGCAGTACATCATCATCTTTTCGTTGAATCCGATTTGTTATCATCATGATATTATAGTTAAAAAATTGCACATTTGGCATTAAATAACAATCACTCAATCACATGTATTTTATGAATATATTTGTTGTTTTTTCAGAAATCTGTGCCGTTACAAACGCCATCATCAACATTAAAAGGACGATCCTCAACAGTCACGACAAATTCTAGTTCAGGATTTAGTTCTATGGTAACGTTGGACCCTGCTGCTAATAATTTCAGGTATTTTTTTTTGTATATCTAGAATTTGATTTAGGAAATGACTTAGAAAAAAAAAGTATTTAGGACATAAGATATAAGATATTACAATACAAATTCATAAAAAATAGTTGATGAAATGTTGAATTTAGCATTTAAGTATTTTCAGCCACGATATAACTCAAATATTCTTTTAAAGTGGTGTTATACACCATAACCTGCTCCCCCAATGGAAAAACATCCTTTTAAAGTTTTACACAAAATTTAAAAAAAAATGAAAATTCAGGGAAATATTCATTCATGGGACCGTATACAACATCAAATAAAGTTTTATGAACCAGTATTTTAACAAAGTTAATATATACTTGTTTAAGTCAATGTAGAAGTTAAATACTACAGTTCCTTATCTATAGTGGAAAAATATTCCTAAAAAATGAACTAAAAACCAGAAAAAATAATGATTTTTCTTACTATGTACTTGCAGGTTACCAAGTCACATACGTTATCAGCTGTGCTTATTGTTAGATCCACCTAATGCCCGAGGCAATGATTGGAGGATGCTTGCCCAGGCCCTTACTGTTGACAGGTAAGACCAGTTTTGTTCATTTACTGTGAAAAGAACTGTCGTATTCATTTCTTAGGATGTAAATGTACATGAACAAAAAATCTATATATAGAATTAGGTATTAAAGAAAAAAAAGTATACAACACAACAAGAAGAAAAACAAACAAAATACCAAAGAAAAAACAAACAAAATACAAAAAATAAGAACAAACAAATAAAACAAAACAAAACAAAAAATTCATATTTTACATCTGTTATACAATGGGAGACAACTACAAAATATATCTTAGTACAAAGGGAAGTAACTCGTGCATAATTTTTTTTTTTTTTTTTACAATTTCAGGTATGTTCAATATTTTGCAACAAAGCCATCACCAACAGAACACATTTTAGACTTGTGGGAAGCAAGGCATCGGGAAGAATCTGCAATAACAGACTTAATGAACATTTTCCGTGTTATGGGACGAATGGACGCTGCAGCAGTGTTGGAAAAAGACATGGGGTCTTGGTTATGACAACCGAAATATTCTTGTGCTATGCAAGTGTAAATGTGATGTGTGTTTAAAACAAATGTGATAAAACGAACAAATGCGGCTTGGCTCTCCAAGTGTGACTGCATGACTACTGGGTTATGCTGACAGTGCTGTTCCAGAAATGTACTGTGTTTATTGAAGACACATTAATTCTGTGTTAAAGAGTGCTAAAAACTACACTTAATTATAAAGCAATTGTTTGTTAGCAAGCAGACTACAAACGTGCATCAGTGGATATTGTTCAAAGGATTGGAAATTATTGGAGGCATAATTTTCACTGGATAATATGATTGTTTTTAATGAAGATCCTGTAATTTTTAAGCTTGATGTTCAAAACAAATATGTTGTGAATATTCTGACCTTGGAGCAGATTTTTATTTTTGTTGAATATCAAAATAATGCAATAATTAGTCACTATGCATTAAAGACAGCGTACCATTTAAACATGTCTCATATAACTTTACTACAAAAGTGATGGTTCTAAACTGAAAGCAGTGCTCTATTGAGATTATGCTAAGCATTAAAAAAAAATGTTTGAATATGCATTCACTGCTATATGCAAATTTCTTCCAAATTGTTGATTGGAAGAGAAATTTGTTTGTTTTTTGTCTCATTGGAGAAAAGGCTGTGATGTATAAATGTACGACATTTAATTCCATGTGTTTATGGACCCTGAGGTCTTAAAATATCAAGATTCTGAAAATTAAAAAAATTGTTTAATATGTTAAATATTTCAAATTATTTCTATCGAAATATTAAACAAAATGTTTTATTTCAGATGTTTGAGAATTATCTCTTTGTTTACTTTTTATTTTTTTTAAATATTGTTTTAATGAAACTTTCTTAATAAGCATTTGAATTAATTTCAAGCAATTTTATTCTAAATCTATTAATTTGTTGTTGTACTTTTTTTCGAAAGAAGAAACTAGAGATTACAAGTGCTAACTGTATGTTATGGAGAAGAAATACAAAGAAACATTTTCTGGAAATATAGCAGTATTCTGAATCATAAATGTCATTTGTTAATAATATTAGAATTCCTATTATTTGAAAATTTGAGCATGAACATGTTTTTCTCAAAAATCAAAATATTTTATAGAAATGTGATTTTTGTTTGTCATTTTGAGAGAAAATACATCACAAATTTATTTTCTAGTCATTTGATGTGTGGAAGATGCATATCATTTTTTTTTTATTTCATGTATATTTGAAAAGACAAGATATAAACTGAATGATTGGTTAGTTTTTTTAGTGATTGGATTGAAAATGTATTCATTTTAACTTATTTCATTTCATGTAAGAAATCTGCAAATTTCATTTTTTGAAAGTTTTCATTTTCATCAATGGAGGTCTACCGTATCCGTGTATCAATCGTTAATATTAAATATACTTTCATGCATTTCTTGTCTGTTTACATAACAGATTCATGTGATGAAATGGTCTATCTCCATAGCAACAGCTGTACATTAAAATAATATATGAATCAGTTTTTTGTATTTATTAAAATATATTGGAACATTTATAGAAATTTGTCCTGAATAATCAAAATAAATTCCATTCAATTTTTTGTTCTCAAATCCGAATAATATCATACCTGGTGCTAATAGACAAATCTTTTCTTTCATTTGTTTACATAATCAATCAAAACATTAACATAAGTAGTAATTTTATTCTCACCTCATTAACTACCATGTGTTGGCTAGCAATAAGGTTTCAAACAGATTCACTGTATACTGCGTAGGTATGTGCTTTAAAAGCTTAGAAAATATCATGTTCTGTTTGATGAGGAATTACCATTTAATATATGCTTTTGTTGAATATTTCACTACATGAATTACGAAAAAAAAATATCCATGCGTTTTCTCCCAATTTTACTGCTGTTGAAATTCCGCTGTAATAAAGATATGAAAAAAATTATCAGTATTACAGGTGAAATAATTGGAATATAAATGAATACATGTACTTTAATCTTTATATTGAAGTTGGTTACATGTACTTATTGTAAAATTGTTGTGTCGATTTGTACATTATGTAAATTATTATCAGATATGGTATGAAAACCATAATATATATATATCAAAGTTTTGTATATATTATATACAACATTTGACATAATAAATGATGACATTAAAATATGAAAAAATACCTGAAAATAATTTGTTATTTTATTACTGTATTCATTTGAATATATGTAGGGTTATAGAGTTTAATGCAACTTTCAACAATATTTCAGTTATATCGTGGCAGTTGAATATATTTACAGGTGGTTTTTCTAAATGTAATTCAAGTAAAATAAGACAGTTTTGAGTCCAACACTTCAAAAATTCTGGAATTACATTCAGTTTCTGTATTTCTAACATTTAACAACATTTCAATTATATTGTCAAAGCCAGTTTTACCTCGAAAGTGAGTGAGGGGCGGTTTAGAACAAAACTTTACAACAGAGACAATTTCAATTTTCCCATAGTGAACTTTCCATTTATATGTACCAACATTCCAGCATCATCTGTAAATGGAGTATATATATCTCTGTTGATTCGATATTTGAGAGCTTGTGGTTTGATATAGGGTTGTTACTCACATGGAAGCTACTGAACAAGGGTTCCTTTTGGTTAAGTTGAAGTCATCACTTTGAAAGTTTTATGTTCTGGAATATTTGTTTCACAAATGACCACAGATATCTTCCACTTGTCGTAAACACTTCCTGGTTCTTTCCTCATTCATGACCTATCACCAGATTTGTAACTAGATTAACATGACCCTTCCCACAAGTGGAGCAGGAACTGTTTACCCGTTCGAAGCATCTGAGTTCACTCCCGGTTTTTATAGGGGTTCGTATTACTCAATCATTAGTTTTTTGTGTAATTGTTTGTAGATGGTTGTTTGTACTTTTTCTTTTGACCATTGCATTGTCTGTTCTTTGATTTACAGGTTCTGATATCTTCTAACTCTAGACCATTGCATTGTCTGTTCTTTGATTTACAGGTTCTGATTTCTCCTCTGATATCTTCTAACTCTAGACCATTGCATTGTCTGTTCTTTGATTTACAGGTTCTGATATCTTCTAACTCTAGACCATTGCATTGTCTGTTCTTTGATTTACTGGTTCTGATTTCTCCTTTGATATCTTCTAACTCTAAACCATTGCATTGTCTGTTCTTTTATTTACTGGTTCTGATTTCTCCTTTGATATCTTCTAACTCTAAACCATTGCATTGTCTGTTCTTTGATTTACTGGTTCTGATTTCTCCTTTGATATCTTCTAACTCTAAACCATTGCATTGTCTGTTCTTTGATTTACTGGTTCTGATTTCTCCTTTGGTATCTTCTAACTCTAAACCATTGCATTGTCTGTTCTTTGATTTACAGGTTCTAATTTCTCCTTTGATATCTTCAAACTCTTCTTATTTTTAAGATGGAAAACAAAAAATACCACACTGTTGGAACAGTTCCATAATCCAACAGAAACATTGGCAAAATTGATACCACTAAAACACAAAGACATGGCCACTCACTACTGTAAATACTACTAACTTACCATCACAGCCATAGAGGCCTCTCTGGTCATACATTTAGGAAAAGAAAGTTTTAATAGTGATGGTCAACAATTCCAAGGGTTAGGGGTATCGGTGATTAATGCCACTCAACGATATTTCAGTTTTATGTGGTGGAGCAAACCGGAGTACCCGGATAAAACCTGTCGCAAGTCACCTAATGTTGTATAGAATACACCTCACCATAAGTGGGATTCCACCTCGCAACTTTAGTGGTGGTAGTTACGGATAGCACAGGTAGTAAATCCAACTACCAGACGATGCCCCCTAACAATTCCACCAATATCAACAAATCCCCCCTCACCACAAATCATTTATCACACAAAAAACATTGTAGCATTTTTTTTTTAAATTTCCGTACAAGATGTTTTTCATATTTTTAGACCTATATGACTAGTTTCTGTAAAATGCCACTCATATCAACAAATATGATGACAATATAACATTGAAATTTGTAGTACTTAACAGTTTTGTTAAATTATTTGTCCTTTGACATGAAACAACTTCAGAAATCAGAACTTTGAATATTAGAAAACAGAACACTGAATTTTGGGAACCAAGAAACCAGAACACTGAATTTTGGGAACCAAAACACTGAATATAAGAAACCAGAACACTGACAAGAACAATACATATTGGCAACAGAACACTGAATATAAGAAACCAGAACATTGAATTTTGGGAACCAAAACACTGAATATAAGACACCAGGACACTGACAAGAACAATACATATTGGCAACAGAACACTGAATATAAGAAACCGGGACAATGAACACTGGAAATCAGAACATTGAAAATTGAAACCAGGGCATTAGATACAATGTATTGGAAATCATAGACATTAAAGAATGGAAACCATATCACTGATAGATAGAAACCAGGGCACTGAATTTTGGAAACCAGGGTACTGAATATTGGAAACCTGGGCACTGAATATTGGAAATGAGGACACTAAATATTGGAAATGAGGACACTGAACTACACTGGAAATCAGATCACTGCATAATGGAAACCACGTCACTTAGCAAACTGATTAACTTAGTGGTAAGTCTTCCAGGGAAGACATGTGTCGCCTGCGAACTTATTTTCTTTAGATTACTTCATTGAAAGTAACATCATGATGAAAAAGTATATTATTCTAAATTTTGTGATATAGTTAGTTTTGACTGATGAAGTTTATGAAAATTACAATTTATTCTGACATGGTGAATTATTTGAAGGATGAGATATTATCATGCGAATAGAAATAATCTATAGCTAAGTTCCATCAAAAAGGGTGTGGAGATGCGATACAGTTCTCCATACTGATGCTCTGTGCCATATATCAGGCAGCTGGCCTGTGTGGTTCCTGGAAAAAATGTGACAAATTTGTCTATCTAAAAATATTCTAACTTCCGTCAAACAGGAAGTGGACATGCGGCAGATTCGAAATTGTCTTACACGATACAGTTCTCCATACTGATGCTCTGTGCCAAATATCAAGAAGCTGGCCTGTGTGGTTCCTGAGAAAAATGTGACAAATTATTTTATGACAAATGTTTCGATATCAAAAATATTCTAAGTTCCGTCAAACAAGATGTGGACATGCGGCAGATTCGAAACTGTTTTACATGATAGAGTTCTCCATACTGAGGCTCTGTGCCAAATATCAAGAAGCTGGCCTGTGTGGTTCCTGAGAAAAATGTGACAGAAATTATTTTATGACAAATTTTTCGATATCAAAAATATTCTAAGTTCCGTCAAACAGGAAGTGGACATGCGGCAGATTCGAAACTGTTTTACATGATACAGTTCTCTATACTGATGTCCTGTGCCAAATATCAAGAAGCTGGATTGTGGTTCCTGAGAAAAATGTGACAGAAATTATTTTATGACAAATTTTTCGATATCAAAAATATTCTAAATTCCGTCAAACAGGAAGTGGACATGCAGCAGATTCGAAACTGTCTTACACGATACAGTTCTCCATACTGATGCTCTGTGCCAAATATCAAGAAGCTGGCCTGTGTGGTTCCTGAGAAAAATGTGACAGAAATTATTTTGTGACGCCGACGCCAGACGACGGATAGTGATCCATATATGTCGCCTCTGCGTAACGCAGGCGACACAATGATATCATAAAAGTATATGTTGAAGAATATCCCCAACCATTCAAATGAAACATGTACATCTAGTCTCTTTTTTAGCCCTACTTTATCCAATATGCCAGTCATTGAGATATTGACATCAATTTACATTCCATCATTCGTCTTCAAACTTTTCACAATTTAATCTTCTGATCAGAGACTACCGGGCCATTATAGAATGAACATACTAAGCATCAAGGCGTAATACTTGTACAATTGTTCACTTGGTCAAAGGACATGTTTGTTTTTGCCATTGACATAAGCGATGTTGATTGTGCATTCCTCGTCATTGTTAGCTTTTCATATTTCATTCTTCTCTGACACAACAGGGCCAAATTAAACCAAACTTGGTTGGCATTGCCCTTGAGTGGTCTTCCCTCTATCCAGATGGCAAAGGTTGCCTAAAACATAAATAGTTTGTATTGAATTATCCATGTGGCCTACACACTAGGCTCTCTGGTTGCCTTGGTGAACTCCACCTCTATAAATGTGGAAAGAAGTAGTCAGTGAGATCCAATGTAAAAAATTATACATATCTTCAGCAAAACACATCATCTATAAACTGCATAAAGAATATATAGAGAAAAAATACTTGTATTTTTTTGTTGGTTTAGTCATTATAAAAAACACCGTAGTAAAAAAGTTTCATCACATAATAATTTGTTATATATGCATACCAGTAGACATTTAAGCTCGACAACTCCACGACGAAAAGGTTGTGATATAATTTTTCATGTTGAAATACTGTTTCAAATACTGACAAAATTAACATAAATTAATAAAATTGAAACAAATATTGACAATCTGAATATAATGATGAACACCTTTTTACGACAATTTCCTATGAAAGTCTGCTGGTTTTAACCGCTACGGCATATCTGTTTCACAGATGACGATGGACATGTTCCGTCTGTCGTAGTCACAACTCACAAGCCTTCACACATACCCGCATATACACTTTAAATTGCAATTGTACAAATATTAACCTAATGAAAGAAACATTAAATGAGGCGGAACACAAACAAAACCACACATGTAGGTTGGATTAGCGTGAAAATCTTTTTTTTTTATTAACGAACTGAAAATCACATTAAAAAAATAATAGATATATCGTCACTTCCTTCAGTCATGATTTTACTTAGATGTGTTGGACATAAATCTCGTAATAAAGTAATATTCTAACAAGACGTCCTTCATTGGCTATATAAATAATGCAATGATAAAACTCACGATATATTTTAATTCGCTCATGCGTATTGACGAACAAATTACAAACATCATTCCCTAGTGAATTTATGTATTCATACAGCACTGTGGTGCATAACAAACATAAAAATGCACGTATTGTTTACCTATTTTTTTCCGGAATAAATACTTAAAACAACCATCAATGGACTTTGACTTTTGAAATTTAACATCTTCCGGTGAAGTCGTTTACAAGGAACGTTGATGACATTAAAACTCATGGTTACCAATTTATTTTACGATTTTGTTAGCATTTTATTGGTTTAAGTAGTTAAATTCAAAATGCAATTAAATTGGAAAATATCAGTAACTTCATAGCATCACAGTCTATTTATACATAAAAGAAAAACAACTGTAAACATGAAGGTTAGTGAATTTTTTTATGAAATGCATTTCCATTACTGACTTCCACTTCAAAAAATAAGTTAGATTTTTCCTACTAGAATCGAAATAATTCATGGAAGCCAGAGTTTGTATCACGTTTTAACATGGGCAACATTATTTTCGTTGTATTTTATCCCGAGCGAAAGCGAGGGATAAAATTTTTACAAAAATAATGTTACCCATGTTAAACCTGTATACAAACTCTGGCTTCCATGAATTATTTCTTAATTCAACTCAGGACATAAAATATGTTTTATACCAAGTAACAGAGTAGTTCAAGTCCAAGTCTGGTGTTGATTTTTAACAAGTAACACGATGGATGACACTAGTGGAGCAGAACTGTTTACTCCTTCAGAACACTTGTGTCCACATCTGTTTTACTGTGTTCGTGTTGCTCGATTTTCAGAACACTTATGTCCACATCTGTTTTACTGTGTTCGTGTTGCTCGATCTTCAGAACACCTGTGTCCACATCTGTTTTACTGTGTTCGTGTTGCTCGATCTTCAGAACACGTGTGTCCACATCTGTTTTACTGTGTTCGTGTTGCTCGATCTTCAGAACATTTGTGTCCACATCTGTTTTACTGTGTTCGTGTTGCTTGATCTTCAGAACACTTGTGTCTACATCTGTTTTACTGTGTTCGTGTTTATGTTTGAAATTTGTTGCATCTTTTCTAAAAGAACAAAAATTAACTAACGCCATAAATAAATAAATAAATAAATAAATAAATAAATTAATT